>CAJHNH020002367.1:346779-559279 GCA_905116865.2 Candidula unifasciata | reverse complement strand
ATATGTCTTCTTCACCCTTCTCACTGCCTGTGGCGTCATTTCACATATGCATTGTGGGTGTTTGCCTGAATCTGTACACACTCTTCTCGTAAACCCACAGGTGCTCCTACCGATACGTCTTCACATGTGTGTACACTTTCCTGTATCTATACACCCTCACTCTCTCCGCCGTAATTGTATACATACGCACGGTTCTCCGATTTGCAGCTGTCTTTGCATCTACAGTAATCTTCTGGTTAGCTCGCCATCGTGGGTACCCCTCTTTCTTATCACTTAGATAGAGCTGGAATACTACCTCGGATAAAGTACACACACACACCTGTGTCATGCGGATGTGCTTACCTCCTGTATACGTGTGTATTTTTCTATGACCTGTCTACACTTAGTTTTAATTCCGATTCGTCGGCTCCCGCTCACTGTGCCGCTCACTCTCTGCAAGACAGCTTTCCAGCTTGCTTGCGATTTTTCTGGCTTCCATTGAACAGCATGCAACTGGAGAACGTGGTGTCTGAGCAACAGCGGTTACACGCTAGCCTACTCTAGCACGTTACCCAGTTGTTTCCACACATACAGTTGGCTACAGAATGTCTTCGCTGTTCATACAGCCGGTGTTTCATACACACGAGGCAGCATGTACTTTTCGATGTTCAGTAAACGAAGCAGAAGTCCTAACAACTCAACCTACAAATAATGTGCGTCTATAAATACACTAACCGGCGCACACCTGTGCACGCCAAGGCTCTAGTGCAATAACGGAGCTATTTCTGTACTCGATTGCTCGTGTGGTCTCGCTGGGTCTGTCAGAGACCAGATGTCTGTATCCGACTGTCTGTCTTTCTTGGTCTGTCTGAGACCAGGTGTCTGTATCCGACTGTCTGTCTCGCTGGGGCCAAGGCCACGTGTTTGTATCTGACTGTCTCGCCATGTCTGTCTGTATCTGACTGTCTCACCGTGTCTGTCCAAGATCACGTGTCTGTATCTGGCTGTCTCGTCGTGTCTGTCTTTCCAAGATAATATGTCTGTATCTGACTGTCTCTACATGTCTGTTTGTTCAAGACCACGTATCTATATCTACTGTCTCACCGTGTCTGTCTGTCCAAGACCACGTGTCTGTATCCGACTATCTTGCTATGTCTGTTATCGCGAGCCCACGTGGATAAATACACTGATATAGTGAGGGTGTGGGTTTGAACCTTAACAGTGCCCACCCACGTGAGAAACTGGACTAATATCTAAACTATGTTGATCCTAGACAGTCCTGGATAGCCAAGAAAACAGCGAGTGGCTCGTTCCATTAAAGGAAAGTTGCTGTACTTGTATCCACAGGAGTAGAAGAAGGGATAGATAGAGATCAAGATGAACCCACTGAGATAATATCAGGATACTCAGTTAACCCCTCCGACTTTTCTCCTCTCCTGGCATTATTTAAAAGCCCCCATCAAGTGATTTAAATAGTTGTCAGCTGAAGTAAACTAATATGCACAAAGACACTTGAACCTAAGTACACAATTTACCCAATTATTTTATAACAACATGAACAAGAGTTATTGAATAAATCTAACCAAAATTAAAATGAACTTGTTTAGGCTAGTAAAGTTGAGATTGTGTTATAGATGAAATTATATATGTAATTGGAAAGTAACAACCTTTGGACAGTTCTCAGCTTGAGACCCTGCCTACTCTTTTACAGTTTGTTGTCCTCACTGCTTCAAGCAGGTCGTTACACTCAAACGGTCGGCAAAGAATGGATGCCTACTAGTCACTGCCCAATGTGGGAACTGTGATAGAGAAACAAGCGCATATGTGTAGTATCGTATCTAGATGTACACTAAGCATGTATATTATAATAACATCAAACATGTTTATTTAAATAAAACATTTCACCTCTCCCTCATTTTCACATTCACTCCTGTCCAATTTGGAAGGGCTTATGTCTCACATTGAAGCCGTTACATTTACACGTCCTATAATGATAGTCAAGTCTGCTGTGTCTGTTGTCATCCCTCGTACAGCCTCAAAATGACAATCATTTAGACAGAACAAGTTCTGGAATCAATGCTTGGATCAATGGACGCGCCTAGAATGTTGACAATATTTCTGGGGCGAATCAAATAACGAATCTCAAGGATTTACTCTCCGGGATCAATCTCCGCATTAGCCTCCCGGGAGTTAAACATTTTTCAGTGTGTTAGCTGTATGTAATACAGATTCACATTAACCACGCGTGACAAGACTGCCAAAGTTATCTTCACGTTTGTGATTTCAAAAACATGTTAGTTCATTAAATTTCAATGGTAACAACAACATTTACGTTTTACCACATTGAAACACATGTGCACGAAAAAACATTCATGACACTATCAAAGAGGATATAAAGCAATGTGACAGTTCCCTAAGAGAATGGAGAAATGTCAGCCTAGGAGTATTACAAAGTAATGAAGACACACACTGAGTAAAAAGACAGTTAGATTTTTATTAGGATCTAAAATAAAGGTTTTGAAACTAATTTAGTTTCTTACCTGGGAATACAAGCACAATGCCAAAAGTTCTGTCTTATGCTTAGGTTTTTAAGCCCAACAGATGGCATGCTCTGGACAGAGTCTCATTTCCCAGTCCTAGAGTTCATCCCTTTATAACTTCGATCAAGCTCCTCCTACATTACTACTAAAATCACTCTTATTGGAGGATGCCACAGCTCCTCCCCGTCTATTCACTGTCAGTCAAGGCTGTACAACACTTGTTTGAATTCCCACGGTCACATTCTCCAGGTTCAATCAAGCTGGTCAAAGCTAATACACAACGTCACACCTCCCATCCCTTCTTCAACCTGCCGTCACCTTTATCTGATGTGTCAATCTTCTGCTAACATTTTCGGCTCACTAAGTCAATAGTGACCGTCGGACCTGCCCTCAAGTTAGGTAACCTCAGGGGGAGATAATGGCAATTAGCCTGAGTTATCTGCTCCTAAAGGTCTGGCTAGAAGATAATTATCTGACAACCAACAGATGGTGTGCAGATCTCAGTCATAATGTCTGAGCTAGTCAGTCTCACTGGCGTCACAAAGACTACCTTAACTTCTGGGAAAAAGTTTTAGTGTTTGATATCACCAACAGTCCAGGAGAATTAAATGTTTGTTCAGGTAGCCTTACTTAGATTAAGGATGTATCCAAATCCATTTATTTCTGTAAACTTTAAAAAAACACAGAAATAAAAGTAGGTTGAGGAAAGACATTCTAAAGTCACCGAGCATATTGTCAAATCTGTCTGTCTTTCTGTATCTGACTGTCTCACCGTGTCTGTCCAAGATCACGTGTCTGTATCTGTCTGTCCAAGACCACGTATCTGTATCTGACTGTCTCGTGTCTGTCTGTCAGTCCAAGACCACATATCTGTATGTGACTGTCTCGCCGTGTCTGTATGTCCAAGATCACTTATCTATATCTGACTGTCTCGCCATGCATGTCCGTCCAAGACCACGTGGCTGTATCTACTGTCTCGCCGTATCTGTCTGTCCAAGACCACGTATCTGTATCTACTGTCTTGCCATGTCTGTCTGTCCAAGACCACGTGTCTCTGTCTGACTGTCTTGCTATGTCTGTCTGTCCAAGATCACGTGTCTGTATCTGACTGTCTCGCCGTGTCTATCTGTCCAAGATCACGTGTCTGTATCTAACTGTCCGCAATGTCTGCCTCTCCAAAACCACGTGTCTGTATCTGACTGTCCAAGACCACGTGCCTGTGACTGTCCAAAACCACGTGCCTGTATCTGACTGTCCAAGACCACGTGCCTGTGACTGTCCAAAACCACGTGTCGGTATCTGACTGTCCAAGACCACGTGTCTGTATCTGACTGTCCAAGACTACGTGTCTGTGACTGTCCAAAACCACGTGTCTGTATCTGACTGTCCAAGACCACGTGTCTGTATCTGACTGTCCAAAACTACGTGTCTGTATCTGACTGTCCAAGACCACGTATCTGTATCTGACTGTTTAAGACCACGTGTCTGTATCTGACTGTCCAAAACCACGTGTCTGAATCTGACTGTCCAAACCCACGTATCTGTATCTCACTGTCCAAGACCATGTTTCTATCTGACTGTCCAAAACCACGTATCTGTATCTGACTGTTCAAAACCACGTATCTCTATCTGACTGTCCAAGACCACGTATCTGTATCTGACTGTCTTAAGACCACGTATCTGTATCTTCTTCTTTTTCTTCTTCTTCTTCTTCTTCTTCTTCTTCTTCTTCTTCTTCTTCTTCTTCTTCTTCTTCTTCTTCTTCTTCTTCTTCTTCTTCTTCTTCTTCTTCTTCTTCTTCTTCTTCTTCTTCTTCTTCTTCTTCTTCTTCTTCTTCGATCCTTCTGTCAGAAAACTTATATCAGGTGGCCGGTATGTAGCCTTTATGAAAGCTATCGTGCAACCTATATAATCTCGTGTACCATACAGTTTTGTCTTTATTGTGCTTGGAACAGGCCAGATTGCGTCTCTGTTGTCAGCATACAGTTGACAGTGTTGGAACACATGCTCAGCATTTTCGGGTGCCACGCTGCAGGGACACGTCTCCGTATTTCCTACACCGAAAAATTTGAACATATGTTGACGAAATCTGTTGTGCCCAGTCCTTAATCTGAATATAATACACTGTCCCTCTCTAGAGAGGCGATGAAGTGAGTCTTGGAGATAAAATCTGGTGTGGGTAATTTGCCACCTTTCTTGGATCTAGATTGTTTTAATGTTTTCGTCTCTTGGTGGGTTAAAGTCGCTATTTGCTTGTACCATGTCACTGCCGCTTCTGGCCAATCTGTCCGCTATTTCATTGCCTTCTAAGCCACAGTGACCTGGAATCCACTGCAGTACAGCTTGTTCTACTAAAGAGCATAAGTAAATCAGCTGTTGCGTCAAGTCTACAAACTGAGTGTCATTTGGGTTAACAATTGCTTGTGTCAAATACCACGTATCTGTATCCTACTGACTCACTGTGTGTGTTGTAAATCAGATGTTTGGTTCATTATGTATGTGTAAGGTGTATATATCTGATTGTCTGTGTCATTAACTCTGTTTCGGGGGATTTGTCGGTTGCTGATTGCGATTTAGATGCGCAACTACTCATATAAAATCTTGCAGAGCTAGCAAAGCATCTTTCTCTCCACACTCCACATCTCCTCTCACTCTCTCCCCCCCCCCTCTCTCTTTTCTCTCTCTCTCTCTCCTTTTATTTCCCTATTATCTCACACCTTTCACGTAACTAATACACCAACCCTCTCCTTCCCCAAACTCCTTTCTCTGTCGTTTCCATATTTCTTCTTTGCCCCCACTCTTTTCTGGTAACTAGATATATCTACACCAATGTTTCCCAGCGTGGGATCCACGCCCCACAGTGAGCAATTTGATTGTGAAGGAGAGGAAAGGGGGCGGGGGGGGGGGTTGGGGCTTGGCATTTCTAAAGTGGACTCGTCCAAAGTTGAAGTTACATAGGAGGCAAACGAAATTAAGAACGGCTGAAGTGGGACCTGTGCACGCAAAAAGTTGGATAACACTTTACCACCTCTTTCTGTTTCCACATATCCTGGTCTTTCTTCCAACCTGATACACATTCTAAGTGGTTCTCACCTAGACGATGGGGTATTAAAGGTTAACCTGTGTGTATGTATGTGATTGAGAGAGAGAGAGAGAGAGAGAGAGAGAGAGAGAGAGAGAGAGAGAGAGAGAGAGAGAGAGAGAGAGAGAGAGAGAGAGAGAGAGAGAGAGTTGAAATACTAAGCTTTTTGCAAAAATTAACACTTGTCACTGAAACTCTATCTGGATCACTTACACGAGAAATGTGTGTTGTCATTCTTTACCTCACAATCTCGAGCCCTCGAGCGCCTATGCCAGGGCTTCCTAACATTTGATAACTCTGCAGCTCCCTCATATCCTCACAAGACTGTTCATCTCTAATACACTTGTGATTCTTTTTTTTTTTTTTAAGTGACTTCTAATGAATACATTAAAAGTATGGGCCACATAAACACCCTAACAGGGCCTCAGTCACATGTAAATTGCGTACTTCCTGTGACTTAAATTGCGCACTTCCGGCGACTACCGCCACCGCTGAGAGTATCTCCCACGCCGCTACGCGCTGCGTGTATTGGGGCTAAACTAGATGGCTGGGACTCACGAGCAGCAGCTTCCGCATCTCCTGCAGCTTTGCTCGTGAGTCCCATCCATCTAGCTTAGCCCCAATCCACGCCGTCGGCGTGGGAGATGCGGTGGCGGTAGTCGCCGGAAGTGCGCAATTTACATGTGACTGAGGCCCTGTTTTTTGGCCGCCATAATATGTTGGCCGTTATTCGGAGGATAGCCAAAGTATCACAGAAGAACTGAGTCGGCCATCTCTCTGAACTGTCATTCTGACGTCTTCGTGTTCGCGTGCACGGTGATGACAAGTGCTCAACACTCTTGACGTCTTTAACAACAGTATTCAGAGGTTTCAAACACAGTGGCGTAGTTGTGATTTCTGTCTCACTCTTAGTGTTTTCATATAGAGCCACTTGATTTTCTTGTCGTTTTACGTCTCCCTTCGTCTGTGCTGACTAGTCTCGGGGGGTCCCAGAGGTTTCAAACACAGTGGCGTAGTTGTGATTTCTGTCTCACTCTTAGTGTTTTCATATAGAGCCACTTGATTTTCTTGTCGTTTTACGTCTCCCTTCGTCTGTGCTGACTAGTCTCGGGGGGTCCCAGAGGTTTCAAACACAGTGGCGTAGTTGTGATTTCTGTCTCACTCTTAGTGTTTTCATATAGAGCCACTTGATTTTCTTGTCGTTTTACGTCTCCCTTCGTCTGTGCTGACTAGTCTCGGGGGTCCCAGAGGTTTCAAACACAGTGGCGTAGTTGTGATTTCTGTCTCACTCTTAGTGTTTTCATATAGAGCCACTTGATTTTCTTGTCGTTTTACGTCTCCCTTCGTCTGTGCTGACTAGTCTCGGGGGGTCCCAGAGGAAGAACGCTCTAAAATTAAGTTGCGTATCACATTTATGTCAAACTGAAGGTTCCCCTGAGGGCCTTGTAGGTCACATCTGTGTTGTCGTGAGGGCCGCCCACAACTAATTGAGGTCATTTAATGAGTTATTGCTTGCAAAGGGCCGCATGTGTGACCTGCCTGCTTTAGAGGATAGAGCACGTTACAGAACCCCCCCCCCCCTCCTCGCATTTGCTGACTGACTGTGATATTACTAGGCAGTTTTTACATTCAGTAGTTTGCCACCGCCTTTAGAACAGCCACAGCTCAATACTGTTACCGAGAAATGCAAAGCGGTCTGCTGCCAAATCGCCCGCAGCTATAATCCAACCTGGTGTCTCGGAATTACAACGTCTAACCGCTACACTACGTCAGCTTCCTCACAGGGTTAAAAACAGGTAGTAAAGACAGGTAATGTATTTTAAATGAAGAATGGATGCATCATCCTTATCTACATTGCCGGTCCTCAAGTAGATAAGGTGACAGTTGTGTCTGGACACAGGGCTAGTGAGACCTTTTTAGTGCCAGTCCTGCAGATCCTGTCAGCCTCCTCACATGAAAGAAACAACTATTATATTTAATTTGCCTACTGGGTACAACAGACTCTGCAGTAATATGTACAAGAAATGCACGACTGTAGATTCAGAACTTTGCCCATATGGTGGACAGACACCGCAGAATACTAAACATGTGCTATAGACATACTCTTCACCGGCAGTAAAGAGATCCTAGGTCTTTGCCCATGTGATAGACAGACACCTCAGAATACTGAACATGTGCTAGAGACATGCTCTTCAGCGGCAGTAGGGAGATCCCAGGTCTTTGCCCATGTGGTGGACAGACACCGCAGAATACTAAACATGTGATAGAGACATGCTCTTCAGCGGCAGTAGAGAGATCCCAGGTCTTTGCCCATGTGGTGGACAGACACCGCAGAATACTGAACATGTGATAGAGACATGCTCTTCAGCTATATTAGAGAGATCCAGGTCTTTTCCCATGTGGCGGACAGACACCGCAGAATACTAAACTTGTGCTAGAGACATGCTCTTCAGCGGCAGTAGAGAGACCCCAGGTCTTTGCCCATGTGGTGGACAGACACCGCAGAATACTGAACATGTGATAGAGACATGCTCTTCAGTTATATTAGAGAGATCCAGGTCTTTGCCCATGTGGCGGACAGACACCGCAGAATACTAAACTTGTGCTAGAGACATGCTCTTCAGCGGCAGTAGGGAGATCCTAGGTGTGGCCGGAAACCAAGCTGTATGGAACAATGGAAGACATGCATCCTGCCACAGACTTCGTTGGGACATGTGATCTTCTCATCTGAAAACCACTAGCCGGGAGAACTTTTAACCGCTTAGAAATAACAGAAGATGGAAGATCTGTTCTATGTAGCTTGCCACATGATACACGAATGTAACAAAGCAGGGCACACTAGGGGAAACTGCTGAGAATCATTGGCATACATACAGCATGTAATCCATGCTTTCCCTGTTTCGTCATCTTATTAGCCAACGGCTCCACTGGCAGACATTTTGATGTTCTTAGTTACTGACGACTTTGGAAGATGGCCCACGGAATTACTTCCACGTTGTTAGTTGCGTATTCTTTACATTTGATTTGATTTGATTCAAGAACCGACATCACAGCACTCGGGGCATTCCCACAAGCGCTCCGTCCCCATCTTGAGCAGCCAGTGAAGAGTTCCGATACTAATGGTGCCAGTAGCTTTCTGATTAAACGTCCGTCTTGCCTTTCCTCTGAGCCTCGAGCTTCTGCCAGAACCTCTCGTCACTCCCAGCTGCATCAATCTCACCAGTCTGTGGTGATCCATCTGCTCCTCCGAATTGTACATGCTCTCCCACAAGGCACTAACCACGTCTGCCCTATCATATATCAGTATCCCACTAAGTTGTGCAGAGCCAGCCAGTCTGTCCGCCTGTTCATTTCCCAACACACCGGCGTGACCCGGTGAAAAAATGTATTCTTTACATGACGTTGTGAAACCAACGGCAACATTTTTATGACTATTTGTGATTTTCTTAGGCATATTACGGTCGGGTCTTAGAATCGATGTTAAAACTAACGCAAGGCGGCAGGTTGCCATATCGCTCGCAGCTGGGGTTGAAAACGGCACCACAGAATTATGAAGCGCATTCACGACGCCTATGCTACTGAAGCTTCCTTTTACTCAGTCCTGAAACAGTCACTTGACTCTTAGGTTTCGCAACAGAAGGTTGGAATGGGAAAAACTGGCGTGAAAAGCAGTTTTAAAAAGAACGGTTTAGAAAAAAAAAGTGTGAAGAATAATGAGTGCATTGCTTTCGGAGTGGCTAAAACCAAACTGCGGAAATTGTGGCTAAGTAAAGCCAGATTTCTTTCACTGATCTAATCAAAGTAATAAGTATAAAAACACATTGAATTGTGGCTGGTATTTGAGTCTCCCCTGAGAGATCACATGTTGTCTGGAGCAGAGCGAGTTCATCATCAATTAGCAAGTCCTTTACAGAACGTCACTCTCTTTACGGCACGCCTGAAAGTATCCCTTTCTCTAGCCAGATCTCCAGCCCCATGTGCTTTTAATGCCAATGCATCTTCAATGTCTTGTATCCATCTTCGCGGTGGTCGACCCCTACCTCGCCTTCCACAAACTGCACCTTCCATCAGTCTTTTCCAAGTCACTATGGCGCTTGATGTGCCCATAATACTTTTAACTTTCGGGACAGGATGCTGTTTATGAGCCAGTTGTCCTTGATGTTCAGCTCGTTCAGAATGTCGATGTTTTCCCTCTTCCTGATCCATGGTATTCTAAGAGTTTTTCTATAGCATTTCATTTCAAAAGCTTCAATCAGGGCGAGTTAATCGTGCGGTAATTTCCAGAAATTTTCAGCTCATCTTAGAATGTGTGACCTGGGTACCCGAGATCGTTAACATCAAACACCTGCGCTGAATTACAATCGACACAATCGGACCACACTATAACAAAAGACGGATAGAATCATTGTGAGACTTCACCTAACATTTCACACAAATCTCCATGACATGATTAACCCTTTCCTATTGCAGGAAGACATCTATAAGACTACTATGGTCACATGCGGAATATTTTCACATTTCGCTTCCATCCAAACCCACAAACTATTTTCAGTACTTTTTGGCAAAGTACTCAAAATTGAAACACTATAAATGTTGTTCCGAAGGTCGTTATGTTGAGAAGCTCACTCTCCTACGATATACAACTGACCAAATCAGAAAGAACTGAAACCAAGGAGAAAACATTAAAAATGAACTGGCAAGAAGAACACAGTTGACAACAGGATAGGGAAATAACGGTCTGACTTGGAGGGGAAAAGCCTTAAGCCCAGAGGGCGCAAATACTATAAATTTAGCCTGCAAAGTGGCGCAAATAAACAAGACCACAAATATAGCCAGAGACTGTTGGCAGCTTCGGCTAGCCAGCAGCAGGTTGAACTTGGCTGAGTTTTTTTTCTTTTTTTTTTCTTAAAAGGAATTCTAAAAGGAACACTAAGAGACACACAATGAAATAATAAGAGCATGATCTGGAGCCAAAATTACACTTAATGCTATCTAGGAGAGGCTAGCTTTCTAGGTAGCGGTTGAACTTAGCCAGTTCAAATTGAGGATGATGAGGCGACTCTGTTTTTGTTTTTCCAGTTCCTCCGTGTTCACACTCATCTTTACAAGGCGATTGGCACGTTGTGGTTTACAGCTAGGCTGCAGTCGAAGTGTTAAAAGCTTCGATGATATAAGTGTTGGCAGAGCTTTCTTTTTTTTTCTCCAGGACAGACGTGTCTAACAAGTTGTCGGTACTCACCACAGTGTGTCTATTACAGGAGCGCTGAAAACGTGATGCTTAAAAAGAAAAAATGCCAGAAAAAAAGGGTGCTGGGTATAGTGCGTTTTCCGCTTACTAGACAAGACACTGCTCCGGTTTCAATCCCTGAAGCAAAGTGAGGCAGTAGCCATTGGGCTAGTGACGCCATACAACATTCAATGTGTAATGTGATCAGCAATGCGCTGCCCGCCGTTACTCCAGGAGGTACCTATTTTAGGTTAGTCGGACCAGAGAGTCTAGGTCAGGGAGGGGGGGGGAGGGGGAGGGGGTCCTCAGTGCAGGTTTGGACACAGTTCAGTCTCTAGCAAAGGCAGTGTACATTTGGACAAATGCGATTATGGAATCGACATGGCCTTTTAAGATAAGTACCAAGTAGATTACAGGCATTTTCTGGACATGTCTATTGAAAATCGGGCCTTGGGAGAGGGCATTTGATAACTTTCTCTGTTAACGAGGAAAATGTAAAAGCCGTTTTTTGTTTCCCTATAACAGATATTCCACGGTATTTTTTTCACACTGTTTATGGTTTGTAGACCAAAGACGTGCTTTTCTGTATTTGTCTTGAGCTTCTGGAGGGCTTGAGTGGTGGATTTGTCATCTTTCTGCAGGACTCAGCTACACACACTCTCTCCCCCGCCACTTAGTCATCCTCTTGCCTTCCGCCCAGATATTCTGCTTAGGAAGGTCGCATTTATCGTTTGATCTGGCTGCTTCCTTACCAAGGGAACAAACTACCCCATTCTTTTCTTTCAGTGTAATGCTGGTACAGTCTTGTCCCAACCTTCCATGAACTGCTGGGACCCGTGACCGTGTCTTTTGTGTTGTTGGTGATCGTGTGACTGACTACTGTTCATGCCTACACAAGTAAAGAGAGACTTTAGTTATGATAACATTTCAAACATCGTTGGACGTCTCGGGAAAAAAAACACCAGCAGACAATAAAACACCCGTTTGCAGCCTCCTTGGCGAACTCCAGAGGTGGGACAGGTGTGGAAAGATAAAAGGGCAGCAGTCAAGAGAGGGCAAAACGCCAGAAAGATGTCAGCGGAATCAAACACAGTCATCCGGAAAATCGAAGAATTGCCGACAAACCCATTTTGTAAGCTGGGCTCCCGATGCTACTTGTTTGTTCGCTCCCCAAATACAGGTTGTTTGTTTGCTTGAGCATATACGCTTGGGCTGGTTGGTTTTAAGCTTTGATTTCTGTCTCAGCCCGCACATCTGTTTCTGCTCAGCCCATCACTTAATCCATCAACACAGGTACATATCAGTGCACGAAATGGTTCATTGCCCAAGAATCGGGTTTAATTCAGTTTTAGATATTTGTCTTGTACATCCCAGCTGCGGACAGTTTGTCTTGCGTTTGTTTCAACAGTGGTACTGAGAGCTGCCCGTCCAGGAAGCAATAACAAATCTACTGATCGTAAAATTTGCCTAGAAAAGCCACAAAAGCTACACATACACACACAAGAACAAGTTGGGGTTGGTTCTGCAACGTCCTGTAAAGGATACGCAACTAACTTGAACATCTGAAGTGGCGTGAGTTTTTGATGGATTTATTCATCTTTCTGCAGGATTCAGCTACACCGTCTATACACATCTTACTTGGTCTTCCTCTTGATTTCCGCCTAAAAATCTTGCTCAGGAAGGTTTCTGATACGGATTAGTCTGGCTGCATTTTTACTCAACTCTTTCAGTCCCAAGGGATATTATTTTAACTTTCCGTTTTCTAATAAGTTGTCACTCTAACAACTACAGTGGTAACCCTATATACGTTCAGCTTAGTATACGTCCTGTTTATACGCGAAAACGTTTACTTGGTGTACTTCTTCTTTCGTACTCTTGAAATGCATTACCTATATCTGCAATGTTGTCTCTTGTATGAACTTCACTGTCTTTTTGTAATTCAATCAGCGACCCGTTGGTATAGATCTTTGTGTGATATACAACACCCAGCTTTAAAATGGAAGTGGAGGCTGTCATCGCAGCTTTCCGCTGGTTTGAGAACATCACGCACAACACACACACGTGCTCGCGCGCACACACACATACGCACACACACATCGTAATTGTAACTGACTCAGAAAACATGCTGAGGAGGGTGAGGACAGACATGCTTTGTGCAGAGTGGCATGCTTCGCTTCAGAGGTCACTGTTGAGGAATATCATCTGGATCGTTCCTTTTAGGAAGTGCCGGTGTGTTGGGAAATGAACAGGTGGACAGACTGGCCGGCTCTTCACGACTTGTTGGAATTTAGATGCATGATAAGGCAGACGTGGATGGGGCCTTGTGGGAGCTTATAATCAGAATGCTACTTGTACCATTATACACTGTTGCGCATGCCTTGGCAGATACCCTGGACTCAGTCAGCCCTTTTCACCGTCGCTTTAATAGAATCCACATATGATCAAATCATAGCAGAACATTTTAGTTGCAAATAATCTGCTAGTGATTATTGTGTTAGATTTGTTTTTTTTGTATGTGTGTGTGAGATAGAAAAAGAGGAGAGAGAGAGAGAGAGAGAGAGAGAGAGAGAGAGAGAGAGAGAGAGAGACTGCATTATTTGACATGTGATTACCATTTTTTTTATAAATAAAAAAAAACACAATTGTACCATTGTTATGAACCTGAATATAGGCAGTTGTCATTTGCTTGTTAATTAATTTCTCCCTGGCTAATGTCCGGTTTTTTTTTTTCTGGCAGCATCAGAGTGTTCGCCCCTCCTCCCACCTTTCCAGTGTCATGTGTTTGTTCATTTCTGATTACACGCTGTTTGTTGGCTGGGAAAATACGCCTGATCCATTTTGTGTCGGCTTTGATTTGTGTGGCGGCCCGCACATCTGGTTCTGCTCAGTCCACCACTTAATCCACACATGGACGGATCATAGCACGAAATTATTAATTGCCTAAGACTGTGTTGTACTGCATGTGTCAGTATATATATATATATATATATATATATATATATATATATATATATATATATGTGTGTGTGTGTGTAGGTGAGTGGGTACGGATGGCAGTGTGTGTTTTGCTAGTGTGGGTGCTGGTGGCAGCTTGCGCTAGTTTTTGAAAAAGTGAGGGTATAGATACAACTAAATGTGTACACACGCACACACCAGCACTACAGCCACCGCTTCCAACCCCGCCGCCACGACGTTCATTCCATTGGGGGGGGGGGGCGAAGTCACATATCAAAATTCGCATTCTACCCTGCTCGCAAACCCAACTTACCTCCGGGCAGTGTGTTTCTTACCTTTGAAAGCAGCCTTCTTATGAGCGAGGCCATCCCGCATACTTATTGCCTAACTAACTCAAATGCCTTCTGACCTCACTCACTCACCTTCCAGGCTATTCCACCTACCTCTCCTGTTTCATATACCTGCCTACTGAACTCGGTCGGTGTGATGCTGACATCGACCATCGAGTGTCGATTGGTCTATACACTGCCATCTTTAGATATAAATAAGATACAGATGGGCGTGGTCTATAAAAATATAGGCCTAGCCCTATATTCCCAATAAGCCTAAAGGTGGGGAAAAAGGACCTTCACTTTAACACTATATGCCCACAAGGCCAGAAGGCGTGAAGAAGAGTCCTTACCCACTAAGCTAACATGATTCGTTAAAAACAAATATCCATCCAAACGAGAAGTCTGCTTCACAGTATTGCATCAGGGTCTGCGGGGTCTTGAGCAATAGTGTCCACCTCGAGTGCTAGAGGTTCCGGGTTCAATCCCCGGTAAGGGCTGGGATTTTTTCACATGGACTTGGACTTCTAGTAATTCCCCTAGTCTTTGGGTAGTGAGATCGGACGCCCGTGTGCATTCCCCTGGTCTCTGGGTAGTGAGATCGGACGCCCGTGTGCATTGTTGCGCACGTAAAAAAATCTCTTGCAGCTGGAAATCCTCCTCTTTCCCCTCCATCCACTGGACCATAGCATTGGGTTGAGAGGTAAAGTGTGTTTCCACAGTCGTGCCCTCACACTTTAACAAATATCTCGAAAACTCCTGTACTGATCAACGCGAAATTTTTTTTTTTTTTTTTTTTGGCTTGTGGCCTTAGATTTCACCTGACCTTATGATTTTACAGTTTGCAGTTGCACAATGCTGTATTTTCTTAAAGCAGGGCATTTCTTTGATCATTGTTTGACTATCAGTTTGTGTACCCCTAAAAAATAGAATATAGAGTAGTAATTGACACACGCGCGAAGATTGTATGGAATAGTTCACATATGGAGCGGTGCGTAATGATTATTTTTATAGCCTATTCTACATACAATGAAAAACCCCGAATCATGGGAGACTAATGCTGGACCACCTGAGAGTGAAATGCATGCGATTTGATATTTTGAAAATTCCTGTTACTTAGTTAACTGTAAGCATGCTGATTGTTTGCTTTGAATTAGTACCTGTGGTGTTTTTTTTTTTCATGTACCGCAAATAAGGCAAAATGAAACTAGACACTTGCTTACAATTATTTAAAAAAAAAAAAAAATAATTCTTACAAGAGCATGGTTACTGCATGGCCAGATTTCAACAACTTACATAGAACGGTTACTGAGTTACAGATTTTTAAATTTGGGCACGACTTCTTGAACAGACTGTAACTGTATTTTCCTTGTAAAACTTAGGATTGTTTGGTTAGTTCCTGATGGTCTTGAGATAATTGCTGCATGTAACTTTATTCACATTGGCTGAGAAATGCACTTGAAGAATGAAAGTTTGTAATACTTCACTTGTCCATATTTTGAACAGTGGAGTAGTGGGGCTTTCCCGACCACTCATCATTGTCAGGTCATCAATAGAACACTAGTCCTCTCACACATAATTGCATTTCACTGTGCTTTGTTAGCTCCTATCTTGCTTCAGCTTGTTTTTTAAAATAAGATAAGCATTATTTTATTGGACTTTCTGGGTCCTTATTTCTCCGTGTGTGTATTGTATGTTTAATCGAAGTATCTTATTTTTTAAGTATACTTATGCTTGTGTACCTGCTATTTTTTTGGGGGGAGGGGGGTGTTTATCAACATCATCTTTGTCATCCATTTTTTTCCCCTATAAAACTCACAGGTTGGCGCCTGTGGCTCAGACGGTTTCTGTCTTCACCCCTCCCCCTTCCTACCCAATCTACCTATCGCTCCTCTCTCCCTCTCCGAAAGATTTGAAATTCATGACATTTTTTTTAAAATTGACCTTGGCATTCATGTCCACCCTGACTGAAAGGGGTAGCAGGAATTGTAAATGCGGCCAGTGTACCATCACCTTACCGAGGCTCGACGTTGTTGTAACTACTCGGCCAACCACAACTACAACTGTTTTCCTGCTGCTACTACCACTGCTTCTGCAATGAGCAGTTTACTCTTGCGGACAAGGCGGTGACTGTGACTTCCCCGACATGGGCCCAAAACGACAGCTTTAAGGAGATCTCTGAGGTCAGCAGTCAAAGTTCGCTTACCAGCAGAAATAAAAACACGTGCCGGTAATACGGCAACGACAAAAAAATCGGATCATCAGAAAACAAAACCAAGATGCTGATGTGATCGTTGCTGGTGCTATGTAGTTTGTGTCTTGTGCGACACTCTTATTTAAAAACGTATTCGAATGCAACGTTGTTTCAAAATGTTTGTGCAATCGGTAAAAAAAAACTTTCAGAAATAAGCTCCTACTAACAAACGCGGGGAAAAAACGCACACACACACTCACTCACTCACTCACTCAAATATATATATAATGTGTGTGTGTGTTCATTGCTTCTGTGCTATGTTTCTAATCTGATTTCATCTGTGTCCCTAAGTAGTCAAATTCAAGAGGTAGCATTTATGATACTATTGTGTAAGATGTGTATTAGACAGACAGCATTGTTAATTATTATGTGGCTGGTTGAGCATTAGACAGTATTGTTTATTTATTGTTTGAGGGGTGTTAGCAGATTGTATTGGTTATTATTATTATGTTGTTAAAGCTGAATGAAGTAAATAGTGTTGATGATTACTGTGTGGCTAGAGGATTTTTAGGCAGATAGTATAGTAGATTATTGTGTAGCTAGAGGAGGTTTAGATAGATAGTATTGTTTATTATTGTGTGGCTAGGGGAGATTTTGACAGGTAGCTTTCTTATTATTGTGTAGCTAGAGCTGTATTAGGTATATATTGTTGTTCATTATTAGTTTTTAGGGCTGTATTTGATGTATAGTGTTGTTAATTATTTGTTGTTAGAGCAGTATTAGGTATGTCATACTGGTGATTATTGTGTTGGAGGTAATCAGACAGAAAGAAGACTAAATGCTTAGTATCATACTTAGAGTATTGATGGCAGTTCTGGATACAACTTGATTTGTTCTGCTTTCAGGCTTGTATAGATGACAACTTGGAAATGGTGGAGTTTCTGGTGGAAAAGGGGGCTGATGTAGATGTCTGTGATAATGAGGGCTGGACTCCTTTGCACGCTACTGCTTCCTGTGCATTTACAGAAATAGCTAGGTAGGGTATTGGTGCTTTGTTTAAATGATTATATAAGTGTGCTACTGTATTGCTTTTAATATTGTTTGTTCAACTGTATATGATACTAGATTTTATTATCCTGTTTCACCCGGGATAGTAAAGGACAAATTGTATTCTTCTGTCCTGTTCTCTGCTTCATCTTTGTCTTGACCTCTGCCATATGTTTAATCATTGCTCCTAACTGCACCTCAGGCTCTTGCCACCCCAAGGCCTTTCCCATCTTTCAAACATGACTGTTTAAGCTACTCCCCACCCTGTACTTCCTCTTTGTCCTTACCACTGCCGTATGTTTAGTTATTGCTCCTGAGTGCAGAAGCCCCCCCCCCCCTCCAGTAATACTAATACCAATATTAAAAATTGGATGACTTTTTACCAAAAGGGGAAATAACAGCTATAAAGATCTGGATGACTTTTTACCAGTCAGGTTGCAATGGCACCATCACTATGGGAACTCTTCTTTGTTGGCTGCTGTGCATATGGAACATGCATGGGAGTGTCCTGTGTACATTGATGTCAATTTTTGATTGATTTATTCAATTCCCTGTGGAGTCGGGACACTATTGTGAGGAAAACTAAAATAGACCCACTGGCCCTGAGAAGCATGTCATAAGAGTCAACTAATTAGGCATTTTTTCTTCAAAGTTTTAGTGTGTCTGCCTGACAGGCGAGGCACCAACAGTCTGCATAAGATAGGTCAGATCTGTGAAATGTATGTGCATGCAGGACACAGGTTCTGGATAAAGACTAAAATCCAGAAGTGGAAGAACAACCAGAATTCTCTGCCGGATGTTGCAGCTGGTGAAAGTGAAGTAGAAGAAGAAAAAGATTAATTGATTCATTTAAATGTTAAAGTTGGTTAACTAGTTTACAGTGGCTACTAAAGAAAATGAAAGTGCATGTTTTTTGTGTGTGTGTTTCCCTCCCTGCAGGTATCTAATAAATCATAATGCAAATGTGGCCGCAGTAAATAATGATGGAGATCTTCCCATTGACATCGCTGAGAATGATGAAATGGAGAACTTATTGCAAGAGGAGATGAACAAACGAGGTCAGCATTGTTGAATTCTTTACTTCATTGTTGAATTCTTCATCTTCTTCTTCTGCATTCACCCTTAACCTTGTCACCTCGTGGAGCCACATAACCAGCACTTCCAGTTGGGTCCAGTTTCCCATAAATGTCACTTTTCCTGCTTTTATAGTGACATGTTCACAAGACATACAATTTATGATATTGGCTGTTTTCATGCCTGTGCAACATTAAAGAACTCAGGATATAGATATAGATACTAAAATAGCATGTTTCCTTTTTTTTTTCAGGAATTCCCACTGGGTTAGACCCAGTTGTTAGTATTCCCAAAGCAACAAAGTTAAAGGCATGACTGGGATATTTTGACATTGTTTACAGCTAAGCTGCCATATCCGTGCCTTTTGGCCCAACACATCCGATCTCAGCAAAGCCTTAATTAGTCACCTTTTATGGCATTCTTATGGGAAGGGGAGGGGTAGTATATATTTTTCTCTTCCCAAATTGGGAGAATGGAACAATGGAACAGTGAGTTGTTGAATGGTGTCATGTTTTGGAAATATATTGACGTGGACACTGACTTAATGGGTGTAGTTCAGTTGCAGTAGAGGAAGGGATTATTTTCTTACTAATATTTCTAGATCACCTAGTCTTGTCTGAGATGTCTCTGGGAAATATTGATTGCATGTAATGTAAATGTTGAGCCTTAGGGTGAGGGTGGCTCCAATGTGTAGGTGACCAGCTGGCTACAGGGATAATCTGCATTTGCACCATTCAGCTTTTGTTTTTCTTTTTGTAAAAGCCTGAGTACTTATTAACTTGTTTTAAATGCAGAGGTAATTATTTTGTGTGTTTGTGTGTGTTTTTTTTGGGGGAGAGGGGGGGGGGGGTGTGTTAACAGCCTTCTTATTCTTATGCCATCTTTCACCCAATGAAGCATAGGCCCTTAACCACCTCGAACAAAGTCACCCGTTTCTTTTCCTTAATGTGAAAGTCACCTCCTGTCTTTCCGTCTTTCACCTCATTTGCTAATTCACTTCTAAATGTGTTTCATTTATTTGCCTTTATTCCTTTGACCCTGTGAGTTTGATTGCAAGAACTTATAACCAGCTATAACAATAAAAGAAAATGTTGGTCTGACGTCATATCCCCAGATTGTCTGTGGCATGGACAAGTTCTCAGCTTAAAGTTTTGTGAGTGAGTGTGCGTGCGTGTGTAAAAAAAAAAAGGGGGGGGGGGGGAGATAGAGAGAGAGACAGAAGCTCACTTTTTAGCACAGTGATTAAAACAGATTTGCTTCATTGCACTTGATCTTATATGGCTTGACCTCTCTTTGAGGGATGGATAGCCATCTGTTAAGAGTGACACCCTTTTAAAATACAAACTCCTTATCTCCAGTGAAAATCTTCTAGTGTCATAAGAATTGCACTTAGGAACCAAACACTGCACCCTGTGAAATAAGCTCCTCATGACCTTCATCATCAGTTCTCATATGCCTAGTGGCACATGAGGCTTCAGAGAGGACTTTCCATGCTTTCCTCTCCTGTGCAATCTTCAGTGCAGTTTTCCATGACAAAGATGCCGCACTCAGGTCACTTTCCATCGTTCGTCTCCATGTTTTTTTTGGGCGCCCCTGTTTTCTCTTTCCCTCTGGTGTCCATGTGAGAGCTGTTTTGGCGGGTATATCAGGATTCATTCTCATAACGTGGCCAAGCCATTTCCATCTTCTCTTGGTTATCATACTGTCTAAAGTTTCTTCGTTTGTGACTTGAAGTAGTTTAGTGTTTGAGATTGTATCTGGCCAGAAAATTTTGATAATTCTACGTAGACATGTGTGGTGGAAGGTGGACAGCTTGTGTGCATCCTTTCTGGTCATTCTCCAGCATTCTGCTCCATAAAGAAGAACTGGCAAAATGATGCTCTTGTAGAGTCTGAGTTTCGTTCTTCTGCAGTAATTGTTGGATTTCCAGATTTGCCTCATCCTTCCAAAAGCAGCTCTAGCTTTGTTCAGACGTGACTGTATGTCCTCTTCGGTCCCTCCAGGCAGGGACACCACACTGCCAAGATATATGAAATGTTCTACATTTTTCAGAGTTTGTTTATTTATGGTGACTGGTTGTTGGTTTGGACTGCTTGTCATGATCTTAGTTTTCTTTGTATTTATTCTCAGTCCCACCATTTCTGCTGTGCTGTATAGTCTGTTACTTTTTTCTTGTATATGTTCATGTTTATGTGATAGCAGTGCTATATCATCTGCAAAATCAAGGTCCTCAAGCATGGTGAATGGAGTCCATTGTATGCCTCTCAATGTCCTGTCTACTGTGTTCTTTATTATCCAACCAATCACAGGTTGAACAGGAGAGACGACATAACACATCCCTGTCTTACACCTGATGAAATAATGACCACCTTAAAATATGTAACACTGGTATCCATACTAGAAGAAAAGCAAGCCAGCAAGATCTGCATAAAAATATAAAGGGAAGAATGATATAAGGAGAGTTTATCAACCAGGACATGAAACCAAGTCAGTAAATCCATTGCAGCTAATCTTCATTGTGGAGTCAGCACCTGATGGATTGAATCTGCAAATTTTTCTGACGTTCTCAGTCAATCAATAACATCTCCACAATGCATAAAGGCCACACTCTCATACAGTGGTTTTCAACCTTGGAAATATACCCCTGAGGAGGGTGGAGCAATTTTGAAATTGAATTTGTACTTGTAATCATCTGTTGTACTAACATTTTTTTTCCTCAGTTTAATTATAAATGAAATATTGTTTAAAAACTTTAAAACAAAAAGCCAATTACGTTTTTGTTTTCATGAGCAGTTTGCACATCTGCAGTTGAAAATCTAATTAATAAAATAAGATAGATCTTGTTCTAGTACTTTGGTTTTTTCTTGTTATCCTTTTAAACAGATTTTTCTTTTAATTATAAAAGTTGGTGGGGATGGGAGGGTGCTGGAGGGTGGGGTGGCTTTTTATATATTCAATGGGGACGTCACCTGAAAAAGGTTGAAAACCACTGCTCTAATAGATTGCTTTTTGCTATCTGTCTGTATAAGTTTTTCATGTATAATATTGTCATCATGTAGCAGGTCCTTTGCAGAACGTTGCTCTCATCACAGTCTGCCTGTAAGAAACTCGGTCTCTTGCCAGTTCTCCCGCCTCATGAACTTTCACACTCAAGGAGTCACTTATATCCTGTGCCCATCTTCGTGTCGGTCGGCCTCTGCCCCTCCTTCCTGGTACCATGCCTTCTGCTATAATTTTTTCCAATCCGTCGTGGCGCTTGATATGACCAAAAAATTTCAGCTTTCGAGAAAGGATGCTGTTTATTAGCCAATCTTCCTTGATGTTCAGATCTTTTAAGATGTCAATATTTCTCATCTTCTTTGTGTAAGATATTCTGAGAATCTTTCAATAGCATTTCAGCTCAAAAGCCCCTATTCTCTTTCTTAAGGACTGAGAGATAGTCCACGATTCACATCCGTATGTAGCCACAGGGAAGATGCATGCTCTCAAAATTCTAATTTTTATCTCCTTGCTGGTGCTTAACCATAGACTTTTAAGGCTGTTCAATCTTTTCATTGCTATGGCCATCCTCATTTTAATTTCTGTAGAACAGTCTCCAATGTTGTTTATTATAGAGCCTAGATATTCAAAGTTTATGACATTTTCAATTTCTTCATCATTTATATATATAATATTGTATTATTGCCAAATTTTCGCTCATCTCCTTTCAGCCTTTTCCTCTTTTATGGTTTATAAATATGCCATGTTGTTTAATTCGGCTGTTTTATTTTATATTTGTCTGTCTTTTTCGTTCTTTCAACTCTCTTCTCATTCTCAGTTTCTGTGGGCCATTAACATGCTCTTGTTTGTTTCTATAAAATACATATGTTTCTGTATGTTCACGTTTCAGGGGAATAGTTTAAAAATTTCATTATTTACACAAGTCACATCTAGTAATCTCTTGTGTTCTCTTTGTTTATTGATACAATGCTGAGTTAAGTGCTGATCTGAAGCAGTCGTTTCTAGTTTACTTTTTCCAATTCCGAACCATTTTCTCACCCCAAAAAAATAAGTGGGAAAAGTTAGTGTTTACAGTATAGTTCTTCTATTATTTCTTCATTCTTCTTTTTGGCTATCCTCCGAATAACGGTCGTAAATTATCAAGGCAGAAAATATACCCTAACAGGGCCTGAGTCACGTGTTAAGTGCGCACTTCCGGGGACTATAATGCCACCGCTGAATTGCGAACTTACGACAACTTCCGCCACCACCGAGAGTGTCCCCCACGCAGCATATGTGGCGTGGATTAGGGCTAAACTAGATGGCTAGGACTTACGAGCAAATAAAATGAAGGAAGCTGCAGGAGATGCGGTAGCTGCTGCCCGTGAGTCCTAGCCATCTAGTTTAGCCCCAATCCACGCCGCGTGAGTGGTGTGTTGGACACTCTCGGTAGTGGCACAAGTTGCCGAAAGTTTGCAATTCGGCGGTTGCAGAAGTCGCCGGAAGCTCGCATTTTAAGACGACGGAACTGCGCAATTGACACGTTACTGAGGCTCTGTTAGGGTATATTTTCCGCCTTGATAATTTACGACCGTTATTAGGAGGATAGCCTTCTTTTCTCTAGACCCCGTTTTGCCGTTTAGCACCAGGGTTTGAAGAAGCATCTGGTGCCAGACTTGGTATGTGTACATAAATGCTGGTAATCACAGCCTGCACAGATATTTCATCTATTCATCAGTTGTGCAGGTGACCTCTAGCTCTGCGTCTGTTGTGCCTAACAAACTGGACTCTCTGTGGTGCACTATCTGGTTGTAGTCCTGACACATGTCCAAACCATTTGATCTGTTGTCTCTTGATTTGGTTTAGCACCGGTTCAGTTTCGACTTGTTTCATGATCTTGTCATTTCTTATCCTGCCTTTTCTTTTTACATTTAGGATTTCTTGTAGACATTTAATTTCAGTTTCAATTTTTTTTTCCATTGTTTGCCTCCTATTGTTGTTAATGTCTACATTTGGAACTGGCAGCACAGTGTTGGTAAGAATACTGAATAGTTTTTTTTTTTTTAAACACTGTAGTGTCAGTGCCAAACTTGTAAACAGTAAATAATTTTAAAAAAAAACAATCACAAATATAAAACTCAACACTTATGAGATGCCTGTGAAAAGCCACCAGTTTAATCACCCAGAATCAAGTGACAAATTATACTATCATTCAGGTTGTGAGAACAACTATCTTATGTCAGATTTTTGTTTTTTAGAAGCAGAAGATCAAATGTTTGGGTGTGTGGTTACAATGCAGCAGCATCAGTTAAATCACAGGTACTATACCTAAAAAAGTCTGTTATAAGATCTGAGAGGGCCCAAGTAGAAAATGGAATGATAACATTAAAGAACTTGTACATTCACACAGAATGACAGTAAACAGTAGCATCAGTTAAATCACAGGTACTATACCTAAAAAGGTCTGTTATAAGATCTGAGAGGGCCCAATTAGAAAATGTAATGATAACATTAAAGAACTTGTACATTCACACAGAATGACAGTAAACAGCAGCATCAGTTAAATCACAGGTACTATACCTAAAAAGGTCTGTTATAAGATCTGAGAGGGCCCAAGTAGAAAATGGAATGATAACATTAAAGAACTTGTACATTCACACAGAATGACAGTAAACAGTAGCATCAGTTAAATCACAGGTACTATACCTAAAAAGGTCTGTTATAAAATCTGAGAGGGCCCAAGTAGAAAATGGAATGATAACATTAAAGAACTTGTACATTCACACAGAATGACAGTAAACAGTAGCATCAGTTAAATCACAGGTACTATACCTAAAAAGGTCTGTTATAAAATCTGAGAGGGCCCAAGTAGAAAATGGAATGATAACATTAAAGAACTTGTACATTCACACAGAATGACAGTAAACAGTAGCATCAGTTAAATCACAGGTACTATACCTAAAAAGGTCTGTTATAAAATCTGAGAGGGCCCAAGTAGAAAATGGAATGATAACATTAAAGAACTTGTACATTCACACAGAATGACAGTAAACAGTAGCATCCATTAGTGATGATCCACAATATCTCACTATGTCACTTGACAGAACCCACATGGGTTTCAAGCCCTAAGGGGCAAGGGGGAAAGCACCCACTGACTGCTAACAAAAATGGGGTAAAAGGCAATTAATGAGGGATGTTTCCTTTATAGTGGGAGTGCATCTGACTGAGAGATGAGGGACCAACAGTCTGCATACAAAACAGCCATATCCAAAATGAGTTATGCACACAAAACTCAAGTTCTGGAACCAGATCAAAGTCCAGAAATGGACGTACAAGCAGATCTTTTCCATTAGAGTTAACAGCTGGTGAGTATAAAGAAGAAAAACTTAACAGTAACTTAAAAGGTTATAATGATGGCGTTAACAGTTAAAGGATCAATCTTGCTTGGTGCACACATTGTCAACTACTGATTTAATAACAAAATGTTATCTAAACGTGTAGGCATTGATGCTGATGCAGCTCGGTGTGAGGAGGAGCAGAGAATGCTAGAGGATGCCAATAAGTGGCTAAGGGACAAGACTGTTGAAGAAGTCCGTCATCCAAAAACTGGGGCCACAGCCTTGCATGTAGCCGCTGCCAAAGGTTACCTCAAAGTTATGAAGTAAGTAGAATTATTTTATAGTTTCTTCTCTCAGTCCCTGTGTATGGGTTCCGGGGCCCCATTGTGGGGAAAACAAGAATAGATTTAATGCCTCCCCAACCAGCATGTTGTAGGTGTCGACTGATTGAGGGTCGAAGTCGGGGTAGATCTGCTTGAGAGGCAAGGAACCAACAGTCTGCATACAAATGAGTCAGATCTGTAAAATGGATTTGCATGCAACACTCAGGTTCTGGAACAGGTCTAAAGTCGCCAGATAGATGAACAACCATAACTTTTTGCCAGAGTTTATAGCCTGTGAACACGGAGAAGAAGAAGAAGAAAATGTCTTCTTATTTGTGTGTGTGTGTGCGTGTGGTTTGCAGCCATATCTATTGCTGTGGATAGTTTGATGCCATAATGGGATGTACCTTGGCATGGTTTGACAACTTAAGACAGTGTGTACATGTTTATGCCAGGTGTACATGTTAATGCCAGGTGTACAGAATGAAGGATGCTGTTTACCTCTACCTAAAGGGATATAAGCGGACATCATTCTTTAAATACAGTCTTAATATACGTAGATTGAAAATATAAGGAGATACAGCGCTATTTGTCTCCGGAGCAATGGTTTTTTTTTTCGGTGTTTGTCCTATCCAACACCTTCATCTTTTCTTCACCTCTTGATTCACTGGATTTTGTTAAGTTCTGTCCCAAAGCTTCACAGAGTGATTTTTGTCATGCTATGGAAGTGAAAGAGAATTAAAACAAGTACTAAATTTGAAATATTTAGCTCTGTTGTGAAATCAGAACTGCTGTATGGAGCTGAAACATGGAGAACAACTGAAACAGTTACAACTACAAACACTGACTAATGGGTGCCTGTGCAAAGTAGAAGGAATTAAATTATATGACAGAATGACTAATGTTGAGCTTAGGGAGAGAAATAAGCAAATTCTAGTGCCTGAAGCGAGATGTGAAGAAAAATTGCTGCTGTTGGATAGGACACATTAAGAAAAAAAAAACTTTCAGAACAATGTAACTATGAGAACAATGTAACTATGAGGCTTTTACACTGGGGCATAGGAATGAGCGCAGACCAAAGAACAACATGGAGAAGGGAGCAAGAAGGTAAAGTTAGTTTTTTTTTTTTTTTAAGTGAGGGGAAAAGATGAGGTGGTGATACATGCTATAGTGAAAGATAAGATGATTTGGCCTATGCTCCATTGGGGGAGAAGGGCAGACGCAGAAAAAGATACCAGTATATCTGTTGTTCTGGACATAAAAGCAGGAATGTAAAATATCTGCCCTACTTAATGTGTTATTTACAGTTAATGTTGTTATTGATTCGGTGAAGCCTGGGCTTCCTCCTCCTTCCCCCTCCCCCACTTGACTAAGTGACACATGCAAGCAAATATGCATTTATAACATGGAGTTTTTTGTTAGTACATAATGTGGTATTACAATTTTTGTTTTTGCACTGCATTTCATTTTTGCATCTCATTCTTTGTATTAACTTTAGGTAACCATTATCAGACTGGACATTAGCCAAAAGAACACAAGAGAGATCTAACCATGAAATATTTGAGAAAGGCCACAAACAGTACTACACTGTGTGAGCGAACCAGCTGGCAAGCATTGCACCAGCACTTACAGGGAGAAGCAGGGACAGATAGCATCAGCACTGTACGGACTGGGCTAGTGGATAATGATGAATCTGTTTGACACTAACACAGTTTTGTGACCTGGGAGTAAAGCATGGTGAAGCACATCTGTGCCACCTTTGAGGCCGAGTTAGAAGGTATTATAACCAGCTCCTTTTAGGAACAGTCAGTAGAGGTATGTTGGAGTGGCTTCTGCATTGAAGACTGAGCACATATGGAAATACCTAATGTCCAGTGAAACCGATTGTGATAACATAACAAAACTAAAAGACATTGTGTGAGAAATGTAGAGATCTGAACAGTTATTGGAACAATAGTTGCTAAATTTATTGAGAAACAAAGACTGACATGGTTTGGCCACCTAATCAGAAAGAATGAACCCATTGTTACCAGAAGCATGAGCTTACAGAATAAAAATGGAAACATCAAAAGAGGCCAAGGGAGACCTAGAAGCAGATGGATCGAAAGAGACACTGACTGCTCAAAATGTCACATTAGATCATACCAAGTAACTGCACTGGGTTGGCTACCAGTCACCTGATAGACAGACCTTGTCAGGATGTCTAATAGCCAAGAGCAAATATTGATGTAAGAAAGAATAATGACCCAATTTAGTCTTGTGGTTTTACCTTGTAGTTAATATTTCAGAAGCACATTTTCCACACATTCTGTACACAATACAACTTTTTGACATTATGTTAAAGGTAATATATTTCTTGGTTTTTGAAAGCAAGCCATTGTGAGCACGGACTTGTGTGAGAGGGATTCCTTCATTGTAGAAGAAAAGAAAAGAGAGAGACCTTGTACAGAAAATCTCTGGCTCGTCCATTCTTCTGATATAAACGATACAATAGTTGTACACACTATCATGCCAATTAATTCCAGAGGACTTTATTTATCACTTGAATGCCGTGGCTTCTGAAATGCGTAATTTAATATTAATGGGCTGTAAAGCATAGGTCTGTGGCTTAGGCATTGTGAACATGCTTTGGAATTCTCAAATACTTGGTTCGATTCTAGCTGTAGAGCATTGTAGCAACAGACTGCTTTGCATTAATTTTGAGGGGAGATGACCTTTCAAATAAGCTAAAGCAGACTGCTGAATGTAAACTTGCTTAGTAAGAGCAAACCACCAAAAACAGACAAACAAAAACTGCATAAGTCTGTTGTTTCCTATGGTTTCCAGTGTACTCTTGGAAGCTGGAGTGGATGTGAATGCTGAAGATTATGATGGGTGGACACCACTGCATGCAGCAGCTCACTGGGGCCAAGAGGAGGCCTGCAAGCTTTTAGTTGAACACAACTGTGATATGATGCATAAAAACAAGGCTGTGAGTAGAAGTTTTTTTTTAAACATTTTCAGATGATTGTTCTTCTTCTTCTTCTCCTCTTCTTCCACCTTGTACCTCATCGAAGTGGGGGGAGGGGGGGGGGGATGTAGCATTTGTTGATGAGCACTGTTAAGATTGATGTTCATTTCTGTAAGGCTGTTCTCAATGCCATCTCTCCAACTTTTCTGAGGTCTTCAACTCGCTCTATACACATTGTAACATTTTAATGTGGCTCGCTATGGCAGATAGTAACAGGGCATTCTTGTTAGGTGTCCAAACCACTTTATTTGTTGTTCTTTGATGACCTGTAAGACTGGCTTTATTCCTAGCATTCGCCTGATTCTCAAATGATTACAAGAGTGTTTTTTAAGCTTTCTATCCTTATCTGACTGTTCATATGTTTAAGAACTGTGCGGAAAAGGTAACACAATAGGAGGTTTCATATAATTAGAAGAGAGAGAGACCCCCCCCCCCCCCCCCCCCCCCCCCCCCGGTTTTTTTCCCCCTGTCCCCTCCCCTCAATCAGTTTATCATCTTAAAAAAAATACTAGAGAGAATAAGGGAAATAATTTTTTTTTAAATGCGGAATTTAATCAACTGGGTTAAATCTTGGAAACTATTATTTTGGCTATATTAACCCTTTTGTCCCTTAGTCATTCTTCATACCCATATTTGTCATAGTCATGCATTCTTGATCAGATAATCTGCATAGTATTATCAACATCAATATCTGTTCGTTGTTTTCTAAAGGGTCACACAGCCTTTGATTTAGCAGAAAAGGAACTGCTGAAACTATTAGAAGACTTGAAAGAAAAGCAAGCATCTGTGAGTATTTCTTTCATTCATTTGTTTAAACAGGAGAAGGGGGAATTTATGTGGCCATTGTAGCATGTTGGGACAAATATCTTCTGAACCTAAGGGTATTTCTTTTCTGTGTTCACTCTTTAAAAGGTGGTTGGCCTTTCTTATTGATGTTTTCAGTTAGGCTGTGATATCTGAACTTTTTGGGCCAACACATCCGATTTCAACAGACCTCTAATTAGCAGCCTTTTAAGACTTCCTTGTCAGGGCACTTCATAATGCTGAGATGCTGGTTTGATTCCCAGCTGCAGGCAGTTTGGCACCAGACCACCTTGCATTGGTTTTGATAGTGGTATCAAAAGCCGACTGTTTAGTAGAAAGCAGTGGCAAACTACAGAATTAAAATTCTTCTGTGTCCTGTAAAGGACACACATATAACTTTTAACTTCTTTTTGTTTGGAAAAGGTGGGGGGGGGGGGGATTTGGTTACCCACGCACGCGCAGGAAAAGGTATTTGATCGACAGCAGTTTATCTGCAGCCTCAGTACTCATTGGTTTAATTTTTACCAGGATGGATTTTTTAACCTTATGCTTGCTGGTCGACTTAGCTTAAAATTAGTACCAAGAATTGTCAGGACCATATTGCACTTTGATTGACAGTTAGAGATTATTTGCCAGGGACCAAAAAGCATATATTTCTGTGTCTAAGATGATATTTTTCCGGATTTTTTAAATTTAGAATTGGGATTCATCTTTTACGTTGAATGTGTTTAAACATTTTTTTATATATTTTTTTAAATTCTTAGCTTAAAAGAGTAAGGGTTATTTTTATACATGGGGGTTTCTTGTTCACTGAAAATATGGTACCTCGTGTGGCTTGGAATGAAAAGGATCCTTTACTGTTACTTTACTTTATTGTTGATGTGTTTTGCATCATGCCGGCCACATTGCATGTCTGGATATTCTCTTATATATATTTTAATATATATATAAAGGCATGTTCAGTGATGTGTGCAAGCAAGACATGAATAATATAGATATTGAGGTGGATTTATGGGAACAGGATGCCATGGATCACATTGCTTTTCTGGATATTCTCTGATACATCACGTTATAGGACATGTTTAAAGATGTGTGCAAGTGAGACATGAATGATACAGATATTGAGATGGATTCAAGGAAACATAATGCCATGGATAACATTGCATGAAGGGAGAAAATCAAGAAAAAAATAAGGACTTAAGAGATAACAACTGCAGGCAGGATATGAGCTGAGTTTCTGAGGAGAATTATGTCAAAGAGGTGTGGTGGCACCAATGGTCTGAAACCTCATACACTCATTGTGGAAGATTGGGTACTTTCTTGTTAACCGACCACAAACAGGGGAAATCCACAGGTCACGGGATAGTCAAATATATTTAGGGGTGGTAGGTTAAGTGTATAGTTTTGGTTAGGGTTGGGGTTAGGGTTAGGTAAACGTGTGAAAACTTTGGCCTTGAAAGAAATGCGCTAAAGCACAGAAACCACGGGAAAAGAAGCAAGCAGGAACCAGGCGCAGACATTATTTTAACTACAGGTCATGGAGGGAAGCGAAGGTAGGTTCAGATCTAAAACCCGCTCTTAACACCCTCTAAAATATTGGATTGTCCTTTGACGTCATTTGTGTTCAGCTAAAAAAGAAAGCACAGAAAATTGTTGTAAATGTGAGCTGGCCTTGCTAGTCACACTGATCACTGCCATAGACTGTGATTTCTGTACCCCCTGGAGCACAGTGGAAGGTGGTCGTCTGGAAAGACAGAAAAGTACCAGTGTCATTAAGAGGTACATCAAAATGGTTCAGATGTGAACACAGTTTATCTCATATTTCAGAAAGAGGCGGTCATTAATTATTTTGTGGCCACACTATGAGAAGAGAAAGACTGGAACATGTGACAGCTGGAAATATTTATTGAATGAGAGGTAGAGGAAGATAGTGGGAGAATTATCTCGATTTAAATTTTTTTATTTTTTTAAATATTTGCATGGCAAGAAGTAAAACACACAATTTGGTACGTGCTGTTGAAGAATGCAAGATGTGAACAATCGAGATTGCCAAATGCTAGTCAGCAAAGCACAAGATGATGATGATGTGAGTACGTATGTGTGTAGAGGGGGAGAGAGAGCAAAGATGAGGAGGAGGCTATACTGAAGTCCTTAACCACATAAGACTGCAGGTTACAGCTTGTTGGTGTAGCCGTTACCTGTGCCATAATTATAACCTCTGTTGAAGTTGAACAGGGTATCTGGAAGTTTCCTTGTAAAGATTTAAAAAAAAAACATTTTTACTCCTAGGATGGTATAGTAAACCTTTGAGTAGCAGCCCTGAGAACAAACTGATCAGTCGATCAATAGCCATGTTAAAGTTTATGTGTTTTGGCTAAATGACGCTAACATCAGAACTTTATTATAAGCATACACAAGGATTTTTTAAAGAATATATATATATATATATATATATATATATATATATATATATATATATATATATATATATATATATATATATATATATATATATATATATATATATATATATATATATATATATATATATATATAAAAATATATTACTAGTAATGAACTCGAGCCCATTTACACACTAGCTGTCCTTTCATTGATGCTTGCTCAGGCTGGTCAAAGTTCCTCAAGGGTAGAGAGGTGTCCCGGTGTACTGCTGTATTCACAAAGCTTTCTGCATTGCATGTTAAATTGTTCTTCTGTGAGCAGTGTCAGCCAACATTGTGTTTTCACTCGTAAGCAAAATTAGTGTTTGTTGGTGGGTATATGACAGCTGTCTAGGATTTTCATTAGGAAATGATTTTATTCCAGCTGTCAGTGTTGGCAGGCGCGAGAAGAGTAACGTTGGGTGTCTGCAGCAACACAGCATTTTGCGAGCCACTACAAAATGTTAAGAAGTCTGAAACCATGAGATGTAGAATGCACTCTCTCGTGGGATCTAGGTTCAATGTGTGGGGTAGGAGGAGTTGGGGTTAGGGCCATTTGTACATACATATTATGGTGTTGTTAAAAGTGCTGACATCCTGTAATATAAAGCACACGTGGTCGCTGGTAAGAGCGTCGGCGCAATCAAATGTCACAGCAAGCGGACACCCCTGTCACTTAAACTTGCGCGTCTCAGAGGTTAAGACGCATGAATAAACGTCCAGTCAGAGTGTCCTGGGCTGACTTTGTTACATGTTTCATATATATGTATGTGTGCGTGCGTGCGTCTGTCTGTCTGTCTGTCTATGTGTGTGTATATATATATATAATCTTATTCCACAGGCAAGAAGCAAGCAGGAACCAGGCGCAGAAATTATTTTAACTACAGGTCATGGAGGGAAGCGAAGGTAGGTTCAGATCTAAACCTTTTTTGTTTGTAAACATCTAGACAAGCATTTCACTTTCACACAGCTAGAGAGTGCACATAAATGGGCATACATCGTTGTACAAACAACACAGGCCAGAGATTGGACATAAATTGACATACATAGTTGTACAGACAATACATACCAAAGATTGGACATAAATTGAGATACATAGTTGTACTAACAACACAGGCCAGAGATTGGACATAAATTAACATACATAGTTGTACAGACAACACAGGCCACAGATTGGTCATAAATTGACATACATATTGTACAAACAACACAGGCTAGAGACTGGACATAAATTGACATACATATTGTACTAACAACACAGGCCAGAGACTGGACATAAATGGACATACATAGTTGTACAGACAACACAGGCCAGAGATTGGACATAAATGGACATACATATTGTACAAACAACACAGGCTAGAGATTGGACATAAATTAACATACATAGTTGTACAGACAACACAGGCCAGAGACTGGACATAAATGGACATACATAGTTGTACAGACAACACAGGCCACAGATTGGACATAAATTAACATACATAGTTGTACAGACAATACATACCAAAGATTGGACATAAATTGAGATACATAGTTGTACTAACAACACAGGCCAGAGATTGGACATAAATTAACATACATAGTTGTACAGACAACACAGGCCACAGATTGGTCATAAATTGACATACATATTGTACAAACAACACAGGCTAGAGACTGGACATAAATGGACATACATAGTTGTAAAAACAACACATGCCAGAGATTGCATATAAATTGACATACATAGTTGTACACAAGAACACATACCAGCGTTTGCATATATAAGCTGACGCACATAGTTCAGAGTTAAGCAAAGAAACCGTCCTCAATAAAGCAGGCCTTCGGGCGACTGAAAGAGGCCAAAGCTTGACATTTTTGTTATCCTTTTCCAAGTTCCAAGTTCAGAGCATCCCGGTATGGCTATTTAATAATTTTGTACAGTTGCTGTCCCTGTCTGTGTTTTAGGCTTTGGAAACCCTGCTTCATATGCTTCATAATTCCTAGGTGCTGGGTTTGATCCTAGCTGCGGGTGTTTTGGCAACAGACTGCATTGTGCTAGTTTCAGTATTGGTATCGAGAGCTGACTGTTAAGAAAGCAGTGGCAAACTGCTAAACGTAAAATTGCCTGGTGAAATCACAGCCATTTCTGCAACACCCTGTAGAGGAAACACAACTAACTTTTCATACATTTGTTATTGTAACTAACATTATCCCACTGTGGCTTTTTAGCTGCCGTATACAGTTGTATTATGGCGATTTTCAGCTAGAGTGGAGGGAAAGGTCGTGACAGAACAGTATGGTGCTTTTTCTTTATCTATAGCTTCAAGTATAAGGAGGGATATGGAGGAAACATCACTGCAGTTTTGAAGTGGATAGCAGAAAATATAGCATCTGAGACCGTCCTGCTGTGGAGTTCCCGGAAACAAAAGAGCTCATAAACTAGCTAAAGAAGGTGCAAGCAAAGAATAACCTGACTACCAGTCTCTTATCAACAGAAAAAGAGAATCAACAAATCAATCAGAAAGCCACTAAAACTGGCACAAGACGAGTGCCATATTATGGACAGACCAGAGCAAGTCATTATTCTACTCCTTACAACAGGGCACAGTTGACCTCACAGCCACAAGTACAAATAAATTTAAAATTGGTGAATCAGCCGTGTGTACCTATAGACTGGCACCTGAGACAACAGGTCACATCCTCCAAGACTGTCCCAAATAGAACATTTCCAGTCAAAACTTGTGGCAAAGAAAGACAATGGTGGAAGCCAAACTTTACAGGCCACTAAGTGAATTACAAAAGATAATGAAATTCATAAAGGCAGCATTGCAGATATAGACAATTTATTTCATGCAAGCAAAAGAAGTATCTGATTCCCAGTAAGTACTGCAGAAGTTTCAGAATAGACGGATGTGGCATGTGTGGATACCAAGCATCATCACGTCAGTATTACAGGAACTCATGTGGATATATTGTTTTGAAAATGTCTGGACAAAGGAGACATCCTGAAGACTATTTATGAATGAATGCTGATAGAAAACCTGAGGTTAGAGGAAGTAACATGTTTAATAATGTGTGAACGAGGAATTAGATGTTGATCCAGCAAGGAGGGACGTATGAGAGGAAGAGAAGGACATGTGTATAATCTGTGTGCTATGGAAACCGCATGTTTCCCTTGAGACACTTGCTGTTGGAGACACAGAATTATTTGTTGGTAAGTCCAGTGTGCTATGATGTTGATTCTTGATTAAGTAAAAGCAACTGTTACTTAACTTGGCTGATCTTTCCTCTTATGCAGAGGGCAGAGTTCATAACTCTCCATGTCTGGCGGTTCTTTGCCACCTGTTTAAGGTCTTGGATGTTCATTAGGCTCATGGTGGAGCCTTCCCTGATGATGGTTCTACGCAGGGTCTCTCTTGGTCTTCCCTATTTCCTTCTCCCTTCTGGTGCCCATATGAGGGCTTTATGGGAAATGGTCTTATCCATTCTTAATGCATGGCTGATGTAGTTCCAGCTTTTTTTTAAAATTGGATACATTAGCTTGGAATTTAACAAGTTTGAATGAAGCATTATAACATTTAGAGCTGGAAATCTGATTCTAAAACAAAGGATGTTTTCTTGTCAGGATTTCAGTCGTCTTAAGCCAATATAGAGGAAAACATGTCCATCTATTTCAACATTACTTTTAATTAGTTAACCCTTCAAAGTTGAAGTTCATTTGCCTAATAGGTGGAGAACCAACAGTCAGCATACAAGTAAGTCAGATCTGCAAAATGCAGGTGAAACTAAGGTTATAGAATCAGGCCAAAGTCTAGAAATGGGTGAATAACCAGATCTTTTCCCCGGAGCTAACACCGGTGAGCTAACACCGGTGAGCTCTATGAAGAAGGGGAGTTAATTAGTTTTAGTTAGGTAGTTCCTCATAGTTCCTTCATCACCTCCCATTTGCTCAGAAATAAGGAAGTTAAATGATTCTCTATCCCATCAACTTTCTGATCATAATTATTATTGTTCATGAACATAAGCAATGTTACAGGGAAAAGGTACTTTTTCCCTACTGTGCCATTCGCCAAGTCATCCGTGTTGTCTTCCTGTTGACCTTTTTATCATTAGTTTCCAAATATTGGTTAAAAACACAATTTTTGTCTTTTTTTAAACACAGGAGTTCAGTAACACGTATGAGTTGTGACCAGAAACAGAATGTCATACAACGTACTTCGGAAGAGGAAAGACAAGCTTTAACAGCCCTCCATCCTGGCAAGACAGATGATAAAATAATAAACAGCATTTCCTTGACGGAGGATAAAGACCTTTTGACAGGTTCTCAACATTCTTTCTGTTGTGCATGTTACGTTGCCACCATAATTTTCTTCTTCGCCTTCTGCTGCTTTTCCTCAGCCTGTCCATCTACCACCCCCCTCCCACCCAACACCTAGCACTGCTGCTATTGTTGTTGTTGTTCTTCTTCTTTTTCTTCTTCTTCTTCATCATTTTTTTTTTCTTCTTTTCCTTGTCTAGGCCAGAAAAGGACATTCAACAAATATTTGAACATTCTTCTTCTTCTTCTTTTTCTACTACTACTACTTCTTTTGCTGCTTCTTTTCTTCTTCTCCTCTTACTCTCTTTCATCCACTAAGTGACTTACATAAACACACACACAGAGTAGTCTAAAAACAGCAGCAATGGAAAGTATGATTCTTGAAGTAGAGCCCAGACATCAGAGATACCTTGGGACAACTGAGGCATGAATATAATAAGTCAGGAGAATTAACAAGGGAAATAGAGACAATCTTCCTCAACTGAGGCATGAATATAAAAAGACAGGAGAATTAACAAGGGATATAGAGACAATCTTCCTCTACTGAGGCATGAATATAATAAGTCAGGAGAATTAACAAGGGATATAGAGACAATCTTCCTCAACTGAGGCATGAATATAATAAGACAGGAGAATTAACAAGGGATATAGAGACAATCTTCCTCAACTGAGGCATGAATATAATAAGACAGGAGAATTAACAAGGGAAATAGAGACACTCTTCCTCAACTGAGGCATGAATATTATAAGACAGGAGAATTAACAAGGGATATAGAGACAATCTTCCTCAACTGAGGCATGAATATAATAAGTCAGGAGAATTAACAAGGGAAATAGAGACAATCTTCCTCAACTGAGGCATGAATATAATAAGACAGGAGAATTAACAAGGGATATAGAGGCAATCTTCCTCAACTGAGGCATGAATATATAAAGACAGGAGAATTAACAAGGGATATAGAGACAATCTTCCTCAACTGAGGCATGAATATAAAAAGACAGGAGAATTAACAAGGGATATAGAGACAATCTTCCTCTACTGAGGCATGAATATAATAAGACAGGAGAATTAACAAGGGATATAGAGACAATCTTCCTCAACTGAGGCATGAATATAATAAGACAGGAGAATTAACAAGGGATATAGAGACAATCTTCCTCAACTGAGGCATGAATATAATAAGACAGGAGAATTAACAAGGGATATAGAGACAATCTTCCTCTACTGAGGCATGAATATAATAAATCAGGAGAATTAACAAGGGATATAGAGACAATCTTCCTCAACTGAGGCATGAATATAATAAGACAGGAGAATTAACAAGGGATATAGAGACAATCTTCCTCAACTGAGGCATGAATATAATAAGACAGGAGAATTAACAAGGGATATAGAGACAATCTTCCTCAACTGAGGCATGAATATAATAAGACAGGAGAATTAACAAGGGAAATAGAGACAATCTTCCCCGTGGACTGTTATGGAAGCAGCATTTTTAAACGGCCTGCTACATAATGACAGCGGCAAGAATTTAAAGTCCTTACGTTTTAGCAGTTTTGTAAACATGGAAACTGTAAATTAAATGCACATCATTGCAGAAATCCATGTTTTAGTGATTTTGTAACATTAAAAATAGCATCATTGTTGTCTTATTGTGCTGTCACTTGTTAGGGGTCACATGTTATTCTTCCATTCTGTTCTTTCCTGTGCACTTCTTCCAATATCATCGATGGAATCCAGACCAGCACCTTTAGACTCTAACCTTCATCTTAGGGTTTCTTTTGGACGTCATCACCCTTCCCCCCCCCCCCCCAAAAAAAAAAACATTTGTTTCCCATTTTAGTGCCGGTTTGGTGATTGGCTGTTTGCTTCTCCTCAGCATGGGCCCAGTATATCAACATCATCACCATCATTTCCTTATATTTTGTTAATAACAGTTATTGTCCAGACATTTCTCTTATTTCTTCATCCTAACCCTTCCCCCTGGAGTTGTTTATGACATGATGCCTGTTGGCAGTGCCAGTACGTCTGTACAACAGCACTGGTACCGGTTGTGACTGCGTAGCATGTACATTTGGTAGGTATGATTAATGATGATTTTTTTTTTTTTTTCAATTTGAGATACTTGTTATGGGTCAAACAAAATTTTTGTTTTTGTTTTGTGTGTGGTCATTGTAATGTCACAATAAGTTAATAAGGATGTCACTTTGCTTTCTATGGCTGTATCAACAAAACTTCTGTTTCTTGGTCAAAATTAAAGTAAGTAAAGGACCCTTTTCAATGCCTTTAGGCGTATAGGACATGTAGGGCTAAACCTATATTTTATAGACCAATCGGCACACGATGGGTGATGTGGTCAGCATCGCTGCAGCTGCCTTGACTTCCCAGGACTGCATTTGGTACCCACTCGAGGCTGGGTCGACCAGGGAGCCTAGGTCATTTTTGAAAAAAATTCTGGCTCCGTCAGGGAGCAAACTCACCGCCCTCCAGAACTCAGGCGAGTGTCTAGCCACTCCGCCACAGCGACTCCCTAAGGAAGATAATTAATTCTTTGCTCTTTTTGTATTTAGTAATTACTTTCCGCGAAATGTTTTTAAAAAATCACTTTTTCGCATTTTAAAAATAATTTTACAAATCCACTTTTTGAGTGGCTTGGGAGCCATGTTGACACACTAGCTAGCAGGCTTACCTGTCTGCTTGTTGGTCACAGGTTTTAGCCCCCTGGATTTTGACAGAGAGAATGACCAAGACTGCAGATTTCTTCTGCTTCTTCTTCTCTTTCTCTAGTTTCTCAGGGTTGAGCTTCACAGAATTACATTTTTGCGTTTCTTTTTTATGAAATTTTTAAAACAATTTTATAATTTTTTTTTTACCGTGCAGAAAAGTAAAGGTTCTTTTTCCACGCCTTTACAGGCCACCTTTGCTTCCCAGGACTGCACCCAGTCAAAGCTGGGTCGACCTGGGAGTCAAGGTCATTTTTTTTAAAAGTCCGGCTCCGTCAGGGAGCAAACCCACAACCTTCCGATCCACACGTGAGCATCTGGCTGCTGCGCCACAATGAGCCCCTTTACTAGGCAAAAGTTTTTTTTTTTAAAATAATAATTACAGGTCATTGTTGTAACATTTAACTGATTTCTGTAACTTGACAACAAATTAGTAACAGACCTGTCAATGTCTTCTAGTAGTAGTAATTTGACCCCAAAAAACTCATATCCTGTTCAACCCATCTGGGTTTGTAATTGGAATATGTAGTTTTATTTCCTTTTTAATATTGAATATTTATCATTTTCTTCTGTTTGATATTCCTTGCATAGAACGTGAGAATGAAAAGAACAAGCAAGTATCGCAGCAGCCTCAGGTAGGACGGCGTTCTGATTTGCCGGCCATTTGCATGCTCGTAACACTCCGGCAGTTGTGTGTTTGTACGTGCATCTGTATGTTTATGGATGTCTGTATATATCCTGTGTGCTCTGCACATACCGTATATTTGTAATGTTGTAATATATTGTTTCGTGTGTTGTGCTGCTGTTACAAGAATTAAGTTTCGCATGAATTCCCAGATTGCCATATTTTTCTGCATATCAGACAACCTTTGTTTTTTCAAAGCCCAGAATTAAAAACTAATATTTTAAACACATTCCATGTGTAAGTTGACCCCCAATTTTAAATTTTTTTAAATGTGGAAAAACATTGTCTTATGCACGGAAAAATATGGTAGTGTGCAGAGTTCATGTTTAGTTTCTCATGGGGGAAGCATCTAATTCAGCTCCTCTGTAGACAGGTAAGAAACATGCACATATCTAACATTTGTATCATAATTACTTCACAACATAAATCTCATGACTTCACATAGTAGCTTCATATTTAGTGCTTGGGCAAAGGGTGAAGCTAAGTTACTGCTGATAATCTAGTTTATTTCTAGTGAGCTTTGCCAAACCTCTTTTTATGTTATCAATTATCACCTAATCACAGTTTCAACATCATGGCGAATGGGTCACCCCATAGACTCTTTTATGTGTTATGTATAAATATGTGTGTGTACACACACACACACACACACACATTTATTTAACATTATGACCACTTTTGCAACACATCTTCAGAGTAGTTATGTTCATACATTCAGCAAAGCTTTTTTATGTGTAATTTTTGCGCTTTTTGTATTAGTAGTTCATGTTGCAAATACTTCAATATCTGCATACCCTTTAGGTGCAGCAAATGGAAATGTATGTTCTAGTTCTAGAGGAGATGTGAATTGTCATGTGAGGATCAATCCTAGAAAACCTTCCTATTCTAATTCATTCATTATGAAGCATTTTTCTGTAAGCGATTAATATTACTTCCTGACTTGGCTTGCCATCAGCAGTAATTTTCCATAAATATTATTTCTGTATTTTATTGGGCTGTCAGTGACCATTGTCCTTATAAAAATAACAAAACCTGAGTGACTTTGGTAGAAGGTTTATATCATGTAAATATTCTCTTATGTGGCTGTGGGAAACCACACCAATAACTTGCCAAGAATAAGGCAGCCACAAAAATGGTCTGAGTTGAATGGCAGGTTTAATATAAGCATTATTTGGTGGGAAACAAAAACAAAAAAACTGGTTCAGAGGAAGTTTGGAGTGATAAAAGCACATCATTTAAATGTAAAAGAAATTTTTTTTTTCTTTTTTTTTTTTTCTTCTAAAAATTATATTGCTGATATGACAAATCACTGTATTTGGTACCTTATTTACATCAGTGGTTTCCAAATTTTTGGACTGTTGGTCCCTGATCCCTGACGTCACATTTCTGGGCACTCCTCCCATCCACTCCCCTTACCCACACACACACAGACACATATTTCTTGGTATTAAAACCACTGTAAAGTCAGCACTTTATTTGGAGTAATGGGACAAATGGGAATCACTAATGTAGATCAGATCATCAGTATTCTTGTTGAGCGATGTAATTAATTTAAAGGTTTGTGCTGCTTATTAATAGCTTCAGATTCTCTTTAGTTTAGATTAACTTTGTTAATCATCATATTTTTTTTAACCTTTATTATTATAATTTTTTTCAAGAAGTCTAATTTTTCAGTGGGTGGTAGATAGGCTGCTTGCAGTCATATGACCTAGGCTGCATGCAGTCGTGGGATGTAGGACCCACTCTCTTGTGGGGCGTAGGTGGGTTGGGGTTAGGGCCAGTTATAGATGTTTTGGGGTCGTTAAAAGCCTGTGACATCATCTGTGGTCGGATATTAATAAAGCACCGTTTAATTTTTTGGGAGATTGATCTGTTGATCTGACAGTACGTAAGCAGCGTGATTCTAAAAGTTAGAGATTGAGATGGTAGCCATATTTATTTAGGATGCTCACTGTTTTCTCGTGACATGCAACAGTTGCCAGCATCCACCACCACCTCCAGCACATCAACCGCCACATCCTGGTCCCGACCAGCCAGTATAGCCAACTCCACCCCTGGTGTGGAAGTGAGGTGGACTGACATGCCGAAAATAGAAGAGATCACTGAGACAGACCGCCAGCCCAAAGGTGTTGCAGTCCCCATAACAGCTGCAGCAGTCACAATCCCCACGAAGCCATCTGCTATAATTACTCTGCCATCTGAGATGAAACCAGCGGCAGTCACAGAAACCACTGTGGTGCTCACCCCGAGACCTGTGGTCAGCATTTCGAAGGTGGAGAAGCACTCGGATGTGAATGATGACACTACAGTGCAAGTAAGTTGTGCACCCCTGAGCTACTTCACTTCTGGATTGGTTTGTTTGGAAAGTCAGCCTTTCCTTTCTAGTAGTCACTTTTTGTTTAATAACAAGAAAACCCTACTTTTTTGGGGGGGTTAGTTCTCATCAGTTGCACTGTTTGAAAAATTTTGATAACAATGAACAGTTTTTTTTTTGTTTACATAGGTTGGCTTGTTTAAAGTGTTTATTCTTTTTCTACATCTTGCTCTTGAAAGTAAAAAAATTTTTTAAATCAACTTACTTAACATCTCACAGCATGGACACATACTCCTAAGCTCAAATTTCTTATAACAAGTCTCAGTTGAACAGCCTTTACTTTTTTGTAAAATGTTTGCATAGAATTTTATTTTCAATAACGACAACAGTAACAACTTAATGACCTTCATTTTTAAAAGCATTTTTTTTTCTTTCTACCAGAATTTTTCTAAATTATATGCCGACCCCCCCCCCCCCCCCCCCCCCCAAAAAAAAAAAACATGAAATAGGGAGGGATAAAGAATAAGCCCATCTTTTTTTTTTTCATAACATGAAAGATGGTTTTGCTCACACAGAGTAATTTGAATCCACTTACTCATGTTTATATTATTACATACAGCTTGTAAATAAACACACCTGAAGTCATGTATGATTGTGACGTGTGTCACACTGCGGTTCACACTTATTCAGTACGACATTTAACAATGCAGTTGAGATTACTATAAAGTTGACATAAGTTTTATGACTCTTTCATGGGTCAACATCATCTGCACATATTCATATGCGCATATGATTTTTTGCCAGGATGTCTACTGAAGTCCTGTGTTTCCTATAGGTTGTGCTGTTATTTCATGCCAGTTTTTTTGTTTTTTTTTAATTCAGCTTCATCAAGATGTTGAGTTCAATAGGCAGATTTGGTGTCAAACTTATGATCTCATTGACACCATATAAGAGATGTCCGTGTTGATCAGTGGAAATAAGTCCTGGATTTTTTTATGTGGCCACCGTATTTTTTTTTCTTTCCAAGCACCATTACAAACTAGTCTGTTTTTTTTTTTTAAATTGCTGTAACCATTCTGTAGGCTCTCTGTTTGATGTCTCCCAAAGCCATTCTCTGGAAGCCATTGTAGCACAATGGCTAGATCATTGTCTGCTGACTCAGAGGTCATAGGGCCAAATCCTCATTAAGACAGACTTTTATAATTGACCTGGGCTTCACATTTTACCCAGTCTAAAATTGGCAGCTGGAAATTGCTTGTTAACCAAAGACAGCCAGAGTGATGTTACCCACACTACCCGTTGAGTGCCATTTGGTTTACACAGATATGGATATATGGATCACCATACGCATAGTGACATCAAAAGGGACTTTTGCTAAACTCTCGGCTTAAAATGTTTTTTCTTTTTAAATCTGAACATACTGATTTGTAGTTGACTATTTTCTTGCCTCTCCAAATTCACAGATTTAGACATTTTCAAACTGATTCTTGTTTTCAGTATCGACTACGAAGGCCGAATTTGTTATCACAGGCCCACAGATCTCAACATTTCTCATATCCCGTTGTATGTGAAGTTAACCGTAATTTATGCTTTTTTTTTCCTCTGCCAGTCCGTTGCTTGCAGTCATGCTTTATCATGAGCGTATATGCTACATCTTATCCGAAGCATTTACACGTTTGCAGTGCACTGTATGAAAATGTTACATTGCTTTAATGTCACTCTTGAATCGTATGGCCATTTGGCCTTAGAAAGGAAGTGTGAACGTGGGCTATTCATATAAGTTTACAGAGAGGCCATAATGTTAAAAATGGGTGGTTGTCTCAAGACAGAGGCCAGAGCCCCAACATAGAAAGATCACAAATACATTTTCAGTTGGCAATGATCCACTAGCCCTTTGTTGGGTCTCTGTGGCCATTTGCTGGGACTCCGCAGGCCAGATTTGACCCCTGTGCTGCCAGTTGCTTAGCCCTCATGTAAACTGGATGTCTCATTATCCGATTTCAGCAAGTCCTTAATTAGTTCTCCTTTATAATACATTTGTTAAAGAGAGCAGTTAATCTGCCCTCCTCCCTCTTAAACTCCCCCCCCCCCCCCCTTTCCCACTTTTCCATGGGACCTCAGACACTACTGGGGGGGGGGGGGGTAATTACACAACAAAAAGTTGCAGTATAAGCTCTATGAAATGTAAAGTAAGGACCTTTTCCACGCCTTTAAGTGTATTGGAAATATAGGGCAAGACCTACATTTTTATAGACCGCTCGGCATTTGGTGGGTGATGTGGTCAGCATCACACTGGCCACCTTTACTTCCCAGGACTGCACCTGGTACCCACTCAAGGGTGGGTCGACCTGGGAGCTATATGAAATGAGTAAGGCCCAATTCTACACTATTTGAGTGGAACTTAAAGCAGACATTTGAAAAAGTCACTTGACACAAGGAATGGCTAGCTGAACGGTTAAAACACTCGGCCCTCATTTGGGAGACCCATGTTCGAATCCTTAATAGGGTGATGGAGCTTGTTTCTTTTCTGTGGCAAAAGTGAAAAATCCCAGCTTACACAGTCTACGGCAGTAGCAGCTGCACTAGCCACTCAGCTTCAAATCCACAGGCTCAGTCTCTCTCCCCGCCCTGAAAAGTGGTAAACACAGGCAGTAATGACACTTAACACATGTCATATTTTTTCTGTTAGGGACATCAATAATTATCTTGCTTGCTAAGCTTTCACTTGTACATAGAAGTGTGTAAATGATGACCTCACAGTTGCTAGGTATTCTTAAATTGTATTGCTTTGTATAATTTTCATACAGTTTATTCTTCTCCTGTTTCATCAAATATAATGCATTCGGTTGAACAAAAACAGTAACTTATTTAGAAAAGTTTAACATTATCTATTTAGTCTTTTATGCAGGTTGGCCTTACTCCTGTGTTATTTAACTTGCATGTGTTTGAATTAATTCCGCTTACCCTAAAAGTCCAGAAGTGCGCCAGTGTCTTTGATTGGTAGAATTTCTTGTCAAGCTAAGGATTGTATTTTTTAAAAGCTGCCTTTTCTTTTCCTAGTTTTTTTCCTTTTTAACCCATAGTAAGTCTTGTTATTCTTGACCTCTGAAAATTTACATTCTTTAAGAGCAGTGTTTCATTTGATTTCCGGGTTGCTTTTCTCAGATTGCTGTGGCTTCATTATTCTTGTTGTTTGCAGGAGGCTCTTGTTATTGAAACTTTACTTTTAGCTTTCTTCTAATAGTCAAATCTAATATGGTGCATTCGTTTAATTTTCTGGACTTAGCAAGTCGATTGAAGTATTCTTGGTTGGCACAAGTATCGTCACTATCTTGTAATGGCAAGGTCTCATTAAGTACTTTTTTTTTTCTTGGTTGCCACAGGTTTCTGTCGAGCAGTGTCTCATTTTATACTTAAATTCCTTGTCTTAGATTGCTGTTACTGCTTTATCCTTGTTGTTTCAGGCTGTTATTACTGAAACTTTGCAAGTGTCTCCCAGACATCTGTCAGCCGGGGTTAGATCTGATTCATTGCCTTCAAACTCTAGTTGTTTTCGGTATCTCTCCACCATCTTGTAGTTGTCAGGCCACATACAGTGCATTCATTTCTTAGTTGTTACAAATTTATCACCAGTCTTCTAACTGTCAGATCTCACGCAGTGCATTCATTTCTTGGTTGTCACAAGTTTCTTTCACCAGTCTTCTAACTGTCAAATCTCACAGAATGCATTTATTTCTTGGTTGTCACAAGTTTCTCTCACCAGTCTTGTTTCAGATCACACAGTGGATTCATTTCTTGTTTGTCACTAGTTTCTCTCACCAGTCTTGTTTCAGATTACACAGTGGATTCATTTCTTGTTTGTCACTAGTTTCTCTCACCAGTCTTCTGACTTGTCAGATTTCACACAGTGCATTCTAAAGTCTGGTTGTCACCAGTGTCCGTCGGACATCTTCTATGGATCAAATCTCTCTGTGTGTATTCAGAACCCTTGTTATAACAAGTCATTGAAAATAGTCAAAGTTTACTGAAGCAGTTCTCAAACACTTTTGTCTTAGGTCCCCTTATGCCCTCAAAAGCTACTGAGTACCTCTGCTTATGAGAGTTATATTTTCAAAGCAAACAGAGGCACGGTAACATTCCCACCATAGCTCTAGAAATGTTAATCTTATAATCCCAGTTTTAGCCAGAAAAGTAAAAAAAACAGCACGAATGCCTATAATTATTTACAATTCATAAGAAGACAACCATCATCAAACAGTGAATATGCAGCCCTTTGTAAATACTGGACTCCTTAAAGGGGTCTTGTGGCCACCACTTTGAAAAACACTGATTTAATTCCTAGCTAAAACTGCTTGCTGCTGAATCCTGGCTTGCTTCTCTATTCCTCCCTCTTTCGCTCAAAGGATTCAATAGCCAGGAGACCTGTTAGTACCACAAGGTCTGGCCGAGACCTTGTTTGCCGCTCTATAAGTGTTCCAGCCCACCTTCCCACAGAAAAGGTGAGTCCCTTCAGCCTGGCTTGCAACCCTCCTGACAACCCTTTGACTTGGCTTGCAACCCTCCCGACAACCCTTTATTTTACCATGGCTAACAGATGCATCTTTTATAATAGTATCATGTATCGTGTCTTGTAATATATATCTCTCATTGTGTGCTCTATGATAATTTGTTCCTAATTTTCTTAATTTATCTGGTGTATGTTACTAACAGGTTCCCTTATGTTTCCAAATTAAGAAATGAGTTCTCTGTGGTTTCTAAAATAAAAAAAAAATTAAAAAATGGGTTCTTTTGGGTTTCCAATAAACAGATGGGTTCTTTTTAGTTGCTGAATAAGCGAGTTGGTTCTTTTGGTTTTCAGGATAATTTAATGGTAATAAGTTGGTTTTTCTGGATTTAAAAAGAAGCAACAACAAAAAATATGTTTGTTCCAGTGCACTAATGCCAAATTTAGAATTAACAGTTTGTATAGATTTATTAATTTCATATATGGGGAAATGTCTTGCTTAGAAGTGCAGCATGTTTTATTGGAAAAGTGCTTGTTAATTTTGGATTTTAATGTAATTCTTTGCTGCAGACAGCATCTTAACACTCCACATAACATATTCTGGAGATAAATAGAAACTATTTGTTCTGATAAATTTTCAAGAGCTGACTATTTTGATGCTTCCTTTTTTTTCCCATACTATCTTAAACTTATTTTAATGTTGATTACTGGCCGAATCCCATGAATAATTTCATCTCTCTACGTCTCGTCAAGGCTCATTTTCATTTCTCTGCATGACCAAATATTAATTAACCTGGTGATGATTTCAACGCTTTTCTAACGGTTTTCCTACAGCCATGGAAACATTGTTATAATGTTGGATGATTTGAAAGTGGTGAATATAATTAGGTAAAGAACCCTTTTTCATGCTTTCAGGCATATTGGGCAAGTGAGGCTAGACCTATATTTTATAGAACCAACCGGTACTTGGTGGGTGAAATGGTCAGAATCATGCTGGCTGTTTTTGCTTCCCAGGACTTTTATCTCATACCAATTTAAGGCTGGGTCAACTTTTGATTGAAGGTCATTTTTTGAAGAAGAATAAAAGTTCAACACTATCCAGATTTGAACACATGAATGTAGGATCCGCAGGCAAGCATTCTGCTACTACACTCCAGCAGCTCCCTGGTGAATAATTAACCTGATGTATTCATTTATGAGTAGTGATTAGCACTGATAGAAGCAGTGAAAGAAAATATGAGTGCCACTCAGTAATTGTAAATTTATTTATCATGCCATTTCAGTTTTTCCAGATATTGATATGTTTGTTTTTAATATTTAGATCTGTTTTGTTAAAATTAGTAAGAGACCAGTTGTCTCATTTTTTAATGTTCACATGGTAATAGTGATTGACATGGAGACATAAAATATGGGTTAATATCATGGAGACAGAGAAATACTAGCAACAAATGTTATATGTGACAACACTATACTTCACAAATACTAAACTTCACAAAGGTGCAGAATTTTTTCTTTTAAATGTTTATAGCCACTGTGGTATAGCTATCTTGCTGCAGTTCCCTCCCTCAAAATGTACATCAGCTTCCTGTGGGTAATAGTGCCAGTTCTATGCTGGGTTTTGCTCTTGTATGACTGGTGTGCCTCTTGTTACCCACTATACCAGTCTTTACTCCCTGTGGGTAATAGTGCCAGTTGTATGCTGGGTTTTGCTCTTGTATGACTGGTGTGCCTCTTGTTACCCACTATACCAGTCTTTACTCCCTGTGGGTAATAGTGCCAGTTGTATGCTGGTTGCTCTTGTATGACTGGTGTGCCTCTTGTTACCCACTATACCAGTCTTTACTCCCTGTGGGTAATAGTGCCAGTTGTATGCTGGGTTTTGCTCTTGTATGACTGGTGTGCCTCTTGTTACCCACTATACCAGTCTTTACTCCCTGTGGGTAATAGTGCCAGTTGTATGCTGGTTGCTCTTGTATGACTGGTGTGCCTCTTGTTACCCACTATACCAGTCTTTACTCCCTGTGGGTAATAGTGCCAGTTGTATGCTGGTTGCTCTTGTATGACTGGTGTGCCTCTTGTTACCCACTATACCAGTCTTAACTCCCTGTGGGTAATAGTGCCAGTTCTATGCTGGGTTTTGCTCTTGTATGACTGGTGTGCCTCTTGTTACCCACTATACCAGTCTTTACTCCCTGTGGGTAATAGTGCCAGTTGTATGCTGGGTTTTGCTCTTGTATGACTGGTGTGCCTCTTGTTACCCACTATACCAGTCTTTACTCCCTGTGGGTAATAGTGCCAGTTCTATGCTGGTTGCTCTTGTATGACTGGTGTGCCTCTTGTTACCCACTATACCAGTCTTTACTCCCTATGTGTTTTCTCAGTGTTCACCGGCTGTAAACTTTATTCTGGTTGTTGGTCCACTTCTTGATTTTGCTCCTGTTTCAGAACTTGAGTTTTACAGGCACATCTGTTCTGCAGATCTGGCTTATTTGTATGCAGACTGTTGATCCCTTGCCTCTCAGGTGGATACAACATGGGGGGAAAGGGGGGGGGGGGGGGGGGGGGGGGTAAACCGACAACTCCTACTTCATATGTCATGTCTCGAATCTGTGAAGGCCTCAGACTTCAGTCCTCACTGGCGGTATCAGCTATGGGACTACCTTGTTTTACCACAGGACCTGCTATCACACCTTTTTATTTCCATAAGGTACTGTTACGTCGAGTGGTTAAAGCCAGAGGTTCTTATACGGGAGACCTAAATTCCTTCCTGGGCAAGGGATTAAGTTTTTTCTGTTGTAGGCAAAAATGAAAATCCTTGCCTGCACAGTCCTTGGTGACTGCATTAACCTTGAGGCTTTGGCCCCTTTCACCTCGAGAAGCTGCAAAACCAACGCTTCCCCATAAATGTTACTTGTCTGACTCGTCTATGGTGACCTGTTAATGGGACACATAGCTAATGCTATTGGCTGTTTTCATGCTTACCCAAACATTTAGGAGGTCAGAATATGAATGCATTAACTTAAAAAAAATCTTTATTAACTAAACAAACAAAAAAGCTGGGAGAGGGGGGGAGGCCTTTGAGCTAAATGGCTTTTTTTTAAAAACCAAGTTGATGTCAAATTTTCACCTAAGCCTCATTGATAGAGATCAAGTGGTCATGGTCTGAGTCACCCAATATATACGTTAGGCCGCAGGGAATGTATTTCAGTACTTTGATGCTTCACTCTTTTCATATTTATTGATGACTGCCTATATATGTTTCTATGTCTTAAAAAAAAAATTTCTTTATGTAGATACATTTTTTTTTATAAATTTATTAGTGACCTGTGTAAAAGGTGCTTTTATTTTCCTCCTAAAGGATTTTAATGGATTCTGGAATTACAGTGGGGTTTTGACCTTTGTTTTTATGATAACCCCTTCCCTCCTTCCACATCACCACTAAAAAGTGGTAAATATTAAAAGTGAAGACAGGTACATTTGGCTGCAGTACAAATTATCAACATCTGTTATAGGAAACATAACTGAATTGATGTAAGAGGCAATGCCATAACTGAAAACTAGTTGTTTTTAAAAAGTCCTGTTATATGTAAGATGTCTGGATGTAAGATGTCTGGATGTAAGATGTCTGGACTTTGAGCTGTTTTAATTTAGAATGTAGCATAGTTAGCTTCTGCAACAGATGGCCATTCTCATTAATATCATTTTTATGTTAATAGCCACAATCACAAAAGTGTTATTGTGTGAATATTGCAACTTGATATACATTTGTCATGTTGTTTATAAGGTTGAAGATGGGTTTAATTATTGATATGACTATATTATAGTCATAAATATGTTATTTATGCTGCTTGGTGATGAGATGCACAGTGTCAGAACTGTAAATTGCACTGGCATATGCACATACACACAGGCTTACCAGTTCCAGTGATGCCCTTTGTGAGCTGTTAACACAGCGTAAATCACACAGCCTAACATTAAAACTGTCACGTAAATCCCTTTGAAAAAGGTTGACAGTGTGATATGGAATTTAAAGTGTACTCAGTCTTTAGGAATATTATGTAATGAGGCCACCATCTCTCTCACTGTGTGACTCTCATACCACTTTTCGAAAACCCATCTCTTTCACTGTGCCACTCTCATACCAGTTTCCGAAAACTCAAATCTTTTACTGTGCCACTCTCATACCACTTTCCGAAAACTCATCTCTTTTACTGTGCCACTTTCATACGAAATTATTACATGTTATTATGATATGAATATTTGCATGTAAAGCATGAAAATAATCCAGTTTGTTAAATGCTATAGACAGAGTTTTAACGGTAACCCTGAAAAATTAAATGAAATATACTTAATTTTTAACATGTTTAAACAGAAGCTGTGTAATAATTCTTTGGTCTGTTCGAATACTTCAGAGAATAACTTTGTATCTTTATAACATTCAAGATTGATCATGAATATTTAGCACCTAATATCTTTTTCCTTTTTGCACGTAGATAACTGAAGTACCATTTAACAGTTATTTTTTTAGGTACATAACCCGTATAGCATTCATAGCAGATTAACTGACCATGTATGTTTTCAGTAGACAGTTATTTATGAATTGCTTTTGTTAACACTTACTAATTGCACTGTTTGCTGCTACAGGATGCCTCCTCCTCCTCCACACTGCACCCAGCATCGCCGACTACCAGCAGCCAGAATGAGCTGTCATTGCCATCATGGCGCCAAGGTCTTCGAAAGACTGGCAGCACCTCCATGGTCCATGAAAGGATGGCACAAAATGACAGCAATAACTTACCCCGGTCGTCTTCCACCCCGAGATTGGTGCTAGATTCTAGATTAGAATCTGTGAGTTGCTGCTGTCATTTTTGGTTAAGGGATTGGGAAGGTGTAGTTTTTATACAGACCAGAAGGTCAAGTACCTACAGTCCATGTGTATGAATGAGTGATAGTGAATTAGATTAGTAAGGAGTTAATTAAATGGTTGACATGGGTCAGTATGTAAATAAATATGTAAGTATATATATATATATAAGGCTATAAATAAAACCAAGATAGTCATACAGTATAAAGTAGGCAGGTATGTATACATTCATCATGCTGACAAATTTCAGCAGTGTTCTTAAAATGTTTTCACAATAGCAACAAAATCACAGTGAGGGGAAAAGGGGGGGGGGGGGGATGCAGTCTCTTTCTTGTCATTATCTCCCTGCCAGAGGTTTTCAGATGAGAATGCTGCAGGCCTGTATGAAATCTGGGTTGTGACACATCTTCCACTGTTCCATACAGCTTGGTTTCCACTGGAAGGCCAACTGGCAACATCTGGGATCTCTCTACTGCATGGGAGAGAGCATGTTTTTTGCACACATTCTTGTGTCGGTACACCTTTAAAATAGTTAACTCACAGACCTACATGAGCTAAAGCAGCTCACAAGGTGTAGATGTATAGCTGTGCTTATGCTTATGTGTAGTGCATTATGTTATGCAAAATTAGTTGCTTATCCTTTACAGGACATTGCAGAACCGACCCCAGCATTTTTTTTTTGTGGGCTGTTGGGGTTTTTCTATGCAGTTTTTACGTTCGGTAGTTTGCCATTGCTTTCTGAACGACCAGCTCTCAGTACCACTGTCGAAACTAAAGCAGGACAAACTCTGCAGCTGGGAGCGAACCCAGCATGCATAATTATAGAAGTTAAAATCTCACAACTCCTGTAGTATATTTTTGGAAATCGCGAGTTCTAACACACTAAGAGACAAGAGTAACAAATCTTTGGGGAAGGCAGTGGGCTGTCTGTAGTCAGCACAGTATTTGCCTCATTCTGCACACCCTAATTCTGCATAGATCCAAACTAATATTTGAGAAATGTTAAGTGTGAGTGTGCACCAGTTTGTGTGTATGTGAGAAAGTGTCTGTGAGAGAGGTACCTGTAAGTGTCATGTTTAGTTATTCCTTGATATTATAAAAACATAATTTTAGACAGTCTTAATAATTCTTTTATTCTGAAAAATTGTGTTAACATGGAAAGGAAAATTAAGTATATCATAGCATAAAGATAGGTAGAGTTAAAAAAAAAAAAGTAAAGAACCATTTGAAACTGAATGGCGCATCAAGCATATGATGCTAGATGTAGACTTTTATAGACCAGTCAGCTCATGGTGGATGAAATGGTCCAGTCAACTCATGGTGGATAATGTGGTCCAGTCAGCTCATAGTGGATGATGTGGTGCAATCAGCTCATAGTGGATGATGTGGTGCAATCAGCTCATAGTGGATGATGTGGTGCAATCAACTCATGGTGGATGATGTGGTCCAGTCAGATCATGGTGGCTGATGTGGTCCAATCAGCTCATAGTAGATGATGTGGTCCAGTCAACTCATGGTGGATGATGTGGTCCAGTCAGATCATGGTGGATGATGTGGTCCAATCAGCTCATGGTGGATGATGTGGTCCAATCAGCTCAAGATAGATTATGTGGTCCAATCAGCTCATGGTGGATGATGTGGTCCAATCAGCTCATGGTGGATGATGTTGTCCAATCAGCTCATGATGCATGGTGTGGTCGAATCAGCTCATGATGAATTATGTGGTCCAGTCAGCTCATGATGGATGATGTGGTGCAATGAGCTCATAGTGGATGATGTGGTCCAGTCAGATCATGGTGGATGATGTGGTCGAATCAGCTCATGATGAATTATGTGGTCCAGTCAGCTCATGGTGGATGATGTGGTCCAGTCAGCTCATGGTGGATGATGTGGTTCAGTCAGCTCATGATGGATGATGTGGTCCAGTCTGCTCATGATGGATGATGTGGTCCAGTCAGCTCATGGTGGATGATGTGGTGCAATCAGCTCAAGATAGATTATGTGGTCCAATCAGCTCATGGTGGATGATGATGTCCAATCAGCTCATGATAGATGATGTTGTCCAATCAGCTCATGATGCATGATGTGGTCGAATCAGCTCATGATGAATTATGTGGCCCAGTCAGCTCATGATGGATGATGTGGTCCAGTCAGCTCATGATAGATGATGTGGTCTAGTCAGCTCATGATGGTTGATGTGGTCTAGTCAGCTCAAATTGGATGATGTGGTCCAGTCAGCTCATGATAGATGATGTGGTCCAATCAGCTCATGATAAATTATGTCGTCCAGTCAGCTCATGAAGGATGATGTGGTCCAATCAGCTCATCGTGGATGATGTGGTCCAGTCAGCTCATTATAGATGATGTGGTCCAATCAGCTAATGGTGGATGATGTGGTCCAGTCAGCTCATTATAAATGATGTGGTCCAATCAGCTCATCGTGGATGATGTGGTCCAGTCAGCTCATTATAGATGATGTGGTCCAATCAGCTCATGGTGGATGATGTGGTCCAGTCAGCTCATTATAAATGATGTGGTCCAATCAGCTCATGGTGGATGATGTGGTCCATTCAGCTGATGATAGATGATGTGGTCCAATCAGCTCATGGTGGATGATGTGGTCCAGTCAGCTCATTATAGATGATGTGGTCCAGTCAGCTCATTATAGATGATGTGGTCCAGTCAGCTCATTATAGATGATGTGGTCCAATCAGCTCATTATAGATGATGTGGTCCAATCAGCTCATGATGGATGAATGTGGTCCAATCAGCTGATGATAGATGATGTGGTCCAATCAGCTCATCATGGATGATGTGGTCCAGTCAGCTCATCATGAATAATGTGGTCAACATCATGCCAGCTGCTTGTACTTCTCGGCATTTTACCTTCAAAGTAATAAAAGGGAATAAGAAAATTTATGAGAAACTCCATTTTTTAATGTAACAGCCAGAGAAAAGTAACAACATGGAATTGGTAAAAGTGCAAGGAACTGAAAAAAGGCAAAGTAGCAGGAACATTTGAAGTAACAGAAAAGAATAAGTAAAGATTATGAGAACACCCAAGCTTATAATTCAACAGGCGGGGTGGGATCATGCATAGGATCATGGTAGAATGAGTAAAAGTGTAAGAACACACTGACCAATGCAAGAATCGGAATCCATTTTGAGAATGCACACAAGATTATTTTTGTACATCAGATTAATTTATTTGCTCTACAAGTATATTAGAGAAAATATTTCTGCCTGAGCTTGTAAGTTACATAGACCAAATGTTAGGGAGACGTCTGTATTCAGTGTTGTCTTCATGTGTATGTTGCTATTCGTGTACTTGCGTATATATGTCATTATATAAATGTTAACATTTTTTAAAAATTCTTTCTCCTTCCAGCCTGCGCTTCTTGCATTGTATACATGTATGGAAACATACTGTGTTCACTGTGCATGTTTGCACAGATATCTTCTACATTTGTCCTTAAATGAGCAGTTGGCTTGTTGTGTTGTAGTTTCCAACCAGGTTGCAATATCAGAACATCCATTTTCTCCAAACCCTTAATGATTCGCCTTTTGATTGCTAGGGTGCAGGGCATCTATTCTTTTTTCCCCCACAAGGAGGCGGTGGACAGTTGTAAAAATCATTCTTGTTTGCCTTTAGTTGTTCATGTGCAGGTCACGTCTGCCGTCATGTATGCACAGCAGTGCTAGTTTTTTAGTTGTCAGATGTACAGTTATCTACAGTAATATTAGCATTGTCATTGTCGTGTGTGCAGTTTTCTGCAGTAACATTGCTGTATTTTATGTTGCATCAGGCGAGTAGGGACCTGATGATTATCAGTTTCATTTCTCATGCACAGATAATTGGTTTGCATCGTTGGTTTCATATTAATCTTATTGATCACAGAGGTAGAATCAGCCATGCATTGTGTACTTGTATCCAGTTGGCAGTGATTTAAGTTTTTTTCCATGCATTTTTGTGTGCATTTCTGCAGTTTGTATGTATCACTCAGTCGATGTGAATGTGTTGTGTTTTTTTTAAATATATGTACACATGTTGATGTTGCATTTTCTTTGTTTGCACGTGGATGTTTTGTGCATTTCTGCAGTTTGCATTATTACTCTGTTGATGTGAATAATTTTTTTTTTTATGGGTATACATGTTGATGTCGTGTTTTCTTTGTTTGCACGTGCATGTGGAGACAGTTGGGGTGCAGTTTTCAGAAAATAAAGACCTGGTGTGGAAGCTGTCACTTTATCTTCCAAAGATGTTCTTAGACAGGTCACACAGTTGGGCAGTGGAGATGTGGCATATTCAGAAACTTTACAATGTTTGGATCGAATAATGAGACCTGACAAGGGTATTGTGATTGCAGAGAATTATACAGACACTTTTTGTAGTAACTTCAACTTACTATTCTAGACACGTGTACTAACATAACGTGATATTTTACTCACTCATATATCATTCATATATGCATGTAGGCTCAAACTTAAGAGGAGAATGATGCATCTTGCTGGTTTATATTTATATGTCTGTGCTTAGTTACTTAGTTCGATCCTATCTTCTCTTTAGGAAATATAACAGATATTAACAAAGGTCAATGACCGTAATTCAAGTGTTTTTTTCATTGGATTGCATTTGAGAAAAGGAAAGTGAGGAGTTAATCTTGCACAGAATAGTTAACATACATGACAGTATTAATATATAGTAGTCTCAGATACGTAATTATGTTTGAACAACCACATAGTACACACAATAATGCCCTATATGCAAATGAATGGTAAAGAGATAGCATAAAAATACCTGGGAGCAAGTTTTGATCGGATCCTTAACTGTAAATTCCAAGTTCTTACTCTGATCAACAAGGCCAGAAAGAGTTTGACTGCAATGAGAATTATAGCTGCCATGTTTGGTCAACAAAGGCTACTTGTTATCCTCTGACAGTGTTTGATCCTCTCTGTCATAGAATATTCACTGGCAATCCTCACTATCAGAAGACAAATCGACAGACTGAAAAAGTAACAAAATGCAGCAGCGTTCATCATACACTAAACATTTAGAGCAGTGAGATACCTTCTAGATCTTCCAGATGTAAACAACAGGATTGAATGGCCGAAAACTCAGGAATTCATTACTGTATGTTCGCTCAGCCACTCGGTGAACAAGCTAAATCAAGGTGAGGTACATACAGAAACAGGGGCTCCATCTGATACATCATGCAGCATTAAGCAATATCACCTTCATTTTTGTCCCAGCTTTTCTTCTCTATGTAACCTCATGTTACAGAGCTGTTTTCTTTACAATTAAGCAGTTGAGGCATCCATTTATGATGAAATGACATAAAATCTACTAGGACATTGAAGTAAATAAAATAACTAAAAATCAACTAGGATGTTGAAGTGTTAAAAAAAGAAGACATAAAATCTACTAGGATTTTAAATGAACAAAGTGACTAAAAATCTACTTAGGGTGTTGAAGTGAAAAAAAAATGACATAATATCTACTAGGGTATTGAAGTGAAAAAAAATGACATTAAAATCTACTAGGGTATTGAAGTTAATAAAATGACACACAGTCTGATGGGATGCTGAAGAGAATAACATGACATAAATTTGAAGTGAATAAAATCTACTGGGATGTTGAGGTGAATAAAATCTACTGGGATGTTGAGGTGAATAAAATGACTCAAAATCTACTTGAAGGGAAGAAACTGGTTCAGTTTCTACAAGCTTGTTGAATTAAAAATATAATACATTTGTGAACAATTTGAAGTTACCATTTTGCATACATTTAGTGCAAATATTATTTTTATTATATGAATTATATAACTGTGGAATTAAGATTATATGTTTGTTACAATTTAGGATTAGACACAAAAATACTTACTAAGTCATTTTAAAAATTTATAACTGGGTTTTGACCTCATTGAATTCTTTTGTTTTATTACAGCTCCATGAACGCTTAGCTCATAACCGTCTATCTGGTACTGACTCCACCACAGCAGCAACTACAACAGCAACATCAACTACTACAGATACAGAGGGCAAGCCTGGCGACAGGTTTGTCATGCAGTTTTACCAGTACTGTCCTGTATGTTATATGTTTAGGGATGATGATTTGAAACATTGTTGTTTGCTTTTATATTATAAGGTTTCCTCTGTGGGTTCCAGGGCCCCATTGTGAGGAGAAAAGGAATAGGCCCAAACAAGCATGTTGCAGGAGTCAACAAAGGGAAGGAGGGGGGATCCTTCAAAGTTGGAGTGCATCTGCCTGGGAGGCAAGGAACCAGCAGTCTGCATACACATAAGCCAGATCTTTAAATAGATGTGCACACGACACTCGGGTTTTGGTGCAATACTTAAGTCCTGAGGTGGGCAAACAACCAGGACTTTCTGTCAGAGTTAACTACCGGTGAACACAAAGAAAAAAAGAAAAGATATTGTCATGAAAAAATATCAACCAGAAGGAGAGGTACGACTAGTGAGCTTCCTAATAAAACACAGTGATGAAAACAAAGTGAACATGGCAGCTAGAAAACATTCATCAGTAAAGCAGAACAACATGGATAATGATAAAATTATGTAAACTTAAACAAAAATTAATTATGCCATCCTAACAGTGGAGATGGGCTGCCATGTATTCACTGCCAACTCTGAGAATATTATATGCAGTTGCTTCCATGGTGCGACTCTCATCATTGGCACCTTTGCGTCTTTCCAGACGATAGTGTTATATTGCGCTGTGAGGAGGCATGAGACTCACAACCCATGGCGATGTCGAGTGTGACTAGCAAGACCCGAGAATCTGATAATCACAGTTCCAGCTTCGTAGTTGCTCCATTCATGTACCAGTAAAAACCACACAGAATGTCCATCACTGTCCCCTGTTTAAAAACATTGACACATAGACTGCAGTTTCAGCGAAGCCAACAGCATACACACACTCTCATGAAATGCATCTGAAGTGCCAACACAAGCAGGCCGGTACCAGAAATAGACCAGAAGTGACCTAAAGAGAGGTCATGGTCAAAGGGAAATTAGGCAAAGGGGGAAAAAATGGATGCAGTTGTTGAACATAAAGGTCATGTAGAGATAGAGAACCCAACTGAAAGATAAGCTGGGTCGTCAGCGACTTACAACCTCTTTCATTAGATGAAAAAGACAATATGTTGTCCGCATTACATAGAATCTTTATGTGAATATTCTCCAACCCTTTCTGTGCTTGGATACTTGGCAGATTTAGAGAGTCTGAATATTGATGCTAAGTGGTTAGTAGGCTTTCTTACCACTGACACCACCGAGTTGGGAAGGTTCCAGCCCCAACAAAAGCAGAATTTTTTCTAACCAGTGCTGCTCTGTGGTCGGCCCAGCCTTGCAAAGGGGTTTTGTGAATTAAAAATTTAAAAACAGAAAAATTCACTGTTATTACTTAGAATATCCGTAAGGGAGGGAAACGCAGAGAGAGAAAAACAGTCAAAGGTTTCTGCGAAAATACTGAATGGTGACTAAGAATTTCATCAAGTGAGGAAAGGAAATGCACAGAGAAAAACAGTTGAACATTTCAGCAAAAACACTAACAGTTCAACGTGGGATTGGGGGGGGGGGTGTTATTACACAGAGAAAAACAATCAAAATTGTTGGCGGTAACACTGATCTGTGACTTAGGAGATCAGTGAGACAGAGAGTAGAAAGGGGGAGAACACAGAGAACAAAAAGTAAACAAAACGCTTCAGCAAAAGCCTTCACCAAGCACAACAACAAGAGACAGTATGCTGGACACCAGTGTACACATATCAGCATGACTGCCGTCACCTCCGGTTTACGCCACTTTTGGTAATTGTCAGGTTTATCGTGGTTAGTAATAGTGGTAAGGAAGTCTCCATGATGAAGTGCCTTGCCATTTGCCTCGCACCCTAAAGGTCGTGGTTTTGTTTCACGGCAGCACCGTTGGGTTCAGAAGTGCAATTTATTTGTTTAACGTTGACCCCAGCGAATCATTGCCGGAGCTACGGCGTTCTTACTCTTTGGGACACTCTTAGCATACAGCTGGCCATTCTCTTGAGAGAGACCAAGCCATATGGGATAAAACATGGTGGAATGAAATTGACCCTTTCGACTTTAACCTTTAAGAAGGAAATTGCCTTATTCTGTGATGATTTAGAGTATGGGGAAGCCCTGTAGCATTTTGTGTGGTTCTAATTACGTTGAGCCGCCCACAATGAGAGTGACTTCCATTCCCATTGAAGCCTCGATTTGGTGTAGGACGTGTACTATGTCGCAGGTATGCATCCTAGGTCACACGACTATAACAGAGTCTGCATACAGTCGGGGAACCATAGGCTGACCCTGTGCAGTAGGGGTGTTGGGGCTAGGCCCATTTGTCCATGTTTTGGGACCGTTAAAAGCTCACAGCATAGAAGATGCAATATCACCGGCCGCTGGCAGCAAGGAGTAAAATACGACTGGCTACTCCTGAAACCCCTGCAACATAGTGCAGTCGCTACACCAGATCGAGACATCAGTGGAAAGGGCAGTCACTCTCATTGTGGGCCACTTATCGCTTAATGTACCTTTTGTATTTATTTAAAGAAAATATAGAAATTTGTAATTATTTGTCAGCAATTGCATTGTTTCTTTCAGTGAGTTTCTTAAACAGCATAGAACCATATATTCTAGGAGGTATTGCATTATGTTCCATGGACATACCAGTTTTCTTGTTACATTTTCTTTTTGAGTTTAACATTGAAGATGTTGTAAATAAACTAGTTGGACAGAAAAAGCAGTAAGTGGAAGGGTTTCCACTTATCCCCAGAATAATTCAGGCTCATAAACATAGGGCCAAGACTTGGGTTGAGGGTGAAAAAATGAATTGTTACTAAACTCAGTGGGAGCCGCCATGCTGTAGTGACTAGAGCTTGCCTGCGGATTAGAAGTTCATAAGTTCAGGTCTTGATGGGGCCCCACTTTTTTTCAGAAGTGACTTTAACTCCTAAGTTGAGCTATCCTTAGATGCCTACCAAATAAAGTCGTGGGAATTAAAGGCGACTGACGTTATTTTGACCACATCGCCCACCGAGTGCCCAAAAAAAATAAAACACACACATAAACATTTTTAAAAAAACACATTTTGCTTGCTGTCTAACCATAACCTATTTTTGTGTTATTTATTTATTGTTATTATAATTAGTTTGTTCACTAAATCTGGGTACGGTTTGCGGATCAGTTTCAATGGTTTTATAATGACTTTCTGTGTACAACTGATTAACAACTAAAATAGATGGTTTCAGATAACTGTTAAAATTTAGCTTAAACATCTTATTGGAGTGTTTCACCACATTGAACTAACTCTTTTGCACTAGCAAGGATTTACATGTTTACCACGATTACACTTGTCTTAAATTTGTGTGTGTGTGTGTGTGTGGGGGGGGGGGGGGGGAATTCTAATTTTGAAACTCAGCCTGGGTAGTTATTTAGTAAGCTTAATGCTCCCTACCCCCCCCCCCCCCCCTCCCAACCAGAAGTGTCAGTTTTGCAGCTTCTCGGGGCAAAATGGATCAAGTAGTATATTTCCAATATAAATTTATATTACAAGGAGATTATTGAAAGTTAAACTAGAACAAAGGTCACACAGATTTCAAATCTTAGATAAGAGTAACAGGAACCAAAACACTGGTCTCAAGTCCTTTTGTCATCACCATCATCAATATGTTTTTACGGCGATGCCAGGGGATCATCGCCGGAACTGTGGAGCTCGTGCTTTGTGTGGTGCTCTCGGCAGGCGGTTGGTTAGCTGCAGAGAGAGACCAGGCCATATGCAATAAAACCCGGTGCAGTGAAGTTGATCCTCTCAAACAGGTGCCATGCCAGTACACACAGGCAGTCATGGTCTCCCCTCTCATGTGATCAGGTTAACACTGTTGCCCCGTCCCATCCATGTGGCCAAGTCATCTAATTGTTTAGCTCCTGTCTTTCTTCTATTCTTGTGCCAGTATCTGCTTGGTGTGGCTAGGTGTCACAGCTTTAACAGCGATGAATAGTCGAGCCGGGGCAGGCTCAGTAGGCTGTGATGTTGGGATCTTAGGCTGTCGTGACTGCATCTTATTCTAGGTCTTCGCCTCTTGGTGTTTCCATTTTCATGTTGTTGTGATGGGGTCCTGAGATACCCCTTCCCCTTTTTCAAAAGTAGATACATATCAGCTAATGGTCAGTCCCCATTATAACTTAAAGGAACTTTATTTACTGTTGAATAGGTACTTGTTCTTCCATGAGGAATGTTTAAATATATTTCTGCAGTATGAGTTCCTAAGACATTGACCTTTTAGGGGTTAAAGAAGCTAATTTTCCCCTACAGTATACTATTACTTAGCGTCACTAATTTAAATAGGGGGATTAAGGATCCCAGTTGACCTACTAGCCAAGGAGTGTTTTGACTGGGTATGTGACAATTGTACACTTGCCTGCAGACTGGAAGGTTGTGTGTTCGGTTTTTATGGAGCCGGATTTTTTTTTCTTTCAATACCGACCTTGGCTCCCAGGTCGACCCAGCCCTGAGTGGGTACCAGGACAGTCATGGGAAGTAAAGGTGGCCGGCGTCATGCTGACCACGTCATACACCAAGTGCCGATTGGTCTCCACAAAATATAGGTCTAACCCTATATGCACAGTACGCCTGAAGGCATGAAAAAAGGGTCCTTTACTTTGCTTACTTACGTGACAGTTGTAGCTGTCGCTGGTGGCATCGTTGGATTCATAGCACGTCAGTCATTTTTCATCAGTGAATTTAATGGCAGGCGTCTCCTTTAAGTGTTGGTAATTTGGAATAACGGTTTAGTATTCTAATGTCTCAGGCTAATGGACTAATCCGCCCCCATTGTTCTGGGGCTGCAACATTATTATAGTTAGTTTCAAGTTGCAGCCTTGCATGAGAATGTCACTACTAATGCATGTGATATTTTTGTTGATTTCTGTTTACTTTCATCCCACCACCTTCCATCCCCCACCACCCACTGGCAACTTTGGCAAAATGAATTTTTCTGCTGCTGGGATGTTGGTCTTTGGCAAATAGAAACAGCTACACATTTGGCCAGAGCTATCTGGGGTACAGGGGCCTTTATGGAGGAAGGACAGGCAGCTATCTCTCCAGCTATCAGCAGCGGCAGCAGCAACGGGATTCTCTGGGGAGCTCAGAAGACAGAGGAGGTTCAGCTGAAGTGGGTCGAATACAGGACCGCATCTCTTTTGGTGGGACCACCACCACCACCACTGCTGTACCTGGGTCGACCCCGTCTCCTAATTATGTCACCGCTGCTACTACTGTCACTACTAGCACCTCAACCACCAATTCAGTATTCAGAAGGTGTGTGATTCTAATTCCTACTGCTTCTACCGCACTACATTTTAATACTTGGTTTTGCTTTACAATGTGTTTGTGGATTATTTAATTTTAGCTTATTATTTCAGAGTTAAACATACTTATATACTGACTTTGGTGTAGATGGAGTGAAATTTGTGGTACCTCGTTAACTCTTTTAACAGCATAAACCGTGTTGATCAGCATGGAAATGTTAGTGTTTTTATTTCTCCAGAAGTGCTGGTTTATTGGTGAATTGACTTGCAGATGTGTATCTTTCATTTACATCTGTTTTCTGTAGCTTTCAGTTGGGCAGAATTATAACCAGACAATATTTGTATTTCAGAGGCCTTGGATCTTCCTTGTATCTTGTTATTATAATAGTATCTCCCAGAAACTCTTTTGGAAGGTTTTCTCCATAAAGTCGCTTCTACCATGGCATGCCAGAAAGCCTCTTTGCTCTTTGTTAATTCTTCTTCAGCATTCTGAACCCTTGAGGTTCATTACTGCAGATATTCATCTGCCTACAGTCATCTCTCTAATTTTTCTTTTCTTTTTTACTTGGTGACTCTTAAGTGTTTGTAGGTCTGCATGTATCTCTCCACCATCTTCTAGGTCTGCAGTTTTAGTTTCTGTTACATGATATTCTCACTTTGTGCTCCAACCTTTGCATCTATAGCACTCATGATACTAGTAATTAGTGTTGATGTCAATATATTATGAATGTTACTGATGCTTTTCTTCATTCACTGCTTTTTGCATCCTTGATGGGTCCAAAGATTTGTTGTGAGACTTCTCAAAAGATTATGTATGATAAAGCTTCTCTCAGTTGTGCTTCACATTTCAGAGCCATGTAGGACAGTTGGTCTTATGAGTGTTTTAGATATTGTGATCTTGTAAAGAGTATTTGATTTTTTAGTAAACTACCTTTCTACCTTAAATGTCTGAGATTTTAAAAACATCCCGGTTTACCTTGGTTTTGTTTTAAATTATTATATTTAAATACCTTTCGTCCTCTAAATGTCTGAGGTTTTAGAACATACCAGTTTACCATTGTTTTGTTACAAATTATTATATTTAAATAAATTGTTTTCCTCCAAATGTCTGATTTTAGAACGTACCAGTTTACCTTGGTTTTGTTTTAAATTATTTATATTAAAATACATTTCTTCCTCTAAATATCTGAGTTTTTATAACATATCAATTTACCTTGGTTTTGTTTTAAATTATTATTTTTAAATAAATTTCTTCTACTAAATATCTCATATAGCTCATGCTAGTTTGCCTTGGTTTTTTTTTTCTTCAAGTATTTTCATGGTCACTCACTGTGTTTTAACCATCTGTACAGTTAACTTCCTTTCATTCATTTCATTGTCCCTTAGAGAGTTTCTCTTGGATGTTCTCATATACTCAGTCCCTTCACTTCCCATTTCAGTGTCTGTCTGGTTTCTCTCTTCATCTCCTATCTCTTCTCAGAATGTGTCCAGTCACAGGACAACTAGACAGTAAATTCTTCTTTGTTTCCTGTTTTTTCTTTTTTCATTGGATCTCAAAGTATTTTTATGCTAATTGCTTTTGTAGCATGTTGCTTACTGACTTGTGTGCACCCATCCTGTTTTTTTTTTCATGTCATGATTGCTGTGTTTGTTTCCTGTTTCAACAAACTTTTGCTCCTATACTAGCTTACAGTTCCTGTATGGTCACTTACTGACGTTAATATTTCAGTTGTGAACATTGGGGGAAAACAAGAATTTGGTGATTCCGCAAGCTCCGAGGTTGTTAATTGCATACATTTGTAGGAAAACTTCTCTTTGGGCTGATAGTGTCAGACCTGAATTTGTATAGGCCACTCGGCACTCAATGGATGATGTAGGTAACATCATGCTGGCCAGCTTTGCTTCCTAGGACTCTACCTGGTACCCATTTCAGGCTGGATCTACCTAAACTAGAGCCGAGGTCATCTATCAACAAATCTGCCTCAGTGAGGATTTGAACCATAGACCTCTATGCCAGCAGGTGAATGTCAGCGAGTAGGCTACTATGACTCCCTGATTCTGTCAAACTGATAAAATATTCTGGGTTTTTTCCCTACCTTCTCAATGACTATTTGCCAGGTCATTTGAGCCACCAAAGCGAGATGAAGAGACAGAGACACAACGAAAGGCTCGGGCAAAACATGCTCGGCAAACCAGGAGGTCTACGCAGGTAGGGTGAAATAATGTCTTGTAACTTATATTTTATGGTCTGGGTGCATTTCTATTTTTTTGTTTCATTATGCATTCGTATAGTTACTATGGATCAGTGATTTTTCGGAATCATAAGCTTTTAGGAATCAATCTTGGTTATGAATCATCATATTATTGATCATTAGCTACATTGGATCAGTTATGATTATTATTTTTTTTAAATAAATCAGTAGTTATTGTCGTCCGTGGCTAAGGTGTTGCGAGTCCGACTCGTAATTCCAACGTACTGGGATCAAAACCCACTGCTGGCTGCATGGATTTTTATCATGGTATGAGGCGTCGCAGGTCAACCCAGCCTAAGATGGGTACCAGGATGTATGTCATAGGGAAGTAAAGACGGCCGGCGTAATGCTGACCACATTACCCACCAAGTGCCGATTGGTCTGTAAAAATATGGGTGCTCTTCCCATATGCCCGATGCGCCTACAGACGTAAAAAGGGATCTCTACTTTTTTACTCTTTAGTAGTTATTGTGGATCAACAGAAACCATTAATCAGTAGCTGCATAAAAGTGAAGTAAAAGTTAAGGACCCTACCACGCCTTCATGTGTATTGAGCATATAGGGCCAGACCTACATTTTATTGACCAATCGGCACTTGGTGGGGATTGTGGTCAACATTACGCCAGCCGTCTTTACTTCCTTGACTGCATCTGGTATCCACTGAAGGCTGGGTTGAACTGGGAGCCAAGGTCATTTTTTAAGAAAGCCTTTTTCTGTCAGGACCCGAACTTGTGAAGCTTACTTTTTTTTTACTTAGTCACTCCTCTTCTACCTTGGGGTTTAGAGGTTTGCCAGAGAGATCACCAGATGTCTCAGTCAACAGTTTTCTTTCTGGCTTTGTTCAGTTCGTCCTCTGTCAGTTAGGGACTGTCGGATGTTGTCTTCCTAGCAGACCCTGGGTCGCTCTAGAGGTCTGGTTCCCTGGTTCTTAGCCTCCCATGCCTGCCATGGTGACCGATTTTCTCCCATTCTGCATACATGTGCCAACCATCGTAACAGTGACTGATCCACTCGGGTTTGGAAGGACTGGGTATCAAGATCTTGCCGTATTGTCTCATTGCGGACTTTGTATATTGTGAAGCAATAGCTGTTATTCAGAGCATTCAGTAACTGGGGAACCGCTGTGGTGTAGCGGCTAGATGCTCGCCTGTGGATCGACAGGTCATTGGTTTATGTCCAGACGAAGGCCGACTTTTTTCTTCAAAAAATAACAAAAGGACCTTGGCTCCCAGGTCAGCCAGGCCTTATAATGGGAAATAGGTACAGTCATGGGAGGTAAAGGCGGCTGATGTTGACCACGTCACCCACCTGTGTTGATTGTTCTCTAAAATGTAGGTCTAGCCCTATATGTCCAATACTCCAGAAGGCAAGGGTCCTTTATTTTACTTTATTTAGTAAACCTGCCATTTACTGCCTTTGTTTTACCACTTTTGCTTATTCAGTGACAGCATAATTGTTCTGAATTATTTCAGGGTGTCAGCCTAGAGGATATTGAGAAGGCAGAAGAATCACTGAAGTCTGACAACAAGGATAGCACCGGCACCAGTGGCACATCATCGCAGCTGCTGCCTGCTCGCAACTCTGTCATCTCGAAGGGAAATGTGCCATCTGGTAGCGGTGAGATGACCAGCATCACAGGGGTGACCACGGCCACCACCACCACCACTACCACCAGCATTCCTTCTACAGTTGTTGGAGGCAGTGATGGTGACTTCAAAGAAGACAGATCTGTCATGTCTGGTTACCGGCTCAGAGCAGCTGAAGATAAAAATGATGTAATAATACAGTAATTATACATATATATCATTGGCACTGTGCTAACGTCAGCAAATTCCAGACTTCCATTTTTTTAATTGAGAAAATCATTTTGGAACATTTGAGGTGTATCAGAAAAATCAGATGAAAATTATGCAGTGTAAAAGTAATACTTCTTTTGGAGTACGAATTTACACCTGTGTTTTTGTAAACAACAAATAACAGTCCTGAAAATAGTTAGGTAAAAATCACCAGAACTGGACTCAGGTGGCTTTGGCATAGTGCTGACAATATGGATTTTATCTTTTTTGAGATTTTAAGTTACAGTCTGCATACACTGATAGTTGAATAGTGTAAGGAACATATGGCGCAACCTGAGTTAATAACTGACAGTAAAAATCTTGGAGGCACATCTTCAGTCCAACTTGCTTGTCTGAAAGGAAGAGATTGAGAAGAGAGGGATGACTATCAGTATCTCCTAAACTAAAACCATGGTATCTCAAGAATGGAGAAGAAACGTCAGATCATGATGGCACAGTATGCACTGGAGCAGGTCAACCAGTTCAAATACCTTGGAGTTGTAATAGACCAAAATAGAGGCATTAAGACAAAGCTGGCTACTCGAAAAGCAGCTGCTAGGAGACTTTCCTAATTCACAAACCGAGGGTTTCTCAGCAAAAGAGAAATTGGCAAGAGGATGAATATGGCTGTTTACCGCTCTGTTATGTGCCAGTCCTGACCTACAGGTGTGATTCATGGGCAGTGACAACAGCTCACAGATGTCAGCATCAGGCTTTATAAATGAGATATCTGAGAAAGGTGGTCCAAGTGACAAGACGGGACAAAGTTGGCAGTCGGACAATACGTCTAGATCTTGAAGGCTATGCCTTACAAACTCGAGTGAATCACATTCATGATGGTTTGGGCATGTATGCAGAATGGGAGAAAATCAGCCACCATGGGAGGCTAAGAACCAGGGAACCAGACCATCAGTATGACCCAGGGTCCGCTAGGAAGACAACATCCAGCAGTCTCAGACCCACAGAGGACTGGAATAAAACAAAGCCAGAAAGAAAACTGCTGATAGAGAAGACTGACGATCTCTCTGGCAAACCTCTACACCCCAAGGTAGAAGAGGAGTGACTAAGTAAGTAAGTAAAAATTTTGAAAAAAATGAATTTCTACTGTGGCAGTGGAAGGGACTCATTGATTATTTTGCACTCACTAGAAAGAGTGGTTAGATCACTGGGCTGTCATGTGGAAGACCCAGTTTGAGTCCTCATTAAAGAGGTCATGGAGAGATGACCGGCATCACCACCAGCATTCCTTCACCAGTTGTTGGAGGCAGTAATGGTGACATCAGAGAAGACATATCTGTCATGTCTGGTTACAGGCTCAGAGCAGCTGAAGATAAAAATGATGTAATTAGAGTTTTTACAATTATAGGGTTTTTATTTCCTATTTCTTTTTCTTCTTCTTCTTCTACTCCTCCTACTCCTGCTTCTGCTTCTTCTTAGCGTTCACAAGCTGTAAATTCTGGTAGAAAGTTCTTGTTGTTCGTCTATTTCTAGACCTTGGTCTTGTTGCAGAACTTGAGTTTTGCATTCACATCCATTTTATAGATCTGGCTAATTTATAAATAGACTGTTTGGCTGCTCGCCTCTCAGGCAGATGCACTCGGACTTTAAAGAAAAGACTCCTGATTAGTCGTCTATAATGTGCTTATTAGGAGGGCAGTAAGTCCCCCCCCCCTTTCCCCTCTCAGTGAGACCCCGGAACCCACCCAGACTGACTGACTGACTTTCTACCCCACCAGGACATCACACAAGCGATAAACACCCGATGACACAAAGTGCCACCATGCGGATGAGGATCGCCGTGGAGAGGTCCCAGAAACCGCGTTCAGACATCTGGCCATATTTATGGCCTGCCTATATTGCGGCCCCTGGCAAAAGCCAGAGTAGGGCTTCAAATGACAAAAAATTTCGTCCTGAAAAGGACAAAACTGGATAACCCACCCAGAGAATTTCTTGAGATTTTATTGACTGTGAATACCCACATAGTTAAATAGTATGAAGAGCATACGGCACATCAGTTAATAACTTGCTTTATTGGCAAATTTTTTCTTCTCAGTATTCATGCCCTCTGGCATTGGTAATCACTTGTATCCACAACATTCTGACACAGATGATCTTTCGTGCCTTGACATCAGAATCATTTCTCTCGGTCTTCCACTGCCTCCTTTCCCCTCCCATTTGACAGCTGTAGCAATAGCAGGCTAGCTACTGAGCATAAAATAACCTTGTAAAACCACACAACAACCAGTAAACACTTGGTTTGTGTCATCCTGGAGAGGACATGCAACTAACTTGTGACAGCTGGACATATTGTATAACCCCAGCTGAGGGTAGAGGGACTGCTAGAAATATTTCACCAGCATTTGCTGCAGAGATCACACTCCATAGTGATGATGACACTACGTTTCTTATGTACATCAATATGATATCTTTTACTATGCTCGCATTTGAAATAGTGGTTGGCACTTGTGTTGTGGTTTACAGCTAGGCTGCGATACCTACACCTTTCACTCTGTCACATCTGATTTCAGCAGAGTCCTAATTAGTTGCCTTTTATAACACGTTTGTTAGGGGAGCGGAGGGTCTGTTGTTTTGTTTCTCCAAATGAGGCCCGCAGAACCCACATTGAGGCATCAGTTGGAAATAAAAGTGTTGTACCTTGTTTTTTTAGATGTGATAAATAGTTTCGCCTGAGATAATAACAAATGCATTTTTCCTTTAGTCTGCTGAAGTGTCTAGTACAAGAAGTAACTATAGGAGAGCCAGAGAAGACAAAGATATGAATGCGTCTACCGGTGTCACTAGCAGTGAGTATTGTTCCTTACACGACACACACACATGCACGCGCACACACACACACACACACATGGAAAAACACAAACACACTTTTATTACTTTTTTTTTTAACGTGTATCTTATAATGAAAGATATGTTTAGTTGTATGTGGTGGAAGCCTTCATGTGGAGAACGGACAGCCAAAGGTGAAGAGAGCTGACGAGACAGACAACAGAAACTGGTGACTCAGTGACACACAGTGTTACAGGGATGATGATTATGATGATGATGATACAAATCGGTCAGGTTCCTGGTTGGGGGATCATTTATTGAAGGACTGCACAGATATGTATGTAGGTATGTAGATAGGTTGGGACTAGTATGGACGGTGGTCCTGGTGCAACACTGGTGTTTCAGCACCTCTGCATCCCAAAAAGGTGCCAGCAGGTGACTGTTTAGTATCTTGTGTCATCTGCTGCCAACAAGTGACTGTTTAGTATCTTATGTCCTCTGCTGCCAACAAGTGACTATTTCATATCTTATATCCTCTGCTGCAAACAAGTGACTGTTTAGTATCTTATGTCATCTGCTGCCAACAGGTGACTATTTAGTATCTTATGTCCTCTGATGCCATAAGTTACTATTTAGTATCTTATGTCCTCTGCTGCCAACAAGTGACCATTTAGTATCTTACCTCCTTTCTTCTTTTATGAAATTTTTAGGAAAGAACCACATCAGAATGTCAGTTCTTCTTTCTATTTGCAGCGTACATACCACGAAGTCAAAGAACCAGTATTCAGCCGCCAGCAGACTCAAGTTTGTCTAGTCAAAGTTTGTTGCGGTCCTCTTCATTACGGGCAAATCGCCAGGTTGACCAGGTCATACCTCGAGCAGAGGAAGAGGCAAAAAAAGATGAAGGTGAGGAATACTGTATTATCTTTTAAAAAATGATCGCATGCTGTGTATGAAGTATCAGATTAGTAAGTAGTGTGGTATAAATTATAACTAAGTTTAAGCCAGTTTGTAAAAATGAATATTTGTTTTTACTCTGCTAGAAAGATATAATTTTATCAGCAGGTTTCTCTTATACTGTGTTTGAAAGGTGTAATTTTATCAGCAGGTTTTTACTTTTACTTTCTCAGAAAGATCTAATTTTATCAGCAGTTTTTACTTTTGCTCCGCGAAGATCTATTTTTATTAGCAGGTCTTTACTGTTACTCTGTTAAAAAGATCTTTTTTTATCAGCAGGCTTTTACTTTTACTGTGTTAGAAAGATCTAATTTTATCGGCAGGTTTTTACTTTTTCTGTATTAGAAAGATCTTTGTTCATCGGCAGTTTTGACTTTTACTGTGTTAGAAAGATCTGATTTTGTCAGGAGGTTTGACTTTTACTTTGTTAGAAAGATCTTCAACAGGTTTTACTTTTGCTAAGAGTTAGAGAGATCTTAGTTTACCAGCAGGTTTGACTTTTACTATTTGTTAGAGAGATTTTAGTTCATCAGCACGCTTTACTTTTTATTTGTAGAGATCGTTTTCATCAGCCATCAGCAGTTTTACTTTTACTGAGTTAGAAAGATCTTAGTCTATTGCGTGGATCTTTTCTGGCTTAGCGCAAATGTTTGAAGTGTGGTAATAGTGGCTAAACTCTCACCTTCTAGCCCTATGGTCTGGGTTTCAGATCCACACTGAAGCAGAATTGTTTTCCCTCCAAAACTGACCATGGCTGCCAGGTTTACCCAGCCTGAAATGGGTATCCTGTAATGTCCTGGGAAATGAAGAAAGCCTGTGTGATGTTGACAAACTATCAAGTGAAAGAGGGTCTGTACACATATATGTCTATCTAGTACATTATACCTGACGTGCAAAAGACATGAAAAAAGTCTTTTATAAATTTGAAGCTGATGCATTGGTTTTTTAAAATGTTTTTATTGTGAAACTTTATTTGCACTTTATACAGTATTTGTTGAGTGCTCATATGCCATTTATCTTTCTTGACAAAGAAAGTATCATTATTTTTCATAACTTCTTTGGAACAGCAAATGGTCAGGAAAAGAAAGAAGAGAAGAAAGAGCCATCATCTATTCGAGCAAGGAGACAACGAAGAGAGAGGCGATCAACTGGCATTGTTATGGATAATGAGGTAAGTGAATGCACAACAGACAGTTCACTGATTTATTCTTGTAAGTAGTTCACAAATTTAATCTCTCAGGCAGTTCACTGATTTAATCTCTCAAGCAGTTAACTAATTTAATCTCTTAAGCACTTCACTAATTTAATCTCTTTAGCAGTTCACTGATTTAATCTCTCGAGCAGTTCACTAATTTAATCTCTTAGGCAGTTCACTGATTTAATCTCTCGAGCAGTTCACTAATTTAATCTCTCGAGCAGTTCACTGATTTAATCTCTTAAGCAATTCACTAATTTAATCTCTCAGGCAGTGCACTAATTTAATCTCTCAAGCAGTTCACTAATTTAATCTCTCAAGCAGTTCACTAATTTAATCTCTCAAGCAGTTCACTAATTTAATCTCTCAGGCAGTTCAATGATTTAATCTCTCAAGCAGTTCACTAATTTAATCTCTCAAGCACTTCACTAATTTTATCTCTCAAGAAGTTCACTGATTTAATCTCTTAAGCAGTTCACTGATTTAATCTCTCAGACAGTTCACTGATTTAATCTCTCAGGCAGTTCACTAATTTAATCTCTCAGACAGTTCACTGATTTAATCTCTCAAACAGTTCACTGATTTAATCTCTCAGACAGTTCACTGATTTAATCTCTCAGACAGTTCACTGATTTAATCTCTCAGACAGTTCACTGATTTAATCTCTCAGACAGTTCACTGATTTAATCTCTCAAGTAGTTCACTGATTTAATCTCTCAGACAGTTCACTTATTTAATCTCTCAAACAGTTCACTAATTTAATCTCTCAGGCAGTTCACTAATTTAATCTCTCAGGCAGTTCACTGATTTAATCTCTCAGGCAGTTCACTAATTTAATCTCTCAAACAGTTCACTAATTTAATCTCTCAAGCAGTTCACTAATTTAATCTCTCAGGCAGTTGACTGATTTAATCTCTTAAGCAATTTACTAATTTAATCTCTTATGTATTTGCCCTTCCATAACTGCTACTATCTCATATGTATGGTATGTTTCATTATACTATATATAACAGCAAGGAATTAAAAGTAGAGATTTTGAGAGCACACATCTTCCCTGTAGCAATATACAGATGTGAGTCATGGACAAATAGGGGCTCTATGTTATAGACGTGTATGTTATAGACGATTCTCAGAATAGCATGGACCAAGAAGAAAAGAAATACTGATATTCTATAAGATATGTGAACATCAAGGATGATTGGCCAGGAAACAGCATCTTGTCTCAGAAACTGAAATATTTTGGCCATATGAAGCATCACAGCGGATTGGGAAAGATAATAGCAGAAAACATGTTCCAGGAAAGATGGGCAGGGGCTGAGTAGCACACAAAAAAGGGGCACAAGAAATAAGTAACACCTTGGGTGGGAACGTGTTTATAAGGCGGGAGAGGCGGCAAGATATGGTAGCTTCTTTCAGACAGACCGTGATGAGAGTGACGTTCTGCAAAAGATGTTTGTACCTGTAAAAGTAAAGAACCCTTTTCCATGCCTACAGGCTAAGGCTAGACCTATATTTTATAGACCAAAGGGGACTTGGTGGGTGATGTGGTCAGCATCATTCCTGCCACGTTAACTTCCCTGGACCGTACCTGGTACCCATTCAAGGCTGGGTCGACCTGTGAGACAAGGTCATTTTTGAAAAACGCCCGGCCCCCGCCAGAACCAGAACCCATGACCTTCCAAAATGCAGGCGAGTGTCTAGCCATTAGACTCCAGCGGCTTCCTTTTTGTACCTGTGTATATATAAATATTCGTTTGTGAATTATTTTGTGCATTCTTGTTTGTATGTGTGGTATAATCAGTTTATATCATGTTCTGATGAAGGCTTTTTAGCTGCAACATTCATTTTGTCATTCATGAGTGTGGTATTGTGAAGCTGACTAGTTAGTTCTGCTGCCAACTTGGATTGACAAATCAGGCAAGGAGCCCACATAAGAATCACCCAGTTGGTTCACTGCTGACCTGGTTGAGACTTGGTTCTTTACCGTAAAATTATTTTAAAATGTGCAGTTGTGTGTGATAACACTGGCTTTTCCCCCTTCTGTCATAGGATGGAGAAACAAGCAAAGATAATAAAACTGATGAGGACAAAAAGGAAGATGTGAGTTCTCTCTGGTGATTCAAGATCTTTGAAAGTTTTTTTTTTTTTTTAAAGTTGTCATGTAATGTTGGTAATCATGCCTGTAGTGTCCTTTACCCTTTTACTTATAAGGAGATTCAAGAAATATGATACAGACTGGTGACTATCAGTGAGGATACAAGCTGACCTGGGAATGGCCACCTGAAACTACAAACATTCCTTAACTGGTGCCTGCTCAGAATAGAGGGAATTAAATGGTATAATAGAAACACTATTGTAGGCCTTTGGGAGAGAACTAAACAGATTTTGTAAGAAATAGTTTAGAAAATGTTTATCATAGACATAAAGGAAGACCCAAAAAACACATGGAGAAGGAAGCTGGAGAGTGAAGTTAAAAAGATGGGGAGGGCTGCATGTGAAGGATAGAACGACTTGGCGTGAGCTGGTTGAGGGCCTATGCTCAACTGGGAGATAGAAAGGTAGAAGAAGAGTATTGCGCTTTGCCAAGGTTTAAAAACTGTCCACAGATGCACAGTGTTTATTAATAGATTGGATTATTCTACACTGTCTTGACCTCACCTGGGTTACCAAGGACCGCACCATCTAAGATATAGATAGGATATATAAAAATAAAAAGAACTGTTTTCAAAGAACGAGTACATTTATGGGTTCTCCTTAAAACTACGGCCACTTATTATGCACTTTTTATGGCGGCCGGGGGAGTACGCCATAGTTCAGTCTCCTGGCCGCATTGCAATTACAGAGTGGAAAAGGCACGAATCACAAAACAAAGTGAGGTCGACATGGCTGGTTGACCACGCGCTGCGACTCAAATTAGCGACCGCGTTCTTGCGACGCAAGACTTAGTGGCCATGGATGTGAGACCTGCGGATCTTTATGTCTCAATGAGCGATAAGCTTGCGTGGTTGCGGTGGCTAGCTGAGCATAGAGTTATAAGGAACATGCAGGCATGTGGCTCATGCAACTGTCCTATGTCGTTAGCGACGCAGGAGGACTGCTGTGACAGATACTCTTGGCGTTGTCGTCGTTGTAATACTCGGTAAGTTTTTGACGTTACATGTGTTACCCTAACCCTAACCCTATTATGACAGCAGTGCTATCGCCAATTGTGTCGTTCCCTCTGTTTCACTCCGTAATTGCAATGCGGCTAGGAGACTGAACTCCGGCGTACTCCCCCGGCCGCAATACTAAGTGCATAATAAGTGGCCGTAGTTTTAAGGAGAACCCATTTATGAGTATGTTATATCTCAGATCAGGGCAGACTTGAATAGTTAACTACCTGGATACAAAATATGGCTGGCTATATAGGCTTTAAATACACAAACATCATGTCTTTTATAATATTCATCTTTTATAATATTCATAATATGCATATCATCATATGATCATAACATGCTTTATTAGTAAAATACAACTGCTGTGCGAAAGATGGTTGACTGGAAGGGCCGAATGTAAGACGGGCCTGCGTGTCCAATTTGTGACCCTTTGAAAATAAAGTTCGTTCGTTCGTTCGTTCCTTGTGCCTCTGACCAAGGAAGTAATTAGACAGTCAGCTGCAACTATTGACACAGTGACACACAATGTTTTGGACTTATGATGGTGATTCTGATGAGGGGAAATAAACTTGAAAACTTATTGACAGCTGATAAAATGATCGGGAAAAAAGATCAAGGAGAACACAGTTCTACCCATGCCTTAATAGTTTGGCCATAGGGCCTAAGTGGAAAGAAAGCACACAGCCTGCTGAGACTTTGGTGATTATATGAGATGGAGAACCAACACTTGTCAGCAGAGCAAATCGATAGTAACAGAATAAACAGAGAACCTAAGAACCTACATCAAAGCACTTGAGACGTTCCCTTAAATACTAACTCTCCATGTTCGGCATCCGGCACAAAGTTTTGGTTATATTGATGCAATCAGCAGTCTGAGTGTGTGTTTGTCCTTTCATATTGAGAGTCGACCAGATCCCCTGGGCATTCCCACCTCTGCATCGTTGGCCTCCGAGTGTATTGATAGTTATAAGCTTTCAACTATGTGTGCACAGATAATTCAAGTACCTCTGTGTGGTGTGTATATATATAATATATATATTTGGACCGTATATTCTTCAGGATGCAAGGACAAATAAAGAAAACAAACCAGAAGAGGATAAAAAAGATTATGTGAGTAGAACATATGTTGTTGCAAGTTGTTTGGTACTGAAATAATAGTCTTGTCTTTCTGTCATTTCTGATTGTGAGTTATCTTCCAAACAGAAACATTTCCTAGACGTAGCCTGGCATCCCTGTGAACAGTTTCTTTTCTTCTTAACCATTTCACCTCAAGAAGCTGAAAATCGGCCACTTCCAGTTAGGTTTTAATTCCCTGTAATGGTCACTTTTCCGAATTGTCTATAGTGACCTTTTTACGAGAGGCATAGTTAATGCTGTTAGCAAACTTTGCTCCTGTGCAAATGTTTTAGGAGGCCAGGATGTGAATATCTTTACTAACAGTAGCATTTAGGGTGGTTTCCCTTGAAGCTAACTAGGTTTGGTTTTTTTAAAGTCAAGTTGATGTCAGATTTTTTCATATACCTCAGTGATTGAGGTCACTGGGTCAGGGCATGAATTACCAGATACCTGTGTTTATTTATTTTTTATTTTTTTTTAGCCCCAAGAATGTATTCCATTTAATACTTCACCCTTTTCATGTTTATTTATTACTGCTTCCGTATATTTCATAAATTGAATGTACTTCTGGATATTGCCTTCCTGGGTCAGATTCACATTGTATCATCATGAGCAGGCATGCTGTTGTCCTTTGGACACTGTCAGCAGGTTCTGAATCCTGCTTCTCTCTTGAATCCGACTGGAAAATGTACACAAACAGCAGAGAAAGCCACATAAGGTACTGGCATTGAGGTAATCCTCCAATGGGTTCAAGTTCCGTTCTTCTCGTACAGATCACTTATAGGTAACTGGTGGTACAGTAATCTGAGATCAGATTGTAGACTTCAGTAAACAGTCCCTGAGTTCAGGAGATCTTTTGCCTTTCTCTGGAATTAGACAGAGTGACTTATCCATCACACTGCACATCCATTTCCTTGTCAAATGTAGACTGGCATCAGTGTACACAGTCCACAGGTTCAGGATCTAGATTCTGCCACTTTGATTTGGACAACTTTCTTCTTACAGCACAGTAGCTTCTGACAGATCGTAGACTGCCATTTCTGCAATCTGCCCAGGGCTCAGGATCCAGTTTTTACATCTCTTTTGGATAAGACTGGGTTCACTGTATCACCCTCACATCCATTCACAGTTGCTTGCAGAGTTCAGCTGTTCATTGTTATTGCCAGCCATTAGGGTCATGGTCCAGAGTCTGCCTTTTTCTTGAATAGGATAGCCTGTGGTCTCCAGCTTCATAAGCTACTGCAACGTGGGAACTGTCATTACCATCACCAGCTGGAGGGGACCATCTTCATGTCTGTAACAAATTAACACAATCTGGATAACATCCACTCTTTGTCTGATAGGGATTGCCGTACTTGAATCATGGTGTTTAATTTAACAAGCATATTTAGGCCCTCACTATAAGATAGAACCTCCCCAAATTGACAGACTATTCTACTTTTCTCCTGAAAGTTTGGAATCTCTAAAGACGTACCCTAATAAGGTGAACAGAGTGTCCGCATAATGACAGAGGGAAATCATCCCCTATGTATAAGCCCCCAGAAAGGTTTCCCCTCCATAACATTGAACCATCCCATTTAAGGGTGTCTGCTCATCATAATACATACAGTTCAAATAAACCACAATGCATCACACATGGCTGACATCTCAGCTAGTTCTTATGTCTGTACATTTCTTTCATGCCACCATTTCCCACACAGGCTTATATCCTTCAACAGAAAAATAAGAACAATGAGGATTCTAAGCAACACTATAAACATGAGCACAAGGATCAATCCATTCCATTTGACAGAAGAGTTACTTGCAGGCTTTCACACACAACATGGTTTCTTCTACAGTATCAAGATGGGTATTCTCATGTCCTACCCATATTAATGGAGTCAAGACATGAATATGAAACATAAGCACTAGAATTAACCCTTACATCAGGTATTCATTTTGTCAGTGAGGACATAAACATCTTCCACAGACATGTAGTGAACAACTATATCATAGCTCATTTAAGAGTTGATAGACAAAGCACTTGTTTCATACATGCATTAATGAAAATATACATGCATATTGATTCTTTGATCATAGCGTAAATACATGAATAACGATTGCAGCAATATGACATAATATGTAAACAACACTATCCTATGTTCACAATAATTTATGAGCACTGTGTGACCTAATCCATTTTATTCCCGAACAGTAACTTGCGATGTGCAGCATAAAGTAAAGATCCCTTTTCACGCCCTTAGGCACATCAGGCATATGGGAGATGTGCTGTATGAGTGCATTTTAATCTCTTGACACATATCCATGTTGACATCTTACACAACTGCAAACTGCATATTCTGGCATTCCATTCCACATATTGAAAATGTAACAATGCATTAATCTTTCTCCTAGACAAACTCCAACTACCCTTTGCAGATATATATGTTGTCTGCTGTCTTTCCTCCGGTCGCCATGTTTGTCACCCACTTCGCTTCTACTGCTAGAAGTTGTTTCTCACATCACTGCATTAATAAATCCTTGTTAGATAGTATATCTAAATTATCTTAACTACACTAGCTGTAATGTTGGTAATGCAGGTGAAAAGCCTTCCTCTGCAATCTCCAACTAGAACTGCCATTTTCAGGTCCCCAACACTGTCTCTGATGACTTCAGCTGGTCAGTTCATTTTTCATTCCTCCCGTCTTAAGACTAGTGCTGGCTATTTATGCATTCCTAGAATAACTGTTGCCGCATCCCAAACTGGACAGCTGATTGGAGGATTTCAGTTTGTTTGGTGCTCTGCCGTAGTTCATTCACTTCTTTCTGCCGCTTAATTTTAAGTAGTTAATTGTTACTTAAAATAAACTTCCCTCCATTAATAAGGTGGTCCTACTTAAAATAAACTGTCCTCCATTAATAAGGTGGTCCTACTTAAAATAAACTTTCCTCCATTAATAAGGTGGTCCTACTTAAAATAAACTTCCCTCCATTAATAAGGTGGTCGTACTTAAAATAAACTTCCCATTATTAATAAGGTGGTCCTACTTAAAATAAACTTCCCTCCATTAATAAGGTGGTCCTACTTAAAATAAACTTCCCTCCATTAATAAGGTGGTCCTACTTAAAATAAACTTCCCTCCATTAATAAGGTGGTACTTCCTTATGGCGGGCAGTTCCGAGGGAATTTCAAATCTGTTACATGACAACAGTTCAAGTTTGTTTTATGTTATTTTGTTAGCACTCAGTTTTCAGCCCTTACACCTCTTACGGAGAGTATAAGTTTCATCGGTATCAGAGTTTCTGCATGACCGCAAATAAAGTTGTTATTTTTCGCTATTTGACACTCTTGCCCTGCGGAAGCCGTTTTACCGACTTTTACAGGGTTTGGTTTAAATTATATCTTTGGAAAGTGTCCACTGTGCCTGTATGACAGCTATGATACTGGCTGCAGCTGCTTAGTGTCAAGCGCGTTGGCTGTGTTGAGCCGAAAAGTAACAGATATTGTAGCCTAGTTGTAAACCACAACTTGGTAATCACTCTTTTATGGGGCAGAGAACCTTTACCAGACTACAAGAACTTCTTGTCAAAGAGCTGTTGCAAGACATGAACATGTAGCCAAAGAAGAATAGCAAACCAAAACAGAACTGGTGTTATCAGTTGCTAAACAGCTGCATGAGATACTGGACATTGGATCTGGGCGCCTATGGACTTTTCTTATGTGTGATCAGGATGAATTAGGAAAACATTTGATTGGATACTGTCCTCCTTCTAGAACCCATGAGGTAAATAAACAAATTTAAAAAAAAAAACAGGTGGCTTAAAAACTGATGAGATGTTGACCACATCACCCACCAAGTGCTGACTTGTCTATAAAGTATAGGTCTAGCCCTATATGCCCAATGCGTCTGTGGGCGCAGAGAAGGGTTCTTTGCTTTCTACTTTAACTATAATAAAATACAAGGAAAATAAGGGGGGAGGGGAGTGTTCGGAGCAGGAAGAGATGGAGGGGGGTAGGGGGGGGGGGGGGGCTGATAGCAAAAGGTAGCAGCTCTAAGAGTTAGTTGATTAGGAACGTATGTTCCATTTTAAAAGGGAAAGGCGGATGCCTGTGTGCATTTACACAAGCATACATGGGAGAGCAGTAGGTCCTCCCTGGCAAAGTTTATAAGTAGTGTTCTTTTATTCTAAATGTTATTCTGTCGTTAATAAGTGTTTCGGAGATGCCGGGAGTCGTCACTGTAGCTACAGTGTTTGTGCTTTATTCGATGCACTCTGTGAGCGAGACAGAGCCATGTGTGATCAAATCCCTTGCAATAAAGTCAGTCCTCTTGACTTTAAACACTAGTCACAAATGCATACACTCACATACATACACACACACACACATACATACATACATACATACATAATACATACATACATACATACATACATACATACATACATACATACATACATACATACACACACACATACATACATACATACATACATACATACATACATACATACATACATACATACATACATACATACATACATACATACATACATACATACATACGTACATACAAGCATGCACGCACGCATGCGCACACATGCACATACATACATACATACAGGCACTCACGCATGCACGCACACATGCACATACATATATACATACATACATACATACATACATACATACTCAAACACGCATACATACATACATACATACATACATACATACATACATACATACATACACACACACACACACACACACGCCCATACATACATACAGGCACGCACGCATGCACACATGCACATACATACCTACCTGCATACATACATACATACATACATACATACATACATACATACATACATACATACATACATACATACATACATACATACATACATACATACATACATACATACATACATACATACATACATACATACATACATACATACATACATACATACATACATACATACATACATCTCTCGCTCCCGTCCCCACTCTGTTTATTTTAATTTACCTTGAAGCACAATGCAGACAGTGTGTCGGTTCTATTTCTAACTGGCACTCACATACAGCAGTTGTCATCAGCACGCGCACACACACGTGCGCTGGTGAGCCTGCTGGAAGACGCATTACCCAGCGCACACAGCAACCAGGTAAATACCTGCACCCCTAGCACGCACACACTCCCGAATACAGGGCCCCAGAGCGATTGATATTCCACAGCGCTGTGCTGACTTGTTTCCTTGGTCTCTGTGTACCTATCGACCACCCCTGAAGCGCCGGTGTACCTACCTCCCTGGACATTCCACTGAACCGCATCTTGTGGTCAGTTTTGCAGGTTGGCTGGTCGTGTTGTAATTTCGCGCACTTTTACTGCACTGTGACTTTTTACCGGGTCGCAAATCCTGTTACTGTGCTGCCGCTAGTCATTAGAGGACCGAATAATATAAATGTGTGTGTGTGTGTGTGAAAGTCGGCCTCCTTCTTCGTGTGATAACGTAATCGCCCGCTATACAGAAGCCTTTCGTTTCGTGTGTGATTTATTTTCCTGAGAAAATTGTGTGTTTCTGACGGACGTAAGGTGCGGTGGTGTTATAACAACCGTGACGTAAGTAAAGAGAATAGAGTATTCTATCCGTGTTCTCGGTGCTAATAGAGTGTTCCATCCGTGTTCTCGGTGCTATTAGAGTGTTCCATCCGTGTTCTCGGTGCTAATAGAGTGTTCCATCCGTGTTCTATGTGCAAATAGAGTATTCCATTCGTGTTCTTGGTGCAAATAGAATGTTTCATCCGTGTTCTCGGTGCAAATAGTGCTCCATCCGTGTTGTCGGTGCAAATAGAGTGTTCCATCCGTGTTCCCGATGCAGAGAGAATATTCTATCCGTGTTCTCGGTGCAGATAGAGTGTTCCATCTGTGTTCTCGGTGCAAATAGAGTGTTTCATCCATGTTCTCGGTGCAAATAAAGTATTCCATCCGTCTTCTCGTTGCAAATAGAGGGTTTCATCCGTGTTCTCGGTGCAAATAGAGTGTTCCATCCGTGTTCTCGGTGCAAATGAGTGTTTCATCCATGTTCTCGGTGCAAATAAAGTATTCCATCCGTCTTCTCGTTGCAAATAGGGGGTTTCATCCGTGTTCTCGGTGCAAATAGAGTGTTCGATCCGTGTTCTCGGTGCAAATAGAGGGTTTCATCCGTGTTCTCGGTGCAAATAGGGGGTTTCATCCGTGTTCTCGGTGCAAATAGAGGGTTTCATCCGTGTTCTTGGTGCTATCAGGATTATTTCCTGTTCACAACAAAGTAAAATAACGGCGAATGGCTATAGCCGTGTAATCGTATGTGCTGTTTTCATGTTTATGTTGTCGAAGTTGAATTTTTACACGGTTTATTTAGGGCGCGAACGAGACTGATTTTTTTTTTTTTTTAATGACCTTGCTCTAAAGTAAAGTCCTGGGAAGTAAAGACGGCCGGTGTGCTGTTTACCACCTCACCCACCGACTACTGATTGGTCTATAAAATATAGGTCTGGCCCTATATGCCCAGTTCGCCTAAAGACATGGGCATCGGTCCTTTACTTTTACGCACCCCGCACTTATTTAATGGTGACTTCATATCCCTGTCTGGGCTGGTAGACATCGTGATGCAACCTGGACCTGCTAGACTAAGGTGAAAAGACGTTTAATTAATGAACACAGAACAGGCGGCAGCAGTCGTTTTACACTTGTGAAGCTTTTGAAGAGTAGGCCGAAGCACCTGTGGATCTGTTCGGAGTGTTGTGATGATAATTCTAATTAATCACTTGTTATCCTATAGCCTCGGCATACGTCTAGCCTGCCTATGTGTTCACCAGTAGGCAGCCGAACAAACACACGCTGACAAAATTATAATGAAGTGCACAAGCTGGATAGATACAGTGATGAGTCACGCGCGATAGCAAAAGACAGGAGGACCGCTTGGTGGGGCTTAGCTGAGAGCCCATGCTCCACTGGGCTAGAAACCTGAAAACTACACCAGAGTGAGAGACTTCTGCTGGTTTAAGAATTGACGTCATGGCACACTGGGCATACCCATAGAGACTCGTTTCCCGCAGTAAATGTCCTAAGTCGTAGATGTAAACTTTTCCCGTAGCACAGTGATTTGTCACATGTCGTTGTTCTCTTCCTCTCATACGTTCCTCCTTCCCGGTCCCAGATCTGATTCCTCTTTCACACATTCGTACACATGTAATGTTATGTAACCTAGTGCCTTCTATCAGCAGACGTTCAGACATTGTCTTCAGAAGGTCTCCATAACGAGTGTCCCCGTAGTTATCGCTTGTGTGGCCAGAGAATCAGCTTTTTACTGCCATGACGCAGATTGAAGATAAACATGTACGAGTGTCCCCGTAGTTATCGCTTTTGTGGCCAGAGAATCAGCTTTTTACTGCCATGACGCAGATTGAAGATAAACATGTATTAAATTGTGGCCCATTACTTTAAAAAAAAAAAAAAAGACATCTTCACCCAAAGGATGATGTTCTCAGCACTTTGTTTGCCGTCTTTAACGTCTCAGAAAACGATCTGGTGCCACAGGAAACTGACAAACACAAAGGATAACCTGATTCGATGACAGCCCGACCAATAACAACCACAAATATAGCAGACAGGGCGGAGAGCAGCAATGTTTTCTGACCATAGCTGAAAGCGATCACGGCAAATATTGAATTAAATTGAATCTGGTGCCAATGATTTTGAGGCTGTGTCGTGTTTGGAGTCATGTAGTGTAGTGTAGTGTGTCACCGGGGCCCTCACGGGAAGCAAAGAATAGTGACACTGCACCCTACCAGGCATGTCGTAAGAGGCGACTAAGGGTAAGGTTGGGCTTGAGGTTGGCTACCTCATCCTGTAAAAACCATAGCCACAAAAACCAACCAACCATGGATAAGTCAAAAAAAGAAGAAAGCGGAATCAGATGCAAGATAAATTAAATATACTTAATGCAAGATTAAAGCAGCTTGGTCTGAAAATAATCCATAAAGGAAAGACAAAGATAATGAGAATAAATCAGGCAAATAGTAGTGTGGTTTCTCTTAATGGCACCCCACTCCAAGACGTGGAGTCGTACACCTATTTGGGCAATAATGTAGATAAAGATAGAGGAACTGATAGAGATATTAAAATAAGAATACAAAAGGCAAGAGGGGCTTTTATAGCACTAGGGAATTTGTGGAGGTCAAAAGAAATTAAAAGAAATACTAAACTAAAAATTTTTAATTCTAATGTCAAATCAGTACTATTGTATGGGGCGGAAACATGGAGAACAACCAAGGCAATTACTAATAAATTACAGACATTCATTAACTGGTGCCTGCGCAGAATAGAGGGAATAAAATGGTATGATAGAATAACTAATATAGAACTTTGGGAGAGAACTAAACAGGCTCCAGTGGATCAGGAAGTGAGGAAAAGACGCTGGCGTTGGATAGGGCACACGCTGAGAAAACAGGAGAACAGCATAACTAGAATGTCTTTGCATTGGAACCCACAGGGGCATAGAAATAAAGGAAGGCCAAAAAACACATGGAGAAGAGAGCTGGAGAACGAGGTTAGAAAGATTAGGAGGACATGGGGAGAGCTCCATGCAATGGCGAAGGATAGAACGACTTGGCGTGAGTTGGTTGAGGGCCTATGCTCCATTGGGGGATAGAAAGGCAGAAGAAGAAGAAGTGAAGGACTAGGGTATTGGCTAGATTTCTCGTTTTTTTATGGACGAGTCGGCAATCGATGGGAAGTGTGGTCAACAGCACACCAGTTGCCTTTACTTCCTATAAAACTACCGCGGTACCAATTTTAGACTGGGTCGACCTGGGAGCCAAGGTTATTTATTTTTAAAAAATAACACCCCCCCCCCCTTTCCCGCGCTGGCGACATGTAGTTCATTAACTATCTATCCCCGTGTGGGTTCGGATACCCTATTATGGGGAAAACAAGAATAGACCCACTGCCTGCCCAAAAGCAAGTCGTAATAGAAGACTAATTGGGAGCTTCCTTCCAGTCGAAATACATCTGCCTGAGCGGTAAGGAATCAACAGTCTGCGTGCAGATGAGTGAGACCTGTAAAACGGATGTGCACGCAACACTCAGTTTCTGGAACAGGACTAGAATCCAGAAGTGGGTGAACAATCAGAACTTTCCGTCGGAGTTTACAGCCGGGGAACACGAAGAAGAAGAAGATTAACTCTTTAATTACCAACTCACTATAAGTTTCTTGGTGTTTCAGAAGTTAATATCTTGCTATTGCTGTCTACTGTTACAAACAAATGTTACATTGATTCGTTGACTCTTTGAATCTGAAATAGTAGTCTAAATACTTCTGACCCATAGTTTTATCAGGTCAACTTTTTCAGACGGAGGTATTGATTTCCTTAGGACGTTCTTAAAGTCCGTGCCGTATGGCTTTGGTAGTCATGTCTATCCACAACCTTCTGTCTTTGGTACTTTCAATCACTTCTAACACAAATAATTCTCCATGCCAATTTGTCAGACCGTTTAGCCTCTTCTATCTCGGTCTCCCTCTGCCACCCTCCCCGCCCCCCAACCCCAGTGCATAAGCCCACGTTCACGATGAACTCCAGTTTTCTCCTTCTCATAACATAACCAAAGAATGTAGATTATATTCTTCTGATGTGAGTAATCAGTTCTCTTCGTGAGTCTCTTCTCTCAAAACATCTTCATTGCTGTTTTTATCTATCCAATGTATTCTCATCATTTCGTCTGTATAACCACATCTCCATAGCTTTCAAATAAATTTACGCGAAATCCACCAACTGTCCATGATTCGCTTCCATATATTGGGATATACTTAGGATATAAACAGTGAAAGTAATACAGCTTGTAGACAAAAAATTTTGGATTCCCCCCCCCCCCCCCCCCCCTTCCTTTTCCCACCAAGTAAATAATGTTTTTTCCCCAACCGAGAGAGTTTTTCACTCAAAACCACCAGACCGCAGGCGAATCAGCTAAGGTGTCACCACATCAGTGGTCACAAACAGAAACTCGTTCCCATGGAGTTGTCTGGACTTTAAAGAAGTGTTCGCTCATTCGTGGAGAAAGTGGACAACGTGTGCCTACTTGTTTTGTTCGCAACACGCCCATTTTCAGGGCTATTTATATCTAAAGATGGCCGTGGTTCACAATAAGTCAAAAGGGGCGGAAGGTCAGTTAGCCGCAGAAAAGTAACAGTCCTCTAAGCTCAAGGTGACCGTCACTAATGTACTGTCCAGGAGTTTTAAGTTTGCCTTTTCCCCCTGACTCAAGACTGGACACGCTACCCGGCGTCTAGAGTCGTGCAAACGATCAGAAAACAGCAAGCTGAGGTCACCTTGACGACAAAGAGGACGTTGCGGCGATAAACCTTCATCAGCAACAAACGGCATTTCAGAGGGAAGACGGAAATTATAATAAAGTAGCCACATTAAGGCACTATAATATGATGTATATAATGAAGTAAGTCGGCGTTTGTGACTTAGGCTTTGCGGACGCGCTTCGTAATGCCGGGGTGACGGGTTTGATCCCAGCTGCGGGCCTTAAGATGGTTTCGACAGTGGTATCGAGAAGCCGACCGTCCAGGAAAGAGTGGCAAACTACTGGACGTAAACTTGCCTAGAAAAACCACAACAGTCCACACACAAAAATCCTGGGGTTGGTTCTGCAACATCCTGTAAAGGTTACGCAACTAACTAATGAAGTAAAGGACCTTTTTTTACGCCAGTGGCGTAGCTGACATATGATGCTACACTCAGTTTTTAAATAGCCCCATCGGTGGGGGATGTGGTCAGCATTCCACCTTTACTTCCCACCCTATAGCCATTTTAGACTGGGTCGATCTGGTAGCCAATGACAGTTTTGAAGGGATACAAATCCACCTTCACTTGGGCTCCAACCGAAGACAGGTTGAGAAACATTGTTACTAAGCTACCGACGTTTGCACGGTATTAGCGTTATCGAAAACAGGCTCGGTCTACAAAAGAAGCAGGATTGTTATTAAGAGTTGACCCCGGAAACAACCTCAGTACATTTGTTTTAGAAGCGACGTTTTTGGATCAATATTTACATAAACTAATTCTAGCCTAGCGACTTCGTTAACAGTAAAACAGGGAGGTAATCTGAACGGACTGTGTGTTCTCTTATCTGAGAAGTGTGTCATTTTAAGAATATTTTTTTGAAACTCCTAAGCTAAAGGTGAGAGGATCGAATTCATTGCGCAGGGTTTTATCCCATGTGGCCCAGTCGCACGGAGCACGCTCTTCGTAGCTCAGGCGACGATCCCAATGGATCTTCGTAAATATTGTACCTGTGAACTGAACGCCAGATTGTCCTTCCATTTACATTACTCTTTACCTCTTGCGTATCTGTGTTCAACTTGGGAAAGGGGGGGGGGTTAGAATCTTTGGTAAGGTGGTAGCTATTTTTCTGCGGGAGGCAAAAATAAACACTCTAGGTTGGCTGTAATACTCTAGTTGCTGCACATCTCTCAGACTGTTATTATTGCACCTCCATTTTATCCTTCCATTTGCATTACCTCTTGCTTGCCTGACTTAAGTTTTTTTTTTTTTTTAAGTTTGAATCCTTGGTAAGGTGATAGATATTTTTCTGCGGGAGGCAAAAGTAAACACCCGAACCTTCGCATTTCATGGTCCACTGCACTATCCAGACGACCCTAAATCGTCAGGCTCAGGACATTCCTTCTTCCTCCCAGGGGGTTGTAAATACAGGCGACAGAGACAGTCTCTTCCACACGTGACGGGTCACCCAATGGCTCGCCGATGAACGACTTCGTTGCCGATCGTGACAGTATATGGGTTTGTCCCCTTTGATCGCATCAACACTGCGGGAGTTCTTTTCAGGGCTGTTGGTGGCGTCCAGTGCTAAGCCATTTTATGTGGCGCACATAACCTAGTCACAATTATGACCTAAAGCTGCCCCTTCCGGCTTTGTTTAACTAAACAGCGGAACGGAACGGCCCCCCCCCCCCCCCGCCGCCGCCCTCTTCCCCCTCTTTGGTGTTCTCTTTTCGAGTTCCAAAGTGCCAACGGGTTTTTAAGCCTGCACAACGTTCACATGAGTCCTCCGAGTTTGTCTCCCTTATCAGAAAAGACTTTCGTCGGATGCACTTTTCCCCAGAACGGGGGCGAGGATTCACCGTCGCTTTTCTTATTTGTAAATGCTGATATCGTTTACCACGAGACAGGCCAGATCTGCTGGATTTAGATACAGACTTGGAACCTTAATACCTTTTGTCGCTAGTGTCCAGTTCTTGTCGTTTTAAATGTATAGTTAATTGGTTCCTCTGTGCTTTCGAGGAATTTGTGCACTTGATGGTCACTCCGTTAGGCTTATCTGTTTCTTGATCGGCAACTCGGGGTCTAATCCCTGCTAAGGTGAAGGATTACATCTGTTGGAGATAAGTATAAGATATACACCCTTAGCTTTTTACTGCATGGTAGTATGTTTAAGGCGGAGTGGCTTTGGTATATGGTGTCCGTCTTGAACTCAGTTATGATTCACCATTTGGATTTTGTTTTTTGAACATTTTTTGGGATATTGAATCGGTCGTCTAGTCTGCACTGAATAGGACGAAAAAGAAAGATGCCACATCAAACTCTCTCGTCGGTTTGAAAAATGTGTACATTTGTCGAGACAACATTCTCAGATTTGCGATCCTACTCAGGAAAGAATTGTTACATCTTGTGTGGCTTGGGTGTTTGTTGGCACATTTAGATCCTTTCAGGGGCCACGGAGTTTGCACTATGTGTTGAGATTCTCAGCATGCTATCTAGGAGAACTCGGATCTTTTATTTGAGGTATCCTTTGCTAACGAAAGCCAACAATAATGAAACACGCGGCCTAAAGTCCATCAGCTCTTCCAAACTTTCTGGCGAAATTAACTCTTTATTTATCTCCATAGACATTCCCTGGTCTCTATACAGGTTCGCATACATTTCCATGCATAGGAAAAAGGAAACTTGAAATAAAAATTTTTTTTACGATTTTCTTTTGTATAATACCAGCTTAAATTGCCCGACTTAGCCCGAAATAGCATTCTCCTGTCCTCTACTTCACTTTTGACTGTATCTCATGCTCTCATCGCATTCTCGGTCATTCAACCGCCTCTCAAATCTAACAGAAAAAGAAAACACCCCCCCCCCCCCACCACTACCCACAGTACGTATATGTCTACTAAATCTAAGTTTCAACAGATGAACAGCGATATATTTATATATAAATATACGGTACTTCAGGAAAACAAATTCAAATGGATGTAACTGCAGCGAAAATTTGCTATTACTGATTGTTGCATTAAAAAAAATAAATGCACATAAATCTGGCTGCCACTGTGACTGTTCAATTAAATATTGTAGCTATAATGGCAGTTGAAAATCTAACCCATCTATTCATCACAGTTTGGAAGAAGTTAACACTTGAATTAAAATGTACACACAAACTTCATGAAAGCATTTGTGCTTTATAGTATGGATGCGTCGGCTCTGTGGCTAAGTCGATGCGAACGCTTCGTGATGCCGGGATGCCGGGTTCGATCCCAGCTGCGGGCCATGTGCCTTGCGTTGGTTTCGGCAGTGGTATCAAGAAAGCCGACCGTTCAGGGGCAATGGCAAACTACTGGACGTAAATTTGCCTAGAAGAACCACACAACAGCCAGGAGCTGTTGGGGTTGGTTCTGCAACGTCCTGTAAAGGATACGCAACTAACCAGTATGGATGCTGTACGTGACTACTGTTGTTTTGAACACACTTTTTTTTAGGTCGTCCCCTCGTGGGATGGATTTTTTTTTATTTTGAAGCCCCACCCTTGCTTTTGCCGGGGGGGCCCTGAATAGAGCCAGGCCATAAATGTGGCCTAGCCTTAGATATGGCCTAACGGATGAAAGGGTCTTCTGGGACCTCTCCACGGGTGCGCATGGTGGCACTTTGTGTCACCGGGTGTTTATCGCTTGTGTGATGTCCTGGTGTCCATATTTATAGCCCGGCTGAATTCAGGGCCCGGCAAAAGCCAGGGTGTGGCCTCAAAATAACTTTTAAAAAATTGCATCACACATGGGGACGACTTTCAAGAGCCACAGGGCCGTTATAAAACTCCTACCTGATACGGATTCAAATGCAAGAAAGATAAACAATGGATGCTTATTACTTTTTCTATAATCGCTCTTAAAAGAGGGTTGACGCTATGTGTTGTGGTTTACAGTTAGGCTGTGACATCCGCGCCTTTCGGCCCAGTACATCCGGTTTCAGTAGTTCCTTAGTCTATTTTACGACATACTTTTTGAAGACTTCACCCCCCCCCCCCCCCCAACCCCCCTCCCAATCCACGGATCTCCGAAGGGTGTATATTGATCATCTTCGCAGCAGACTAGATTTTTGCACAAGTTGTTTGTCCCTTTCTTTGACTCTGACAACTTGAAGACTACACAATTCGTACATCGGCTGTTGCGTCAGATGCAGTATCTTTATATCTGATCCATGTTTTTTAATTGTTTTGCTTACTTATGTCACCAGAGCCAACAAAATTGGCATCGTTGTGCAAAAGCGTAACAGCATGTGTAAAAAAAAAAACACACACACACACACACAAAACAGCTTTTTGACATTTACTTATCTACTTTTTGGTGTAATTTTTTATTTTATTTTTTCAAAGGTGCGTGTTCAAATTTTGCTAATTTACAAACTGGCATCTGTCATTTCTGATCGTTTTTTGGCAAAGTGCTAATTTTAATATTCAGTCTCATGTTTGAAGGATTCTTGTCGTTTAGTGCGCCCGCCAATCCCTTCCCTAAATCCTTTTTTAAACGCCAACGAATGAAAGAACTTTACCTTTAAAGGGCCACACATTGGGCACGAAGGCCTAATATACTTTCAGACAGCCAACATTGAGAGTCTACGGTTTTGGGTTATGCCTGCAACTTTTGTTTTTCAAAACCAGTCCCGGATACTAATAGTTTTCTTCAGGCTCGATAATTGACGTGGTATAGCATGATTTGTCAGGGAAGACTAACTTCTGTCAGGAAAGACTGACTACTGTCAGGGAAGACTGACTTCTGTCAGGGAAGACTGACTTCCAGCCGTATGCAGTGCGTGGACTATGAGTCGACACGGATCGCTAACCTGGCTGTGTAGAAGTAAAGGAACCCTTTTCTAGGCCTTCAGGCCAACTGGGAAAACAGTGCTATGTGATCAGCATCACGCCGGCGGCTTTTACTTCCCATGACTTTACCTTGCACCCACTAAAGGCGGGCGTCTACCTGGAAGCTAAAGACATCCTTGAAAAAAAAAATGCCTGCACCGTACGGATTTGAACCCAGGACCTTCTAATCCGCAGGCGTGCTTTTTAAAATCTGTTGTGGGGGAGGGGGTTACATCTACTTCACCGCAGCAACTCCGCAGTTTTTATTTCAGAATAAAACATTCTTACCCTCTAAGTCTCCTTAAGTCGGGTATTGCTCGCTGGGTTCGTTTGAAGTTTGAACAACAAACCAACATCATGACACAGGGGTAGTAAGCCAGAAGTGCTCCGTTCTTCTTCTAACTCAAGTCTGAGTCAGAAGAAATCAGCACATTGTACAGGCTCTGTAGCACCGGTGAGGATCCTGAAATACTTATTTTTTTTTTTTTTACGTGCGCAACAATGCACACGGGCGTCCGATCTTCTGGTAATCTGGTAATCCTAATTTCAGCTTCATAGCAAACGGGTCACCCTATAGTTGCTCCGCTCCTGTGCCAACGAAAAACTCACAGTGTCACACCATGCACTCAACTCAGAAGCTGGGCGACGAAACTATATCCTTCCAGTCTACAAATGGAGCAAAAATGCAACGGCCACCGTCTGGCAGAAAAAAAAGGTGGCCGTGCCTAGCGTCCATTTTGACCTGAAGCGTTATATGAGGGTTAATAAACGGTCACCCCAACAGTACCCTCATTATTAGCTGGGGAAGGGACTTAGGACATTACATCCACCAGCAGGCGTCGCCCCTACAACGACCTGCCTGCCTTCGTTAACGACTGTTCACCCAACAGCCATGCAGTTCTTTGGCACGAAGGAGACACCTTGAGCTTGGGTTTCGGACTGCCGACTCCCTACAAGATGTTATTTTATGTTTTGTTATCACACTTGATGTCACTGCACATTGGGCATACCCAGGCGTGCTCAGTTCTCCAAAGCAGCAGCCACTTCAAAGTACTTCTACTAATTGTCCCCATGAGAAGCTGGTTATATCGTCTCCTTTCTCGGCCCCGAAGACGGCAAAGACGTGCATCGCCATGCTTAACTCCCATGTCACGCAATTGTGCCAGTGTCAGAGATTCCTGATTATCCACTAGCCCAGCCCGTTCAGGGTTGACGATATCTGCTCTGTCCATACTTTTTCCCGCAATCATTAGTGCAGTGCTTGCCAGTTGGTCCGCTCGCTCATTTCCCTTTACGCCCGCATGACCCTGTGTGTAGATCCAGCTTACGGAGGTTCGGTGCGATTTCCGAATGCTTTCAATCCATTCAGAGCGCATACTGCCTGTTGCTATTTATTGAGTCTGAGACAATTACTGCCTGAGTGGCGGTTTGCTCGGATACCCACGCTAAAGCTCTAGAAGCAGCGGCTATTTCCATTGTCATGCTTGACGTGGTTGTCTGGTAAGCGCCGCTGTCCTCATGTATTGTTTTCCCCCTTCTTTGCGCTGTGTATGTCCATGCTGACCTTGATCCGCAGTTCACGAATCCATCTGTGTAGATAATGATATCTTCTGGGTCTGAATGCTGATCTATCAGTTCCCTTACTTCTGTGTCTACGGCCGCAGCAATTTGATCCCTGCAGTACCTTCCGAGTGTGATGACAACCTTAGAGATGCCATGCATGTCTACTGGTGGTGTATTCGTTCATTCTTTTCTGTGACTGATCACGTCTAGGTCACATACCTGCTGGATTAAATCCTCAGCCTTTGCCATCCAAGAGCGGCCTCTTTTGAGACGCGTTTCTTTTGTGTCGTGTATAGCTTTGTGCAATGGGTGGTTAACGTCTGCCGATACCCTCGTGTAAGCCTTGACCTGTGCCACTTTGTATCTGCTAGTCATCGTCGGCAAACCCAGGACATAACGCATGGCTTTGCAGGAGGTGTCTTTTGTGCAGCCGAGTATGAATCTCATGGCCTCATTTTTTACTCGGTCCAGTCTATCTAGCTGGGTTTTGCTGACAGTAAGGAGGGCAAGACCAATAGTCAATGACGCTAAGCACAAGCCCTTGATAGAGAAGGAAAAGTAGGCGTTGTTCATTATCAGCTGCTGAAGGGAGACATTTGGTTGTCTAAGCAGTGGGACTAACTAGTATGTGACAGCATTTGCCTTCTGTATCTACTCTGGCTTCTATCTCTCTATCGAGTCTGCCATCCTCCGTAAATTTGCTTCCTAGATATTTGAATTCTTGTACTTGTTTGATTGTAGTAGCTACCGTTAATATGAACTTTCATGATATAATGTTTCCTGTCAATCCTCGTTACCTCAGTTTTCACGGTGTCTATTCTCATATCATACTTTGTGCATGCTTGATGTAAGGGTTCATATGGTGTTGTAATTTCTGTTCTTGGTGGTGTACTATCACTGGTCGTCTGCAAAAAGAAGTTCATTGATTTCTTCAGTGTTTGTATTTGCTTCCTTTGTAGTTCTATCCATGTTAGTAGTGAATAGCTGTAGTAAGAGGACACATGCCTGTCTTGACACCTAATGAGATGGGAACCCAGTCTGTCATTCCTTCTGTTGTTCTTGCTGTGCTACCATAATCTTCTAGAATGTTCCATAGTTTGCATCTCATGCCAGTGTAGTCTTCGTATGTGATAATTGAAACTTTTTGGTTTAACAGTAGGAGGAAGAACTGCTGCCTGATTTAGACAACTTGCCATTTCCTAATTGTATAAATATATTAAATTTTATCATTTAGTAATCTGTTTATAGTCGTCTTATTCATAAACCTACCTTTAATTCCGTCACATTCTTGTTGTTATTCAAGCCTTTCAAGTCCCAGAGCAGAGTAGTTACCAAAGTGGTTTTCAATTATGGGCGTTGTAGATGTCCCGTAGCATGATCAAAGTAACCACGGAAGTCCCAGCTTCTGACAACAGCTGAGCTACTTGGGCGTTCATGTAGTGTGTACACATAAATTACGAGATCAGCTTCAACACACGGAGATATATTGTATGTTCTGTCCTCCTACATATCACCCTTCATCTAAAATTGCTAATTGGTAGATATGTACACCTTTCTACTGCTGACATGGATTTGTGTGTCCATTAGGCTGCATTGTTAATAGCCCTGTTTGGTTTCACTGTTCTGTTGAAGACTGAGGCTGCTCTGTACACGAATGATGTTGTGAGAGTCGGGACGTCGAAGTCACATGATGTTGTGAGAGTCGGGACGTCGAAGTCACATGATGTTGTGAGAGTCGGGACGTCGAAGTCACATGATGTTGTGAGAGTCGGGACGTCGAAGTCACATGATGTTGTGAGAGTCGGGATGTCGAAGTCACATGATGTTGTGAGAGTCGGGACGTCGAAGTCACATGATGTTGTGAGAGTCGGGACGTTAAAGTCACATGATGTTGTGAGAGTCGGGACTTCGAAGTCACATGATGTTGTGAGAGTCGGGACGTTGAAGTCACATGCCTTATCGGTCTTTTGTCTAAGATCTAATTAACATAAGATGGCGGTAATCTTACAGATATATTGACGTGCGAGTGTGAAACGATGAGGATTTCACATATACCAGGCGGCTTCTGGATTATGAAATAATATTACCAATTCTTTTCTACACCAAAATTTTTTTTTTAAATTTAACCCTGATATTTATTTTACTGAAACTATGGTCGTAATACAGAGAGTAGAATGGGAGAAGACCACTAGGCAGATTTAGAAGACGCTGGGAAGATAATGTACAGGCAGACCTACAAACACTTGGAATCACTAACAGGAATAAGAAGGTCAGTCAAGATCTCAACGGAGGCGTGTTATGTGTGCACAAGAAGGAGGCGGAGGAAGAAAGGAAGGTAGAGTAGACGGTTGTGTTGGGTAAAATTGACCCAGTAAGCCAAGAGCCATCTAACTTGGCACGTGATGATGTTGACTACACTCGTCAGCGACCGCGCACATCCACACATTCTTCACTGATCCGCGTGCTTGTCTAGTTAGTTACCTGTCTTGGCTTTTTCTCACGCCAAAACCATGACTCACCCGGGGTTGTTTCACCTGCAGCGGGTTGGAAGGGGGGGGGGGGGGGGGGGGGGGGGGGGGGGGTTACAAAAAAAAAAGGCGGTTATCTGCTGTAACTACTTACTTGTTTTCCCACGCGCACACGGGCTATAGTTAGCCGCGAGGAGTTTGAAAAGTGACAACAAAAACAGACACAGCGGAAAGGATAAATATGCAGTCCCACTGAAGTCAAGAGAGGAGCTTCAAGTTATATTGGGGCGCCATGTTGTTATTGCTTCTGCCTGTGTCGAGTTTTAGTGGTTTCGTTAATGGGCCTGTTTGGCTTGTGGGTTCTCCTCGCTGTATTATCTTAGTTGCGCCTTCTACTATTTTATTTCTGCCTTATCCACACCTCTCTCTCTCTCTCTTTCTCTCTCTCTCTCTAACACACACACACACACACACACACACTTTCTCTCCAACTCTCCGTTCTGTCTTTCTCTCCTCGGTGTAATCCTCTGCCCCCCCCCCCTTTCTCAGCTGACTCTCTTCCCACTGTCGCTTTATCTCCAGCTACCCTCCCCCCTCCCCTTTTCTTTCTCTTGCCGGCCTACCCTTTTTTGCTTAACTTAAGCTACCCGCCCCCCCCCCCTTTTTTTTTTATCCTCTCCATTCTCTCCTCTCCTCTACCCAGTGACCCTCCCCTGTCTCTTGTCCTGTCCTTTTAACGTTTTCCGGCTCTACATAATAGAGGTGTCATGTTGTCTTGCCTCTAATTACATCAGTACCGATGTCGCGTGTCCTAACCCAAACCTGCTCCCCCCCCCCCTACCCACAGCCTAGGTCCCACGAGAGACTCTTTTTGAAGTAAACAGTACAACGTGAGACCCCTCTGACCTAGACCAGACTGAGAAAGTGTGTAGATGGACCGGGAAACGTGAATAGGACCTCTTGACCCATCCACCCTCTAACCCACACCACCACCACCCCCACCCCTGATTTGTCTCTTTAATTAATATTACGCGTTTTAAATTCTTAGTATTGGAACTAAAGGTAACATAACCACATAGGCCACCGTGCCGCCCATTGGCTCGCCGGTTGACGACTTCGCCCTAGTCCAAAACAGTATTTGGGTCTGCCTCCTTTAATCGCATCAACACTGCGGGAGTTCCTTGTCAGGGATGTTGGTGGCCTCCAGTGCTAAGTCATGTTCCATGGCGCACATGACCTAGTCACAATTATAACCTAAAGTTGCCCCTTCCGGAGATATTGGTTGAACATGGCGATTTGTTTTCCCTCTTGCAAAGCACCTACCTACTAAAGATAATCCTTTGGCTAGGTAATGGTAAAATTAGTTTCAGCTTCATAGCAAACAGGTCACCCCATAGTTGCTCCGCTCTTGTGCCAAATCTACAATTCACGACACCACGTTGGTAACAGTCGAAAAACATTTCAGATGAAATCTGCAGCTCACAGTGTCATGTCATGCACTCAAGTCAGTAGCTGGGCGATGTGAATTGTTCTTGCATTTCATATACATTAAGTGGCGGTATTGAAGAGCCTCTGTATTGTAGTGGCTAGACGCTCGCCTGGGGGATACAAAGGTTGTAGATTCAAATTCGTACGGAGCCTAACTTTGTATGTAAAAAATTGACCCCTATCCATGCCCAGGAAGTTATAATTCATCATCATCATCATGTGCCATGCCGGTAAGCGTGGGCTGTCACGCTTCGCCATCTCACACCATCACCAGAATCACGGATCAGTTGGGTGTTTTTGTGCGCGTGTATGTGTATGATAATCAGGGCACCCGTTACGGCTGCACCAGCCAGCTGTGACATCGCAGGCCTGTGCGGGTAAGGATTATGTCCTGTCAGAATAAAGCTTGAGCGTCCTAAACATTATATTACCTCCCCTTGTGGGTTTCAGGGTCCCATTGTGGGGGAAACTAGAATAGACCCATTGCTTCCTCAACAAGCGTGACGAAAGAGTCGAATAATTGGGAGCTTCCTTTAAAGTCGGAGTGCGTCTGCCTGAGAGGCAAGGAACCAACAGTCTGTATACAAATAAGCAAGGCCTGTAAAGCGGTTGCACACGTAAAACTCAGGTCCTGGAACAAAGCCAAAGTCCAGAAATGGACGAACAACCTTATCTTTCCGCCGGGGTTTACAGCAGGTGAACACAAACAGCAATAGCATTATATTACCGCGTCAAAATACCTATTTGTGCGCACGAGAAAAGTGGGTTTTTTACTGTATCGTTTATGGAGGCGTCATTTTGAAGCCAAGCTGCCATTTGTAACGGCGTTATTGCGTAATTTGATAAGCCGCTTTATATCCGGTAAAATATTTATCACTGAATTTTGCTTCGGTTTCCGATGTGCGGCGGATGTCAAAGGAAGTGTCTTGTAATACTGTTTTGCTAGTGGTCCCGACTTTAGATTGTTAAGTAACTAAACACAACACACAGTATTTATAGAAGACTGAAGGAACAGATGCAACGAGTAATGAAGACATCTCGAAAGAAACTGGCTCACGAAAAGAACTGACTGCACACATCAGAAAGAGACAATCTACTTTCTTTAGTCATGTGATGAGAAGGAGAAAACTGGAGTACATCGTGATGGTAGGAAAGTTGGAGGGGAGGAGAGGCAGAGGGAGACCGAGAGAACAGATGCTGGACGGTTTGACATGATAGCATGAAAGATCATCTGTGACAGATTTGATTGAAAGTACACGAGGTAGGAAGGTTGTGAATAGGCATGACTACCAACGCCACATGGCATGGACTTTAGGAAGAAGGGATCAACGAATGCCTTTGTTCAGTTGTATCTGGGCACATCTAATGTTTCTTTCTCTCCGTTGAGCTTCCTTGTCAACGATTTTTTTTTTCGCGCGCGCGCGCGTGTGTGTGTGTTTTTTAAGTTACAAATTGTTTCCTTCCTCCGGTCCGTCTGCAGGTGTTAACATTTTGAAGAACATTGTTTTAAAAGGCATACATAAGCCCTCCCCCAATGTCTTGGCGCTCGTGTTGACGTAGTTCTAAGAAAGATCAATGCCTGCAGGAGTCAAGTTGGTGTTGAGACTTTTATCTGACTTGGTACACCGACAACAACGTTGGTGGATTGACCTCCTACCCCCCCCCCCCTCTCTCTCTCTCTCTCCTCTCTCTCTCTCTCTCTCTCTCTCTCTCTCTCTCTCTCTCTCTCTCTCTGTGTGTGTGTGTGTGTGTCTCACTCACGCACACAGCTCCACCGCATTTATATTTTACTGATGTATCCTTCGTAACCATACCCCCACCCCAACACACACACACACACACACACACACACACACACACACAAATCGTGTTCTTAATTATGATTTTTTAAAGTTCTTTAAATTCGTTTGTTTGCATGTGTTACTACTTTACTGCGTGTGTATTGGTAAGCGTTCGAAAATAATGGTAGTTCTAGTTTGTACATATGTCTAACGGTGTGTCGCATTAGCTGTATTGAAATGATTGTTTGTTCTGACATTTAGATAAGTGTCTAGTCAGTGGCAGGTTTTGTCACATCCCGTCAGTAGAGCCAGTAACATCCTTATTTTAAGTTGGAGAGTAGTTCACAGTTGTGTTAAAACTCGGACGACGAAACAGAACGTCCACTGGTTGCAGTCGTGTTCATGTGCTGCAGCGAGTAAATTAGAACTGTACAGATCAGATCAGATTCCAGATTTTTACTTTCTGTTTTGTGGTCAGCATTGATAAATTTGAAAACGGCCAAGCTAGAATTCAATCGTCCTGCGTGCTACAGCTGCGCTTTAGTTTTACTAGTCTATCATGTCGTATGGTTCCCATCGTTACGGAGCAGGGAGCAGTAGCCTAGGATCCACCGGAAGTGGTGGAGTTGGCGGTTCCTATGGAGGTTATGGCTCCACGGGTGGAAGTTACGGTTCGTCTTCTGGATCTGGAGGGTCATCCCTGTACGGAGGAGGGAACGGTTACAGTAGCAGCAGCGGCCTTGGTGGGGGCTACTCAAGCGGGACATACTCTAACCCGTATACTGGCAGCTCATACAGCGGAGTTGGTGGTGGTGGTAGTTACGGCAGTAGTGGCGGAGGAGGAGGAGGATCTTATGGTGGGTCGTATCACGGACATTCGCCCAGCCCATACAGCTCCACCGGTGGTTATGGCTCTTCTTCCCTTGGTTCTGGGCTAGCCAGCTCTGCGCCGTACACCTCAAGTGGTAGCAATTTCGCTTTTCCTCCAACGTCATCACTGGGAAGTACCAGCAGCACACCCTACAGTTCTAGTGTAGGCCCCACTTCCCCGTCGCCGTACGTTCCCGGATCTAAAATCTTATCCTCCACGTCCACCCCAGCACCATATATCCCCGGAGCCAGCCGGCTGGGCTCTGGTTCTGGGTACAGCTCTTCCATTCTGGGATCGTCTGCTGGATCTCTTTATGGAAGCTCCAGCTCTGGTTTGCCGACATCGTCGTCCATTGGCTCAACTACCAGCAGTGCATCTCTGGGCCACAGTTCCTCGTCGTCTTTAGCAGGACTTCCACCCTCGGGTGGGGTAGGCTCAACATCCAGCTTAAGCGCTGTTGGGTACGGCTCCGCGTCAACGCTGCCTGGTTCCGGAATGGCATCCAGCTCTGGTTTGGGCTCAGCATACAGCTCACGAGCAGGTTCGACAACTTCGTTGCCGGGCTCGTCTACTTTTGCTGCTGGACTAAGTTCTTCACTCGGGGTCAGTATGTGCCGGCAATTAATTATCTCACGTCTTTCTTTTTTTTCTTCTTCCCAGTGTTTTTGTATTGTGTATATGACAACTCTTTGTTTTAAATATGTGTGATCCATTCATTATCCATGTTGTGCATTGTATGTCACATAGGGTTCGCAATCTTTGTATTTTTTCATTCCGTTCTCTATTGTGCAGTCATTTCCATGTCTTGTTTAAATTTTTAGTTAGTTTAAACAACGGATCAACATCATGGCACGAGGGTAGTAACCCATAAGTGCTCCATTCTGCTTCTAACACAAGCCCAAATCTGAAGAATCTCAGCGCAGTGCACGAACTCCGTAGCATCGACGAGGATCATGAAATAGTTTTGGGTAGATTTTTAACTCCAAATGTTGCGCGGACGGCTCCGTTAGGCTACTCTCTTCGATTTTCAACTGCCAAGGAATTTTTTTTACGTGCGCAACAATAACACACGGGCGTCCTATCTTACTACCTGGAAAGCAGAGAAAATTACTAGAAGTCCACGGGAAAAAATCCCAACCTTTACCGAGGCCTGAACCCGGCACCTCCAGCACTCGATGGGGACTCTAAGTCTCGAGGCTAATCTACCCCCCCCCCCCCTTTCCTCTCCCAGTATGTCAGTGTTTCTTACCTGATTGTGGGGCGAAAGTTGGAAGGGAAAACGAGTACATGCATACTAGATGGTTTATATGTAACGCGGTCCCAGTGTTACTGATCAGAGGGTTCTCCAGTAGGGCTTGTTGTTCTTTTTCACGTTCACCGTCTGCAAACTCCTGCGGAAAGTTCTGCTTGTTCAGCCACTGCTGGATTTTAATCTGCGTGCACGTCAGTTTTACATATCGGGCTTATTTGTATGTAGACTGGTGGTTCCTTGTGTCTGTAGATTATACTAAACGAGAAACTACAAGAATGCTTGGTTGTGCAGATGGCATACGAGCTGGAGAAAATGAACTAGAGGCAGAAAAAACACTGACTCACTTAATGGAAGTGATCAGATAGACCATATGAAAATCAAAACGAACGGGCTCTTACGAACTTCAAGTGCTCCAGCAAACTAAGAGAAAAAATACGATCTAGAATGCAGTCTGCAAAGAAAAAAAGTACACTGTGTCCTGCATGAACTCCTAAAATCAGATGCTTTGTCTCATAACACTAAGATTACACTGTTTAAAAAGCTAATATGTTGTCTTTTATGGCTTTGAAACCAGGGACACAACTAAAAGTGATAAAGCCTTGTTACAGATTTTTTGAAAACAGTCTTTGGACGATTCTTGGAGGCAAAAAACTTGGAATAGATTAGGAGAAGTAACAATAAAATTCATAATATATTAAAATCACCGTTGGTCACCTGCATGTGAGAGCTAATAGACTGAAATTGATGGATCATATAGAGAGATTTCGAACGACAGGGAGGTAAAAACTACACAAGGAAGTTGAATGGCTGTAGACCACGAGACATACCAGAAAGACTGTCGAGAGGTAATGTGCAGTACAAACAGCTGACAAGAGAGAGATGACTAATTACAAAGAGGAATGGAGGCGGGTGTTGTACGCAACACTGGATGAAGAAGAACAACTTGAGTATGTGTAAATTTTTATATTTGAGTAAATTTAGATGTTTAAAAAATTAATGCACTACCTGTTTTATTTTTGGAGGAACGCTTGCATATTGGTATTATGGCCAAGTGTTCCAATCCTCAGTTAAAGATTTGTGACTTTAAAAAAAAATGGACGCTCGGGTCATCTCAGCTTAAAATAAGTACCACAAAACAGTGAATAAATAAACTCACTTTATGGAAGTGATCAAATAAATCATATAAAACTCAGACGAACAGGTACGTATGAACTACAAGCGGTCCAGCCAACTAAGTTAATGCAGTCTGCAAATTGTGCCCTATCTTTATACTTCTTTCTATGTGTGCCGGTCAGTATAGTGTCTCTTGGTTAATTATATATAAAACTAGCTGTACCCGGCCAATCGTTGCTGTGGCATAGTTTGGCTAAATGGAAATGAAAGAAAATAGAAATCGCACGTGTCTAATACAATCGTTGTCTGCTCAGATAAGAGATAGTCTTTGATCAGCGCCCCCCCCCCCCCCCACCTAACCACCACAACTAAATCCACCTACTACTCTCTCCCTCATCAAAGGTTTTTGGAGAAGAAAGACAATGGAAATCGCTCGTGTCTGATATAGTTAATGTCGCAATCATTTTCTGCACAGATATAGAGATAGTCTGGTTTTCCAACTTTAGAACACGCACCTTATAATTGTGTCTTTATATTATTGGTCGTTTAAATAGTGTTTTTAGCACAGTAACAAAACTGGTTATTTGGTTATCACATGCTAAAGCTGTTTGTATTTTTATAGGAGACGGAAGTAAAGCTACAACTGTACTTGTAAATAACAAAGTAAGTCGTAAAAAATAGAAAAGCGGAGGTAGCATTAGTAAAATATAAACAAATTAGGTAATGAGAACTTGAAAATCACGTGTAAAGCTCATGGCTAGTGCTGTCGCCACGGACTGGTCAGGTTAGCATGTATAATTTCGCTTCCCGACAGAAGAACGCGCATAACCTTACCGGCGGTCTTCACATGAGAGCACTACGGTGTAACAGCCCAACCACAACTATTACTGCTGCTGCTACTGTTAGCGGGTAAAGCAGTTACTGTGACTTAAAGCTCTCTCAGTTAACAGTTTGCCCCCCCCCCCCCCCCCCCTCCCCCCCCCCCCCCCCCCCGTCTCAAAAAAAAAAAATTCACCGACAACTCTTTCCCTCATTGAAGTAGTTGGAAGAAAGAAAAAAAAAACACTTGAAAAGCAAATGAAAACAGGAAAAAAAAACCATAATTAGGAAATGAACTCTATGGTAAACGGCACAGCTTAAAATTCCAACGCAGATGAAATAACTAAATCTAAATGAAAATAAATGGAAAGCTATGAAATTTCAGCATAACCATGCAATCGGAAAGTTTAAAACTGCAATCATAAGTATGCGAAATGGTCAAATTTAATTATCAAATAGTTTACCCATTTACTTGTCTTTTTTTTTTTTTTTTAGTATTAAGGGCAACATGGCTAGTGCTGTCACCACGACAGAGCAGATAAGGATATTATTTTAGTCCGGGGTAAAAAAAAATTTACTTCTGCGGATTCGAACCCTGGTCACCCGCACAGGAACCCAGTGTTGTAACCATTCGACCACGCAGCCACTTCATAGGAGCAACGAAAAGAGAACTAAACTATCGAGATGTGTGACCCTACTACTACTGTGTCCGATTATAACACAACTCAAAACCGCAGGCAATTGTTTTCTCATAGACAGATACTCCAGATATATTAATGAAACGGCACAACAATAGAAATCGCACGTGTCTAACACGGTTAATGAAGTTAATGTCGCAGTCAATGTCTGCGACGACGTCGAGATAGTCCTTGATGCCCCCCATCCCCCTTCCCATCGAAGGTTGTTTGAAAAAAAAAAAACAGAAAATAGAAATCGTGTTTAATATGGTTATTGTGGCAATCACTGCCTACACAAATATAGAGATAGTCTTGTTTGCTGTACCACGACCTACTCTATGTTATTAGAGAAGACGTTGGCTGCACGTAACTCGCCGGCAAATAGCGGAAGACTTGCGTTCTGACTACGGCGCATGCACAATTACTAACGTGGCTATAATTAGAAATCACTAAAGTTATAAATATTAGTTGCGTATATTATAGCATAAATTGTGGTCACCTATCTCTAACAGTGACAGGTTGAATTTCAAACCACGACAGTTCAAAATCCGGTATCACAACAAACATATCCTGTAAATTTCAGCTAAATCGGTTCAGTAGTTTCCGAGTCTATAGGGGTGAAACAAACACACAAACATTGATTTTTATATATATAGATAAGCACAAGGAAATGGTCAGGCGAAGAAAGGCCGCCATTATTGTGTTCATGGCATCACACATGGAGGACAAATTAGTGTCTGAAAATCTTGGGTTTAGCAGCGTATATTGTTGTAGGCTTTTTTTTTTTTTAATCCGTGGTGGCGCTTGATATGACCAAAATGTTTCTTCTTCCTAGACAATGTGCTGTTTGCTAGCCAACTTACTTTATGTTTGGATGTCAGTTTGTATTTCCTTCTTGGTCCTTGGTTTTCTGCAAATCTTTCTGTAGCATTTCAGCTTAGAAGCCCCTATTTTCTTCCTTAATGACTGCGAGATATTCCACAACTCACATCCGTGTGTTGCTACAAGGAAGATGCGCGTCCTTAAAAGTTTCACCTTTATCACAATCAAGATCGACAAATTATCTGCCAAAGAGGCATATTTCCGTGGCGTTTAACATTCATCATGCTTCCGTAGACCTGCAGCAATCAGGGCTGAGTTTACATTGCAGCCCTGACTTCCTGCCCTGTGTTTTCAGCAGCTGCATCCTTGCATGTAAACAAGCCATCCCTGCATGAAACGCCTGCTCCTCAGTTATCACCGGCACTAACCGGTTTTATAACAAGCACCTTCTGTTTATAGGGGTGCCCCAATTCGCGCCCTTCTCTCTGACACGGGGGTGCTGACGTAAAAATATCTCCCGGAGGGGGAGGGGGAGGCTTTGGTGCTTCCCTGGGGGGGGGGGGTGTTAGGGAATGAGATTCTCACCTTCAACCCCGAAGGGGGAGCGTTAGGTTACAATTGTGACTAGATTATGGGTACCTTATAAAATGGCTTAGCCACCAAGCCCCCCCCCCCCCCCTCTCTCTCTCTCTTCTCCTGCAAAGGACTTCTTCAGTGTAGATGTGATCAAAGGAGTTTAGGGTTAGTTGCGTATCCTTCATAGGACGTTGCAGAACCAACCCCAACAGCCCCTGTTTTTTTTCGAGGCAATTTACGTCCAGTAGTTTGCCATTGCTACTGGACGGTCGGCTTTCTTGATACCACTGTCGAAACCAACGCAAGGCGCATGGCCCGCAGCTGGGATCGAACCCGGCATCCAGGCATTACGAAGCGTTCGCTTCGACTTAGCCACAGAGCCGACCGATCAAAGGAGACTGACCCAAATACTCTTCGTGTGGGTTCCGGGGTCCTTTTGAGGGGAGGGGGAGAGACAATCGATCCACTGCCTACCTAAAGGCATGTCGTTAGAGTCGAATAATTGGGAGCTACCTTCGAAGTCGAGGTGCATCTTCCTGAGCGGCAAGACACCAACATAAATGAGTCAGATTTGTAAAACGGATGCACACGCAACACCTAGGTTCCGAAACAAGACTGCAGTCCAGTAGTAGACGAACAACCAGAACTTTCTGCCAGAGTTTACAGCTGGTGAACGCGAAGAAGAAGATACCAATATCGCCAACCGGTGACGAAGTCGTCTACCGGCGAGCCAATAGGCGACCCGGACGCCGATGTGGGGGGGGGGCGCTCACATCCTGTAAATTTAAGTAAGGGTCGGAGCCGCGGGGGGGGGGGGCGTTTAAGCCTTGGTTAAGTGCGCTTTCAAACATGTGAACCCCCGTGTGGGTTCCGGGGTCCCATTGTGGGGAAAACAAGAATAGACCCACTGCCTCCCCAAAAGCATGTCGTAAGAGTCGACTAATTGGGGAGTTTCCTTTGAAGTCGGAGTGCATCTGCCGGAGAGGCAAGGAACCAACAGTCTGTATTCAAGAGAATGAGATCTGTAAAACTGATGCACACGCAACACTCAGGTTCTGGAGCAGGACTGCAGTTCATTAGTGGACGAGCAACCAAAACTTTCCGCCAGAGTGTACAGCTGGTGAACGCGAAGAAGAAGAAAACATGTAAACCCTTCAGTGAACCCTTTGCTCGCCTTCAGGCGTATCGGGTATATAGGGCTAGACCTCAATTGTATAGACCAAACGGCACTTGGTGGGTGATATGGTCAGCATCTCGCCGGCCGCCTTTTACTTCCCAGGACTGTACCTAGTACCCACTCAAGGCTAGGCCGACCTGGGAGCCAGGTTCATTTTTGAAACAGTTAGCCCCTGTCAGGACCCGACCCAACCTTCCGATCGCCAGGCGAGAGTCTAGCTGCTAGACTTGGGCGGCTTCTGTTAAATGTGTGAGCACATACTTAAATATAGATGGGGGGGGGGTGAAAAGGGGGGGGGGGGTGCCTTGGGCTCTCATTGATATTATTGAAGGCTCAAGGTTCCGGCGCTTGTGCTCTGGCATCATTTGACGTCATGAATTTGAGAAGTACCCAGCAGCCAGCTCGAGTGTTCAGATTCATGTTAAATGCGCATACAAATAATGTGAGTCAGTCATTCAGCGCGTGAATTTGGGCCTGAAAAATGAATCGCTGGGTTGAAAACAAATCTGTAAACACATGCAGGCCGGCAGGCAGGCGTTTTGGTGGTGTGCTGTGCCTTTCTGCATCGTTCAGTGGTGGAATTCTGTACGACTTTTGCTATCACTGCAGGTGAGGAGTGGGTGGCCATGTCTTGTGGAAGAAGCTCCTTTATATTTTTTTAAGCGTCTTTTCTTCGTCTTCACCTGTATTTGGAGCATGTCTTCAAAACTCTACGTCTCTTTCTCCCTCTGCTCCTCCTTCCTTGCTCTCTCTGTCTCTCTCTCTCTCTCGCTGTCTCCTTCCCTATGTTTCCCTCTATTTCCGTCTCTCACTCAGGATCTCTCCCTGCACACACGCACACTCTCTCTCTTTTTCTCTCTCTTTCACACACAGACACATCTCGAGATGTATGTGTTTATTCTGGAAAGTCCTGTTGTTTGTTGTTTCTGCAGATACTGGAAGGTAGAAATGCTCATGTAGATCTCCAGCATTTTGCTTAAGGTTTGCTTTGTCTTCTAGAATCTATTTCCCCTCTTCTTTTTTTTTTCCTCTCTTACTCCCTCATCTTCTCTCCTCTCTGCCTGTTCTGTCATCTCCTCATTACTACACTACAAAAACTACCACTACCACTACTACTGCTGCTGCTCCTACTATTACTGTTGTTCTTACTACTACTGCTGCTGCTCCTACTACAACTGCTGCTCTTACTACTACTGCTACTACTACTACTGCAGATCCTACTGCTACTACTGCTGCCACTACTACTGCTGCTGCTCCTACTAATACTACTACTACTATTCTACCATCACTCATTAGTCCGAAGTCTTTTACTTTCCTACTCCTTCGTCCTCTCTCCCCTGTGCCTGTCCTGTCATTTCATTATCATCATTATTATTGTTATCTATTCAATCAACAGCCTGAAAAGTCTTTTGTAACACTGGAGTTAATCATGACCAGCGGTCTCCCCTATGGCGGTAATAAACTCACCATTGATAGCCTGTTGCTGCGACCTGCGGACTGCATGCGGCCTTTTTTAATCACACCCACGGCCTCCTGTAAAAGATATTCTGCATTTTTTTTCAGTGATTTCGATTAGTTGCTGTGTAACTCATGACAACACACATGTGACCAGTATGGCCACAGGGGATCCTGAGTTTGACATTATTTGTATAAAAAAAAAAAACTGACTGACCTAGACTCGAACCCTCGACCTTTTGGCTGGCAGGCCAGTGGGCTCTTTTCTGTTAAGCCACCACATCATGTGATATTAAGGGAAATCACATATTGTAGGGAGGTTAGGGTTATGGTTAGTGTTTAAAATATATCGACTACTACTAATTCTAACCCTAACCGCCCTATAATGTAGGATTTTCGTAAATCTCACGTGATGTGGTCGCTTTAAAGAAAATAACTGTCCAGTGTCTACTGACTGCCCTGGCACAGAACTAGCTAGTGATTATTGTTCAAGCTTGAAAAACCCTGTTCCTCTTTTAGTGTTTTTTATTTTTTTATTTTTAACATAAACATTGGCGAATTTTGGAGGGTGGCATCATGTTTGCAGTGTTTCAGTAATATCTGCTTTTTCATTTTTGCATTCAAAAGAGCTGTTTGGTCGTCCACTTCTGGACTTTAGTGTTGTCCCAGAACTTGAGATTTTAGGTGCACATCCGTTTTACATATCAGACTTATCTATTTGCAGACTGTCAGTTCCCTGCCTTTCAGGCAGATGCACTCCAACTTTGAAGAAAGCATCCCTAATTAGTCACCTTTTACAACATGCATGTTAAGGGGAGCAGTTATTCTATTCTTTTCCCCCAAAATGGGGCCCCGGAACCAACAGGGTGATTCCAGTAATATAAATTTGATTTTTCTTCATCATCCACTTTGAATCATTTTTTACTGCCTCATTTGCACATTTATTTCTATCAGTTTCACACCTTTTTTTTTTTTGAAACATTTCACTTATGTCTATGGTGCTGCGTGGTCTTGAGGCATGGTATCCGCCTCAAGTGATGGAGGTTCCGATTTTAATCCCTTGTGAAGGCTGGGATTTGGACTTATAGTTATTCCCCCTGGTCTCTGGGTAGTGAGATTGGACGCCCGTGTGCCCGTGTGCACACGTTAAAAAAAAATCCCTTGGCGGTTGGAAATCGAAAAATGAAGCCTAACAGTGCTGCCCAAACAAAATTTGGAATTTAAAAAATCTACCCAAAGCATTTCAGGATCCACGCCGGTGCCACAGAGACTCCGACTTGAGTTAGAAGAAAGACCAGAGCACTTATGGGTTACTACCTCTGTGCCATGATGTTGATCCATTGTTCAAACCTCAAACTCATTTCTAACAAGCTGATAGTAGCCTTTTGCTAAATGCAGTTTCTCAGGTTAGCAGTTGGCTTTGATACTACATTAGGTGCAACTAAAAGTATTGTAGCACCCAAAGGTGCTTTAACAAAACAAATTATTTAGAATGGATAGATATTACCGTAGAGATTTGAGGTGATATGATTTTGCATATACTAGGTTATCAGATTTTAAAGATGGGGGTCATCAGGGTTATTCTCCATTCACTTACCTTACGTTCATTTACAGGAGCATTCTGCACCAGAGAGGAATAAATGTCTGACACTGTAAATGTTAAGACTGCCCCACAAACATGCATAAATTTGTCACATTCTGAAAAGTCTGCGCAGACATGCGTAAATGTGTCACATTCTTTAAAGTATGCACAAAAAGGATTAAATACCTGACGCTCTGTAAATGTTAAGACTCCGCCACAAACATGCGTAAATGTGTCACATTCTGTAACTGTTAAAAGTCTGCATCAGAGAGGAATAAATACCTGACAAATGTTAAGACTCCGCCACAAACATGCATAAGTGTGTCACATTCTTAAAAGACTGCACAGATATGCGTAAATGTGTCACATTCTTAAAAGTCAGCGCAGACATGCATAAATTTGTCACATTCTGAAAAGTCTGCGCAGACATGCGTAAATGTGTCACATTCTTTCAAGTATGCACAAACAGGATTGAATACCTGACGCTCTGTAAATGTTAAGACTCCGCCATAAACATGCGTAACTGTGTCACATTCTGTAACTGTTAAAAGTCTGCATCAGAGAGGAATAAATATCTGACAAATGTTAAGACTCCGCCACAAACATGCGTAAATGTGTCACATTCTGTAACTGTTAAAAGTCTGCATCAGAGAGGAATAAATATCTGACAAATGTTAAGACTCCGCCACAAACATGCGTAAATGTGTAACATTCTGTAACTGTTAAAAGTCTGCACCAGAGAGGAATAAATACCTGTCAAATGTTAAGACTCCGCCACAAACATGCATAAGTGTGTCACATTCTTAAAAGACTGCACAGACATGCGTAAATGTGTCACATTCTTAAAAGTCTACGCAGACGTGCGTAAATGTGTCACATTCTTAAAAGTCTGCGCAGACATGCGTAAATGTGTCACATTCTTTCAAGTATGCACAAACAGGATTGAATACCTGACGCTCTGTAAATGTTAAGACTCCGCCATAAACATGCGTAACTGTGTCACATTCTGTAACTGTTAAAAGTCTGCATCAGAGAGGAATAAATATCTGACAAATGTTAAGACTCCGCCACAAACATGCATAAATGTGTCACATTCTGTAACTGTTAAAAGTCTGCATCAGAGAGGAATAAATATCTGACAAATGTTAAGACTCCGCCACAAACATGCGTAAATGTGTAACATTCTGTAACTGTTAAAAGTCTGCACCAGAGAGGAATAAATACCTGTCAAATGTTAAGACTCCGCCACAAACATGCATAAGTGTGTCACATTCTTAAAAGACTGCACAGACATGCGTAAATGTGTCACATTCTTAAAAGTCTACGCAGACGTGCGTAAATGTGTCACATTCTTAAAAGTCTACGCAGACATGCATAAATGTGTCACATTCTTAAAAGTCTGCACAGACATGCATAAATGTGTCACATTCTTAAAAGACTGCACAGACATGCATAAATGTGTCACATTCTTAAAAGTCTACGCAGACGTGCGTAAATGTGTCACATTCTTAAAAGTCTACGCAGACATGCATAAATGTGTCACATTCTTAAAAGTCTGCACAAACAGGATTAAATACCTGACGTTCTGTTAATGTTAAGACTCTGCCACAAACATGCGTAAATGTGTCACATTCTTAAAAGTCTGCGCAGACATGCATAAATGTGTCACATTCTTAAAAGTCTGCACAAACAGGATTAAATACCTGACGTTCTGTAAATTTTAAGACTCTGCCACAAACATGTGTAAATGTGTAACATTTTGTAACTTTTAAAATTCTGCACCAGAGAGGAATAAATACCTGACAAATGTAAAGTCTCCGCCACAAACATGCATAAGTGTGTCACATTCTTAAAAGACTGCACAGATATGCGTAAATGTGTCACATTCTTAAAAGTCAGCACAGACATGCATAAATTTGTCACATTCTGAAAAGTCTGCGCAGACATGCATAAATGTGTCACATTCTTTCAAGTATGCACAAACAGGATTAAATACCTGACGCTCTGTAAATGTTAAGACTCCGCCACAAACATGCGTAAATGTGTCACATTCTGTAACTGTTAAAAGTTTGCATCAGAGAGGAATAAATACCTGACAAATGTTAAGACTCCGCCACAAACATGCATAATTGTGTCACATTCTTAAAAGACTGCACAGATATGCGTAAATGTGTCACATTCTTAAAAGTCAGCGCAGACGTGCATAAATTTGTCACATTCTGAAAAGTCTGCGCAGACATGCATAAATGTGTCACATTCTTTCAAGTATGCACAAACAGGATTAAATACCTGACGCTCTGTAAATGTTAAGACTCCGCCACAAACATGCGTAAATGTGCCACATTCTGTAACTGTTAAAAGTCTGCATCAGAGAGGAATAAATACCTGAAAATGTTAAGACTCTGCCACAAACATGTGTAAATGTGTAACATTCTGTAACTGTTAAAAGTCTGCACCAGAGAGGAATAAATACCTGAGAAATGTTGAGACTCCGCCACAAACATGCATAAGTGTGTCACATTCTGTAACTGTTAAAAGTCTGGGCTATCCTCCGACTAACGGTCGGCCAAGATGGCGGCCTTAAAATATCCAGTTGAGCCACAGTCACATGTCAATTGCACGTTTCCGGCTACTTAATGTGCGCTTTTCCGGCGACTATGGCTACCGCCACGTGGCCCCCACGCGGCTCACGTGGCGTGGATTGGGGCTAAACTAGATGGCTAGGACTCACGAGCAAGGCTGCAGGAGATGCTGAAGCTGCTGCTTGTGAGTCCTAGCCATCTAGTTTAGCCCCAATCCACGCCGTTGGCGAAAAACCGCCGGAAGATCGCAAATTGAGTAGCCCGAAGCGCGCAATTGTTGATTATTTTTATGAAAGTTTGTAATGTCTGGTGGAAGTCTAAAATTGTCATGTAACACATCCATTGACAGAACTTAGGATCTTCACGATATGGGCGGTACAACAACTCTGACCTGCCATCCCAGCGGCCAGTCTCCTACTCAGAGGTTTCGAAATCCACAGGGTCTCTAGAGATAGATTACAAGAAGGTGAGTCAGATGCATACTGAAGTATCATCACTATCATAAGCTTAGACCAGGCAAGACTAACCCAGTCAACAAATGCCAGCAGAAGACAGATGTGTCGGCTGAAAGGTGCAAATATTGCGGCCAGGCTGTAAACAGACACAACGCAATTACATCTTCAGATGAACGCAGAAGAAGAATAAGTTTAGGCTGTCGTGTTTCACCATTTTTTATGATCACCAGAATCAAGGATCATGTTAATGTTCTTGTCCCCCTTCCCAGCCTAGCCATCTGTGTATTTATCTCATCGCCGACCCCTTGCTCTTTTTTGCACAAATCTTGCCATTTGTCACCAAGTTCTTAAATTTTCTTCTTTTCATAACATGTCTGAGATACACTGTCCATGTCTGGTTTCTCTTATAAATTTTTGGTTTTCCACTATCTGAAAGAGGACTGTCCCGGTTTTGTTTGTTTGTTTGTTCCTGTATCTTTCCTTGGTATCCTCTGCATTCTTCCCAAAAAACCACATTGCTGCTGTGAACTCTTTCCATGCAGGACACTTTTCTTAGAACATTTGAATGAAAATTGTGAGAGAGTTGTGTAAATAAGGAGCTCAGATTAGGGAATAATATTCTGCAGGAATTATTGAATTTAAGACGGGGGGGGGGAAGAAATAGGAGATGTATCTGGTCAACCTTTTGTGTCATCAGATATAAGATGAAGAAGATGGTGATATATTTGGGACATCATGTGGGGAAATGGACAGAGAGTCACCAGGCAAGCACTGAAGTGGGAAACAAATCGATTCAGGGAGTGAGTACACCCAAGAGAAATCTTAAAATGAACATTTGTGAGAGAGAACAAAGGTGATGGGCTGGATTCCACCCCTGTCATCAGAAAAATATAGCACAAGATAAAATGGAGTGGCAGACTAGATTTCAATCTCTATGTAACAGCAGGATGGTGATTCTTCTTCTTCTTCTTTGCAGAAAGTTCTAGTTGTTCATCCACCTCTAGACTGTATTTTTGTTCCAGACCCTGAGTGTTGCCTGCACATCCATTTTACAGATCTGGCTTATTTATGTGCTGATTGTTGGTTAGTGCCTCTTTGGCAGATGCACCCCGACTTCAAAGGAAACCCCCGATTAGTCGACTCCTAGGACATGCTTCTTGAGGAGGCGGGGAGGGTGCTGATGTGGGACATTAGTAAACAGATGTGTCATATGTAGATCTCCTCAGAACCATTTGATGGTGATTACTCCTTACCCATTTGTCACACCCTTTACTTTGCCCAGTTAGTGTACTAGACTCATACGCCCATATCTTTTCATGGCAAATTTTGTTTTTCATACAAACATTAAATTAAGAGTTTACTGTACTTAACGTCATCACACATACATTAGAGTCTACTGGGCTCAACATTATTATATATGTATGCACTGTTGTGTGTCAAATTTAATATTGTCATGCATACATAAGGGTATACCAGACTTCATGTTATCATATGTAGTTTAGAGTGTAGTAAACTTAATCTCACCACACATACATTAGTGTATACTAGACTTCGTTAACATTTTCAGACATACATTATAGTGTATTAAATTTATTGCTTTACTACATACATTACAGTATATCAGATTTAACATCATCACAAATACGTCAGTGTATACTAGACTTGGTTAACATTTTCAGACTTACATAGGAGTATATCAGATTTAACATTATCATATGTACATTAGAGTTTGCTAGATTTAACATCATACATACAATAGAGTGTATGAGATTAACTTCACATCATATACATCAATTAGAGTTTACCAGACTTAACAAAATCATTGATCTGTCGGACTCTTTTAATTTGACATTATTATACATATTTTCGAGCTTACTAGAATTAACATTTTCTTGTGCACATCACACTGTACTATTCATGACATTGCCACCTGCTTTTCAGAAATATGAAGAAGAAAAGATCGAGAACGAGAGACTCAGGAAAGAACTGGAGGAGACCAAGAAAAGCCTGCTGGAAGCAAAAGCAGAGCTAGATCGACTCATGAAACAGAAAGATGCTGCTAGAAACTCTGATAGGGTTGGTGTTTTTTATAAGCTTTTATTAAATTCACTCTTTTCTGTTTGTCTTAAAATTGTTGTGTTCATTTGTTTTTTTTCATATGCTTTTTCTTGTTTCCTGTTAATCTCTTGTTTTGTTAATTCTCTTTGTTTTGATTTTGTTTTGGATTTTTCGATTGCCTTGTTCAAATTCTTCAATATTATTTTGCCCTCTGTTATCCATTGACATTCTTGAAGCTCTTTGTACTCGTTTATGTTTTATCATGCTGTTAAAGTTCTGATTTATGCTGTCTTATTTTTATTGAGGTCTCCATTCTTATTCTTATTTCATCATAATATTTTACATTCTTTTTTTTTTCCCCAGTGATTTGCTATCTGATATGCTGGTTAGTTATTTTAACACTTTTTTTTTTTTTTTTTGTACATCAGTAAGCAGTATCAGAACCATGACTCTTATCATTTGCCATTTATTTATTCCTTGCCTCTTAAGCAGACGCTCTCAAACTTGGTAGGAAACACTCCTAATTAGTGTACTTTTACGACATGCTTGTTGGAGGCAATGGGTCTGTTCTCTTTTTTTTTTTTTTTTCTTTAAAAAAAATACGGCCCCTGAACCTACACAGGGATTTTCATCTGTGTGAAAATTGATTGGTGGCACACATGACTGGAGGCTGTGGCCAGATATGATCACCTGTACCCCCATACCATGGATTTTCATCTGTGTGAAAATTGATTGGTGGCACACATGACTGGAGGCTGTGGCCAGATATGATCACCTGTACCCCCATACCATGGATTTTCATCTGTGTGAAAATTGATTGGTGGCACACATGACTGGAGGCTGTGGCCAGATATGATCACCTGTACCCCCATACCATGGATTTTCATCTGTGTGAAAATTGATTGGTGGCACACATGACTGGAGGCTGTGGCCAGATATGATCACCTGCACCCCCATACCATGGATTTTCAGGAAAAGAAGAGACTCTGAAATAGCATCTGTACAATCTAAATGCTTTGCCCCCAAGGTGCTACTAATTCTTTACCTCCATCTATTACAAATCCCCATGAAAGCCGCTATACTAGCATTGCTTAATTGGCTAGTCCCTCTCAAGGCTAGTTAATGCCATTGGTTACGTTAGTGATTGCACAGTTTTTAGGGAAACTGGCTATGATTATATCCATTCAGTTGCGTTTGGAGGGAGTTATTGTGAATATTATAGGTTTCCTTTCCCTGAGAATGCCGCTTATCCAGCATTTCTACAGTGATATGTTCACCAGACACCTAATTAATACTGTTGGCTATTTTTGTACCTGTGCGGATGTTTACAAGGTCAGGATGTGAATATGTTAACTAAAACTAAAAGTAGCATTTTGGGGTGTCATGTGAGCCACACAGCTTTTTTAAAGCCATGTTGATGTCAGATTATTCCTGTAGGCCTCAGTGATGGTATCACAACATGAGTCACTGATTCATGATTTTTTTAAGGCTCCAGGAATATATTTAATTTAATGCTTCACTCTGTCATTGATTACTCCCTTTATATATCTTTATATATTTCAACAGCAAAAAAACATATTAGTTACCTGCAAAAACCTGTGTAAAAGGTTTTTTAGGGGAATTCCTGCGAATTTATTACCGTTAACCAAGGGAAAAGGATTAAGGCCATGATAATGTCATAATTCACCTTTAACCTTTAGTAGTTGCATACCATCCAGGGTTATGGTATGAGTCACCATATATTGTTGCTGTTTTTTTGTTTTTTTGTTGTTAGGCCAAGATAACTTAGACATTTAGTTCAGTTTGTGTTTATTAATTACTCCCCTTTATATATTTTGAAGGGGAAAAAATGGCAGCGTTTATTACAAAATAATTTTTTTTTAATTCATTTAGAACCACTGTAAATTTTTTTAAATTATAATTATTGGAAGAAAAGGGGGGGAGGGGGGGGGGGGGGTAACTTTGAAGATTCTTAAGCTCTGGGCTCATTTTTCCAAAGGGTTTTGGGCCAACTACTAGTTAGCTTTTGCTATAGATGACATGAGTTGTTGCTGATTGTTCTCCTCAGGATAAGCGTGCTTTGGAGAGGAAATTATCAGAAATGGAGGAGGAGCTGAAAGTAAGTGTTGTGCTTAAGTTTCTTTCAGTACTTTATAGATTCTTTGCTTGTAAGTTTAGTTACCATGGGTGATGTAGTGTACTGTTTGTTTCCACTGTGTAAGCCAGCACTCTTTGGTTACATTGGTTGAGTGATTTCCTTTCTTTTGTTTTTCAACCATATCCTACACTTGAAGCAGCACTATGACCTTGTGTTTTGAATGGATAAGGACCATATTTAATCAAAGAAAACATCCCTGAACTGGCACCATATTTACTCTAGTAAATGTCACTGATCACATAATAAGTTTATTCAAGTAAATATCACTGACTGTCTGCCATATTTACTGAAGTAAATGTCACTGATCGCATAATAAATTTATTCATGTAAACATCACTGACTAACTGCCATATTTACTGAAGTAAATGTCACTGTCCATTTACTGTATTTACTCATGTAAGTGTAACTGACCAATTACTATATTTTTTCACAGACGTCATTGACTTTTACCATATTTACTTAAGGAAATGTCACTGATCATTTACCATATATATTCACATAAATGTCACTGACCTGGTACCATATTTACTCAAGTAAATATCACTGACCATTTACCACATTTATTCATGTAAATGTCACTGACCTTGGACTATATTGACTCCACTAAATCTCTTGACTGAATAATGTCTGTACTTTTGTTTATGTTTGTGAGAAAGCCAGCCAACACATTACAGAAAAAAAATGCAGGGGAACCTTTGAGTTAGGAAGAGAAACTTGGTATATCAGCGACAGAGTCTGTTGGAGATCCATTGCAGCCAACCGTCACTCTGGAGGCAGAACCTAAAATGACAGATTGATTCATTGATTAATATTTCACTGGGGACTGAATAAGTCAGGATTTCCCACCCACAAGTGGGGATGCTTACTAATAAGGTGCTTAGAGGAGAAAACAGTAAAATTTTTGAGGAAAACATGCTGATTGCAGATAGGACATGCCTAGAGGGAACCTGGTAATAATAATGTAGCTAAAGTGTCCCACGGGGCCAGAGAAATACAGTAAGACCAACATCATCATCATCATCCTATCACATAGGGTTCACAATTTATCCTTGCATTCTGTTCTATCTTGTGAAGCTTCAGTGTCATGGATGGAATCTAATCAAGCACTTTTGGCCTCTGTCATAGAAATTCCTCTTAAGCTTTCTCATGGACATCCTTGTTTCATTAATCCATTTGTTTCCCATTTAAGTGACTGTTTGGTGATTCTCTATTTGCTTCTCTTCAGGATGTACCCACTGTATCACCATCTTCTTTGTTTTATAACCATTGACACCAGCTGTTGTCCAGATATTTCTTTTTTTTTTCTCATCTTTTTGAAAATCATCCTGTGTGTGTAGGTTCTGGACTGCCAATGTGGGTAGAGATGCATACCATACAAGGCGTGCTTATGGTTGTTTCCTTTACAGTCAGAGTGCATCTGCCTTAAGGGCAAGATACCAGTAGGCTGCATACAAATATGCTTGATCTGTAAAACGGATATGCATGCAAAACTCAAGTTCTGGAAATAGATCAAAATCCAGAGTTTACAGCAGGTGACCGCTTAAAAAAAAACGAAAAAAGAAGAATTCATCTTATTTAGTGTTTTTCAATTTGCTTAGAAATTAGAGGAAGAAGAAAAAATGCTTAGAAAATAAAATTAGAGACACAGGTGAATAAGATAGGGAGTACATAGCGTGAAAAGCTGCAGAAGATGGTAAAAGAAAGCTTGGCATTTGGTGTGGCATGCCTGTTCTGCATTTGAGGATAAAAGAAGAAAACATATCAAATTTTTTTTTTTTTTTTCTAATTTTGCATTGTACCTTTTTAGGCAGTTTTCACATTGTGTTTTGGTTTAGAGGCAAGCTTCCATTTCAGTCGAACATGTCCAGTTTCAGTGAAACCCTGACTAGTTACGAATTACAACCTGCTTATAAGAGGGCAGTTGGTTTGTTATTTATTCTCCCCTTTAAAAAAGTAGGCCTCGGAACCCACACACAGGAATTTAGGTCGGCTGATAATTGTATCATTCGTATCATTACACATTCTAGACAAATCATCTTTATATAGAGACCACAATATCATGTATGTACTACAAGCTTAGACATTGTTTAAATACCACTTCTGCACTTATTCTACCTGTTAACCAATTCTTGCAGTTGATGGAAAAAATTAAGGCAGAAAACAAAAAACTTAAGGAAGACAACAGAGCTCTGACTCGTCTAGTTACTGCCCTCTCCAAATAGGTAACTGGTGCAATTGTTTCTTAGGAAGGAGGCTACTGGGCATTGTAGACTCACGGTATACAACTGAGCAGTTTTATTATTATTTTTTTTTTGGGGTGGAAGAAAGTACATATTTTGTATAAATAATTTTCTCAAAACATGTAATTTTATTATCAATTTGAATGAGAATTTTTAAGTCAAGTTAATTAAAGTAATTAAAAATAGGTCTGGTTAATTGTACTGGCTAAACACTGGCTTCAGTTAATTTAACTCATAGAAAACCAGGTTCTGTTAAGCTGTTAAATTTAATTCATGAGAACAAAAACTATTACAGTTTATTGCCTGTGTATTTTGCTGCGTCACAACAGATGCATTAGTGCAGAATTTACTTCAATGTTAAACGAAACACGAAAATGAATTTTTTTTAAACAGAAATACATATATCATACTGGTTCAGGTTATGTACTGTATATCTCACTAGAGTGGTCTCAAGAAAAGTCATGTGATCGATCTATCGGTTTGTCCCCCCTGGGCTGCTACCTGAGGGTTTCCCATACCATCCTGAGATTAAGACATCTCAGTCTAAATGCAGACCAAGAAGGCAGATGCCAGGTACCCTGTTTCACCTGCAAAGAAAGGGGGCTGTGTGGTCTCAAGGCATGGTGTTCGCCTCGAGTGCTAGAGGTTCCAGGTTCAATCCCCGGTAAGGGCTGGGAATTTTTCACGTAGACTTGGACTTCTAGTAATTCCCCCTGGCCTCTGGGTAGGGAGATTGGACGCCCGTGTGCATTGTTGTGCACGTAAAATATCTCTTGGCAGTTGAAAACCGAAAAGAGTAGCTTAACGGCCCTGCCTGGGCAAACATTTGGAGTTTAAAATCTACTCATAGTATTTCAGGATCCTCGCCAGTGCTGCAGAGCCTCTTCGGACTCAGACTTGAGTTAGAAAAAAGAACGGAGCACTTGTGGGTTACTACCGGTGTGCCATGATGTTGATCCTTTGTTCAAACTTCAAACCTGCAAAAAAGTTATAATTAGGGCATCAGAAATGTTATGTTACACCTGGCAGGTGTAGTCCTTTGCGGATGATAACTAGATGGTTAATCATGTGATCTTTTTGTTTACTTAAGAGCATGGTTGCCCATCCCAACTCTCACTGCTTTTGAAAATTTCAGTAGGTACACACACACACACACACACACAAGTAGGAAAACTGTTTCATTTGAAAAAAATTATTATGCAGGTTCTTTGCAGATGTATTATTATTTTCATTTTTTTATTTTAAAAATACAAATGCAAGGGATTTTTTTTTAAAGATGCTTTTGTATAAAGTTAGTTCTTTATTATTTTCTTAGCCTGTAGCGTACATTTACTTCCAGAATCTCAGTAATATTTAAATACACCTTTTTTATGTACAATATTGGTATGGATTTCTTTGTGGCCCAGAAATAACATAGCTACCTTGAGGCATGAATGCATAGGTTTTAGTTCCTTGCAAGACCTGATAGTTGGCAAGCCATTAGATGCAAGTTTGCCAGATAGAAAAAATATCTGAACATTTTTGTTAAGGTTTTGGGACATATCTCTGAAGCAAAATTAAATTGTTTCTAATCTTTAATGTTTCAAGGTCTCTGGAATAGAGACTTTCCTGAAAAACACAATTTTTTAATCCATTATGTTTGTAAGCCTCTAAAATAGAGACTTTCATATTGAAACTCTGCTCTTGTTGTACACCAGATTGTTCCCGCCAGTAGACTGCCTGTCTTGTTGATTAGCCATGAATCTTGCTGCCTGTTCCTACCTAGCTAGTAACCTGTCATCAGTGCCGGATTTAGGTCTAAACAAAATATGCTACAGCACAGAGCCTCACAGTCTGCAGCCGCATACATTATTCCTCCCCCTCCCCCCAGAAATGCAGTTTTATTATATTTTAGATGCAGTTTTCTTTTAATCTATTTTAATTTTTTTAGGGTGTAACCCAGAGCCTTTTAGAGGTTAAAAACATTATTTCTCTGATTTTGCAAACATATTCTTTATTTTTTTTTTATCAGATTGAAACAAGTATATTTCCATTATCCTTATATTTTTATTGTTTTTAAAAACGTATATATTTTAAAGTTTTCTTAAATTAGCTGGCGTAATTTAAAATGGTAGGGGCCTTGGGGGTGTTATATAGCATAGTGCCTCAAGCCTAAATCCGGCCCTGCCTGTCATTCACAGCTGTTTTGATATACCATCTCTCTCTGGTTATTGTCAGTATTGCTCATCTTTACTAATTTTTATTTGACGCATTCTTGCAATGCTTGCCACCAGACTAATAGTTAGTCCAGTCAAAAGAAGAATGTTTAGGTTTGATCCTTGCTGAAGCTTTATTTTCTTGAAACATTTTTGCTGGTCATGTGGACTTTTCTCCATCGCATACCCTTTTATATATATATATATATGGGTGTAAGCATGAGTTCTTTTGCATATTGATTTCTCCACTAATGATTTGTTGTTGCCTTGTTAAAACATTTGTCTGTCCAAAGATTGATGTGGTCTTTTATGGACATCTCATGCCAGGATAAACTGTACTTTGTGACTGTCCATTGACCTATTGTTAGAGAATTTAATTTGGTGGTTGCCCCATGACTACCACTTCAACAAAAGATGTCAGTTACACTTTCAATTGGAAAGGGGGGGGGGGGGGGGGGGGTTGTGTAATAGTTTCTCCATCCATGTCAACAGATTTTTAAACAGGTCAGATGACCCACCTGCTAATACTTGTAGAAGCTAGAAATCCTATGGGTACACAGTATTTCTGTCTGAAAATGATGGTGGGACCAACTCCTGTTGTCGCCAGTTGTTCCTTCCTCTAACTCCATAATGTCAGCTACGTGTGTTTATAATTAGGTGTATTGTTGTTTGCGTTCACCAGCTATAAACACCAGTGGAAAGACCTGGTTGCCCATCCATTTCTGGACTTTGGCTTTGTTCCAGGACCTGAGTTTTGCATGTGCATCTGTTTTACAATTCTGACTTATTTGTATGCAGACTGCTGGTTCCTTGCCTCTCAGGCAGATGCACTCCGACTTCAAAGGAAGCCCCCAGTTAGTCGACTCTTACAACATGCTTTTTTGGTTGGCAGCGGGTCTATTCTTGTTTTACCTACAACAGGGCCCCGGTTCATATAAGGGGAGTTTTTCCAATATGTGCTTTATCCAATGCCAGCAGCTTTCCCCCATCCAACAACCAGAAACTTCCCCTGGAGTTTACAGCCGCTGAATGCAAAGAAGATTGAGAAAACCTGTTGACGGCATAACCAGAATTTTCTTGTGCTGGAATCCACAGGGTCAGCAGAATAAAAAAAGACTAAAAAATCCAGAGCAAGGAATAAGTGAACTCATTTATTGATTTTTTTAAAGATGTGGTCAGCTGCATGCAGTATCAAAGGATAGGATGACATGGTGTGGGTTGGTTGAGGGCCTATGCATCATCATCATCATGTAGCAGGTCCTATGCAGAACATCACTCTCATCACGGTCTGCCTGAAAGAAACTGGGTCCCTGCCCCTCCTTTCTGGTACCCTGCCTTCTGCTATTATTTTCCCAATCCGCCGTGGCACTTGATATGACTAGTACTCAAATGGAGATAAAGAGCAGAAGAAGAAGTATGTCAGGACAAACATTTCAAGGAATAAAATAATTTTTTGTGTGTGACAGTGTTTCAGTGTGACTGAACACTTCAGCTCTTTGTGCCTCAACCAACTGTTGATCTCCTCCTCTTCTTCTTTATTCACTTACTTAAAGCTTAGGAAAATCCTGGTTGTTCATCCATTTGGACTTTGGCTTTGTGCCAGGGCCTGAGTTTTGCGTTTACACCTTTTTACTAGCAGGTGTGTGCAGTTGGTTGTTCCTTTCCACTGGGAAAGATTCACTCCAACTTCACAGGAAAGCTTTTGATTCAACTCTAACAGATTTCTGAAAGGAAACCATTTTTAAAACTAGCATATTTTACCTGATGTGTCAATAATTGTAATTATGGTTTGCCGAATTTGTGAACAGATCTCTTCACATTGATTCTGAATTATATTGGAAGTGTTTTTCTCCACCTGCATGAAGTTTTGAGCTGCAAGCCACTAAATTAATGAGTGAAAGTCATAAATTCCCAGATCAGAAGTTAGAATAATACAACTTAGATGTGCAGGTAAAGGTAGTAATGGGTCAAAGTAACAACTTCTTAAAACATAATTAAATTAACAAACAGGATGTAGTGGTTTCAAGTAACTCCTTTTTAAAACCTAAATAAATTAAAAAACAAGAATTAGTAGATTCTTATTCTTCACTTTTACCAGCTGTAAACTCCGGCATGAAGTTGTGGTGGTTCATCCACTTCTGGATTTTGGTCTTGTTTTAGAACTTGAGATTTGCCTGTATATCCATTTTATGGATGTGCACCCAAAATTCCAAGTTCTGCAACAAGACTAAAGTCCAGCAGTGGACAAACAACCAGAGCTTTCTGCTGGAGTTTACATTTACAGCTGGCAAAAGGGAAGAAGAAGTATAAGGTCTGAAAAAGTTCAGTGTCAGATACTTGTCTTGTTTCTATTAATCACACTAATTAAAATTAAGAACTTGTCTTGATTTGTATTTTTGCTCTAATTTAAAAATTTTAATGGTTTGAGATAATGCCTGGCACGTCAGCACATTTTTGTCTCTTGTCAGACCTTGCTCTGTTCTGAATGTCTTGACACAAGAATTGCCTGGCATGTGTGTACATTTTTCTCAGAAGTCAGATTTTTTCACAAGTCTTGTTGGAGTTTGAGTCTTGACAAATATATCCTGGAATATTTTGTCAAAATTTGCCTGGCTTATCAGTAAAATGTCTTATTAGTTAGATCTCACAGGTTTAATTTAAGTGCCTAAATAAAAGTCACTTAGTGTATCAGTACATTTGTTTAGTGAGTCAGATATCTTTTCATAAACCTATTCTTAGTTGATTGTGATATGTATTATAAAATAATTGTAAAAACTGACTATCATTGTACATAATTCTTACTAGAATCTGTTTTGCAGTGTTCACTAATTATTTACAAATTAAAAGATGCAAACAGTTTGAAGTTGAAAGCTTAAATGCAGTGGAGTGGTTTGTACTCTGATTTGCTCGTTATTGTAATTTATGATTGACTGTGATTGTTTAAAATATAATGCGGAAATTTAAAAACATGGCATATATCAACAGTTGTGAAGATTTTAAAAACCAGCGCACATTAATAGTTTCGAAGATATCAGTAAAACCCCAGATACTTCAACAGTTGGAAAGATATCATTAAAAATCAACATTAACAGTTGAGAAGATATTTAAAAAAACCAACAACAGTTAGGAAGATATTATTTTTTTTACAGCCACTAAACATCAACAGTTTAGAAAATGTGATTAAAAAACCAAATTTGGGAGGATATCATTTTTTTAAATATACATCAACAGTTTGGAGATATCATATAAAAAAAAACCAATATACATCATCAGTTGAGAAGATATCATTAAAAAAACCAACGTGCATCAACAGTTGGAAAGACATTACCTAATATACATAAGCAGCTGGGAACTAGGAATTGTCCTTGGGAAATAAAGGCAGCCAGCAAGATGTTCACAACATCACCTTTCGTGTGCTGATTGGTCTCTCTAGATTGCCACATCACATGCCAGATAGATACACTTACGGTGTGGAAAGGTCCTTCCTTAACTTCCTACTTTCTTAGATACATTATGTATCCAGTAAAGAAGGGAAGTTATTCTCATCAGTAATGGTGCGTGTTTTGGCAGCAGACTGCTTTGCATAGATGTCAGCAATGGTATCCAGAGGAGCCAATCATTCAGAGAGCAGTGGCAAACTACTGAATGTAAAAATTCCCTAATAAAACCCACAGTCGGCCAACAAACACTGGGGTTGGTTTGCGGTGTGCTGTGAATGATACATAGTTAATGTTTAATGTATAGCATGTGTGGCACAAGAAAGAACATATTTCCACATGTGTGACCAAAATATAGGAGCCATTGTTGGAGGGGGATGAAGGGACAGGGAAAGTAAAGAAAGTGATGTAGTATTGTACCAGTGCCGAAACATGTCACTTTGTAACTTCTTCATGCATCTAACCTGACAGTTGTTTGTTTCATGCTTGCAGAAAATGGAAACCCTGAAAGCAGACAACCAAAGGTTGAAAGATGAAAATGGTGCTTTGATCCGTGTCATCAGCAAGTTATCCAAGTAGCAGACGTCGGTCTTGTGATAGAACAAGTGATACCCTCCTCTTTGTGAAGTTCCATCTGTCTTTGAAATCATCCATCATTTTTTTTTTTTTTTTTTTTTGTGGTACACTTCTTATTTATTTGTTTTTGTCACCGAACCGTGCTGTTAATAAGCAGTATGTGTGTGTATTGTAGCATCTGAGTAGCTTTCAGCTTGGCTGTTACCACAGCGTCCGCATAATTGAAGTGGTCTTATTGTATTTTCTTGTGTGACTGATTGATTCTTAATATTTGACTAACTAATGAAGATGTAGATATCTTTTCTATCATATTCTATCTTATGAAGCTGAAGCTGATATTAGTGTTAATTTGAACTCATTCTATCTCTAATTGCATCCCATTTTGTTTGATTTTTTTTTTCTGATTAGATGGGTTTTTCACATTGCAGTGATTTTACTTTATACTTTTTCCCCTTGTGTATACACTCATGCTCCTGTTTTACCGCCTACTTACACTTTAGTGCCTTCACATTTTTTTTCACCCAGTTCTTCTTTTATTTGTCTGAAAAAAGATATCTGTGTCTGCAATTTTGTCTCTTCTATAAATTTTTATTTCATAGTCAATCAAGTTTTCTTTCCACTGTTTGTTTCAGTTATTTGTGCCAGTTAATTTTGTTTGCATGCATATATGTAATCGGTAAAATCAAGTGATGAATACCTGAGGCACTAAGAGTGGTTACCATTAGCACCCCCACGCTTGCTATAACAGTGAACTATTGCTTGCACATGCATTTCCAGTTTCCTTCCATAGGACTGTCAGTTTTCTAAAATATAAGTATGCTGCACTGTGTCATTGCTATTTCGTGTTAGTAACCACATCTTTTGAAAGTAGGTCGTACCTCAGTATTGCTACTGCACTTCTTTCTTTTGTCTCTATTCTGCTTTGCGCGGCTAGGCAGCACATGTAATTAGATGATCGGTATCCGAGCTAGGGCACACTTGGCTGCCCAGTATGCTGTGATGATGTGGAGTTTCAAGGTATCCGTGACTGCTTTAATCCATCTTCTTCTTGGTCATCCCCTAGCTCTTGGTGTTTCTACTTTTATGCTGTACTCTCTCATCGCTGGCTATCTGTCTTAACTTTTAAATATCCATACAAAACATCTGTTAAAGAATGAATACAGTTTTGTGTATGTGTGTGTGTAGCAATGTCTGTATATGCTTTTATGTGTGTGTGTCCTTCTGCGCTTTGTATAGGAATGTATTTTTTCTGAGTGGGCAAACCATTTGATTTGCTGTCTTTCTATGTAATTTAGAATTGGTTCTGTGCTAATTTGTCTTTTTTTATGAACCTATTTATGATTTTTTTTTCTGACCCCTACTGCAGAAAGGGATCTACTGAGGTATGATGGTGTGATCTACTGAGGTATGATCTATGATGGTGTGATCTACTGAGGTATGATCTATGATGGTGTGATCTAATGTGGTAGACAAGTTGTCTAGGTCATCCCCCAGCTGAGGATTTGTTTTGCCTTAGAGAATGTGGCTGTGGGTAAAAACAGTGAAGATAGGAAATGGTCATCTCACCTCAAATCCCAAATGTAATGTCTGCTTTAGGATTGCTGTAGCCTTATCTTCTTCTTTTTCTTGCATGTTCACCTCTAAAAGGGTAGTTGGCATATAAACCATTGTGGATTATAGTTAGGGTGTGTTGTCTGTGCATTTCTGCTCAAACACATTTGGTTTCAGCAAACCTCTGATTAGTCGCCTATGACAAATAGCTTAGCTTGGTGGGGGGGAGGGGGGCGCTTTTGTGTTTACTCATATCCCCCCTCCCCCAAATAAACCCAGGAACCCACCCACACTGGGTTATGACTGTTAAATGTGATAGTAAATAGGTTACAGTGCACCATGGTGCTATTTCATTATAACATTATTATGATAAAGATATCAGTATTAGCCCTTATTGACAGCTGCTGATGTTTTTAGGTTATAAATATATTTATATTTTTTTAGTAGGAAAAAGGCAGTGAGAAATATAGGGTTTGTCAACAGAAGAGGTGAAATAGAGAATGGAGCTTTGATTGGGGGGATGCAAGAAAATCAGGGAAAGACAGAAAAGGATGTATTAAAGTTTAAAACCTTTTGACAACACACAGACACATACAAATATTCCACATTTCTCCATGTATGAAACTTTTTCCCAAACTGTTTCAGTTTAAAATTGGGTGTCGTCTTTTACACGAATTGAGCATAAAATATTATTGATTGATTTTGAGCTCAAAAAGGGGTATTCTTATACATAGGAGTGTCTTATACACACATATTCAATATACATCATAGCAGTGACCAAAGCAGAAATATGGCTGGAGACAGGCCTTTTCCCAGGCACGCTTCTCAATGACTCGGTGAGTATGCTGAGGTAGACAGAGAAGGGCTGGATCCGAAGACAGTGGCTGGAGTCTCTAAAGCGGCCGGGGCTGACATATATCTGTTTTATGTTTGTGCCAGGGCATGCAGGCGTGGAAGGAAATGAGCAAGCTGATCGGATTGCAGGTGAAGCTGCTGTGGAGGGCGGACAAACCATGAGCCATGCTGATATTCTGAATGCTCCACAAGAAATATTACGTTTACAAGAACAAAGTGATAACAGTGAACCAGCAACAATGACCAGACTGCACGAACAACGTGTAAAAAAGGGGTGTGGCCAGACAGATCAGTATGCAGGAAGCCAAATAAGAATAAGAAACCAACACAGAACTTATATCATGAGCCGCTTTATGCTGCAGGATTTATTAAGGAGGGAATCCGAGCACTTATGGACTGAATGGTTCGATGTGTAATAAGGATGACCTGTCGACTAACTAACTATACACACACGCACGTACACACACACATAAGGGACCCTTTCCACACCTTCAGGCAATTTGGGCATATAGTGTTAGACCTGTATTTGATAGACCAGTCAGAACTTTGTCAGCATCACGCCCTTCAAGATTATTTATTGGTATTTATTTAAGGCTAAGGTCGACCTGTAACCCCAGATCAGGGATACAAATCTACTTTTGTGTGGGTTTGAAGTGAAGACTCTGTGGCCAGCGAGCATTTCAAGAAACAGAATTAGACATTAAGCATAAATAGAAAATCTTCTCAGGGCAAAAACTATTATTTTCTTAATCAGCATAAAAGCACCGCTATTTGGAAAGTCTGCTTAATTATTTAATTTTGGAGGTTATAGAAATAGATAATATTATATTTTGCTTTTGTATTTGTCTGCGTTTGACAGCTTTTGCCGGTTTGATTGTTTGTTTTTTAAATATATGTTTCACAATGGTGCTTCTGTGAATGAGGGGAGTTTACAAGGAGTGATAAATGGGACTTTGTTGTCTGAAGGAAGATTTTAGGGAGTGTTTTTTTGTGTGTGGTATTGACAGTAGGCTTGTTTAAATCCCAAGTTATTTTGCATTTTATATAAGGGTGTGTATCTGTCTGTGTGCATCTCTATACTCTCATGCACACACTGGAACACACCCTCACGTACCCGTATATTTACACAAATATTACAGTCACTCCTTCATGGTGAAGTAAGAGGTGTTGCAGAGGAAATAATATTTTCTGAATAAACATAAAACAGTGGAGTTGAATGATAAGATTTTGACAAAGATTTTGACAACTCAATTTGTACACACACTTGTATATATATTTTTCACACATGAACACATGCTGTTGTTTTAGCACGGTCATTTTCACCGTTCAGTGAACATATAGTTTATTATTGGAGCAGTGTCTGTTGTTACTGGGTCATTTATTAACACAATCATTTTCACTGTTTTGTGAACATATAATTTCACAGTGAAGGATTATTTAGATACTGCATCATTGTTAGATGGATCATTTTATTGTCATGTGAACATATAGCTTCAAATTTACAGGTGTCTGTTGTTATTGGTTCATTGTTAAAACAGTCGTTTGTATCAGCATGTGAACATGTCATTTCACGTTGAAGATACTGAGTAATTGTTAACATGATAGTTGCACTGTCATGTGAATGTATAGCCTCTGATTCATAGGTATCTTCTATTACCAGTTCATTGCTAACACAGGAGTATCTAGGATACTGGTTCATTGTTAACACAGTCATTCTCATCAGGATGTTAGCCTATTGTTTCACAGTAAAGGGTATCTGTGGTTATTCATTGTTAACACAGTCAGATTCATCATCATCATGTTAGCAAAGAATTTTACATTATAGGGTATCTGTGGATACTGGTTCATTGTTAAAGCAATCATTTTCATCATCATGTCGACGTGTAGTTTCATACTGAAGAGTATCTGTGGATACTGGTTCATTGTTAGCACAGTCATTTTTATCATCATCATATTAGCAAATAATTTTACATTAAAGGGTATCTGTGGATAGTGATTCATTGTTAACACAATCATTTTCATCATCCTGTCAAGATATAGTTTCACATTAAAAGGTATCAGTGGATACTGGTTCATTGTTAGCGCAGTCTGATTCATCATCATATAGTTTCACATTGAAAGGTATCTGTGGATACTGGTTCATTGTTAGCGCAGTCTGGTTCATTGTTAGCGCAGTCTGATTCATCATCATAGTTTCACATTAAAAGTTATCTGTGGATACTGGTTCATTGTTAGCGCAGTCTGATTCATCATCATATAGTTTCACATTAAAAGGTATCTGTGGAAACTGGTTCATTGTTAGCACAGTCTGGTTCATCATCATAGAGTTTCACATTAAAAGGTATCTGTGGAAACTGGTTCATTGTTAGCTCAGTCTGATTCATCATCATATAGTTCCACATTAAAAGGTATCTGTGGAAACTGGTTCATTGTTAGCACAGTCTGGTTCATCATCATAGAGTTTCACATTAAAAGGTATCTGTGGATACTGGTTCATTGTTAGCACAGTCTGATTCATCATCATAGAGTTTCACATTAAAAGGTATCAGTGGATACTGGTTCATTGTTAGCGCAGTCTGATTCATCATCATATAGTTTCACATTAAAAGGTATCTGTGGATACTGGTTCATTGTTAGCGCAGTCTGATTTATCATCATAGTTTCACATTAAATGGTATCTGTGGATACTGGTTCATTGTTAGCGCAGTCTGGTTCATCATCAAATAGTTTCACATTAAAAGGTATCTGTGGATACTGGTTCATTGTTAGCGCAGTCTGATTCATCATCATAGTTTTACATTAAAAGGTATCTGTGGATACTGGTTCATTGTTAGTGCAGTCTGGTTCATCATCATATAGTTTCACATTAAAAGGTATCTGTGGATACTGGTTCATTGTTAGCGCAGTCTGATTCATCATCATAGTTTCACATTTAAAGGTATATGTGGATACTGGTTCATTGTTAGCGCAGTCTGGTTCATCATCATATAGTTTCACATTAAAAGGTATCTGTGGATACTGGTTCATTGTTAGCAGTCAGATTCATCTTCATCATCATATAGTTTCACGTTAAAAGATATCTGTGGATACTGCTTCATTGTGAACCCACTCATTTTCATAGCTTATTAATATATTGTGTATACTATAGAAGGATATCTGTGAAGTTTAAGTCATTATTAACATGCTTAAATTTCATGCGCATGTCTCTCTTTTCTCCATGTCTTTTATGTTTCTCTTTCAGTTTTTTCATATCTCCTCAGCTGTCACCCTCCCTTCCCCTTGTTGTCTTTCTCTGTCTCTTTCATCCTACTGAGATTACATCATTATAATATATGACATTGAAACAAGATTACGTGGTTAGCATGGAATAATATCATTGAATATCAGGCTACAGCGTGGCATAAGGAGAGTATACAAACGCTGAGGCTCTTTTTGCTTTTTAACAAAAATGAAGAGGATAGTAAAGGTTTTATTTCCACACCCTTGAGGTATTTTGGTCAGATGGTGCTAGGCTTATAATTTATAGGTCAGTCTCCCCATGTGGGTTCTGCCCCTTAACAAGCATACTTTACTTCTTCTTCTACTTCTTCTTCTTCTTCTTCTTCTTCTTTTTTGCATTCTGCTGCGAAAAGTTCTGGGTGTTCATCCACTTCTGGACTTGAGTCTTGTTCCAAAATCTGAGTGTTGCTACACATCAGTTTTACAGATCTGATTGTATTTGCATGCACACTTTTGGTTCCTTGCTCTCTCTCTCAAGGAGATGCAGTCTGACTTTGAAGGAAGCCCTCAATTGGTCGACTCTTACGACATGCCTGTAGGGGAGGCAGTTGGTCATTGCTGGTTTCCCACCAAAATGGGGCCCCGCAACTCATGCTGTATAAGGCGACTAATTAGGGAGCTGAAACTAGATGTGTTGGGCTAAAAAACCTGAATATCACAGCCTGTAGACCACAAAACAGCTTCCTGACCATCTTTTTTAAGGGTGAATGCAGAGGAGGGAAAAGAATATAGATCACTGTGAAAAATATAATGTCAGCCGTATTTACCTCCCCTTACATTTCCTGGCCATCTTTTGAGGCTGGGTCAGCTTGGGGCTAAATTTTGAAACTCCACATCAGGGGGGGTTTCCGAACATGTGATCTCCAGCCAGCAAGTAAGCATGCTAGCCACCTTTTAGCCATGGCTGCAGTTTACACAAGTAAAAAACACTTTTCCTGTCAGCGGGGAATCAAGAATATAGTGGCACTCATATTTGTATAGAGCAGATGGTACTGGATGGATGTAGTTTTCTTCTGCTTAGTGGTCACCAGCTTTACGCTCTGGTAGAAAGTTTTCTGTCTACAAACAGATGGTACAGGTGTCTACATCTGGGTTGACGATATATGTCTTCAACAAGGGAGATTGAACACTCGTCCTCAGTGTTGTTTGACCACTTCTGGAGTTTGGTCTTGTTGCAGAACTTAAGTTTTGCATGCATGTCGTTCTTACAGATCTGGCTTATTTATTTGCAGACTGTTGTTTCCTTGCCTGTCAGGCAGATGCTGAACTCAGTCTTCCAACAAAACACCCCAGTTTAGTCCATGTTTATGACTTGGTAGGTTTGTGCTTTGCTAGGGAAAATAAAAAATGTGTATGTTTAACCAGCATCCCTGAAGGTTATAATTGTGACTAGGTTATGTGCGCCATATAAAATTGCTTAGCATTGCAGGCCACCTAAAACCCTGTAAAGGACTCCTGCAGTGTTGATGCAATCGAAGGAGACGGACCCAAATACTGTCCCAACCAGCGAGCCAGTGAGCGACCCGGTCACTGATGTGTGGTATTTACAACATGCTTTTTAAGGGAGGCAGTGAGTCTATTCTCCCCACCACAGTGAGGAGCCCTTTTCTAACAAGAACTTTACCTGGAACCTGTTTTGGATTGGGAGCCAAGGTCATTTTAGAAGAGAAAAATGTATGCCTTGAATCAGATTTAAACCTAGTGCTTTATGGCGAGTACCTAGCTACTGTGTTTCTATTGGTCGCCACAGCTCCAGTGAGCCGACAGATGAAAAATGTATGCATTGATGCAGATTTAAACCCAATGCTTTATGGCAAGTACCTGGCCACTGTGTTTCCATTGGTGGCCACAGCTCCAGTGAGCCGACAGAATAAAAATGTATGCCTTGATGCAGATTTAAACCCAATCCTTCATGGCAAGTACTTAGCCACTGTGTTTCCATTGGTCACCACAGCTCCAATGAGCCAACAGAAGAAATATGTCAGTGAAATGTGATAAATGATCAGACAGGTTGGCCTCATGCTTCTCTAATCTAAGGCTGTAAACTTAGTGTGTGTAAGCAACGTAGATGTAATATTGTTTATGTGATAATGTAATAATACCAGAATAAATCAATAACAGATTCTGCTTTGATGTTTCACAACTTGTTGGAGTGTCCATGTCTCTTGTGTCCTTGCTGATGAATTTGTTCGTGTGACCAGTTCTGTTCCACCTAACTGAAATATTCTTACTGGCTAGTTGCCTGTTTTGGAGATCATTTTTAATATTGTAAATACAGTGCAGAGACCTGATAAGCAGAACTCACCGGCAACCCAAGAAGGGGTTCTTCTTATCAGACATTCCTCTTATCCAGAGTTCAAGCAAGACAAAGTGCCGGGGATAAACAGATTGTTCTTCACGACTGAAATTCACCAGTTCCGAGATCACCTTGAGCGGTCTGCACTGTACGTGTATCGGCTCTGTGATTATGGAAGCCTCCTTGGATGGCAGGGAATGCCCCTGCCTTACCTAGAGGGTCGACCAATTTCCTGCCTTGGGCGAGACTTCTAGGGACAGCACCTGTGGATCAGGGAGTGAGGAAGTAAATGAGGCTGCAAATGGCTAACCTGAAAAACAAATACCTACAGAAGTTGAATGTGTTGGCTGAATGTCACAAATGCTGCAGCTGTTATCTGAACTAGTGCAGTTATGTCATGCAATAAGCTATGAAAGGTTTTGAACATCAGATCAACATCATACATAGCACAGGGGTGTAACCCCTAAGTGCTCCGTCTTCTTCTAACTTAAATCTGAGTCAGAAGAAGCTCAGCACAGTGCATCGGCTCTGTAATACCGGCGAGGATTCTGAAATACTTTCGATTTTTAACTCCAAATTTTGCTCGGGCAGCGCTCTTAAGCTACTCTTTTTGATTTCCATTTCCAATTTTATATGTGCACAACAATGCACACAGGCGTCCAATCTCACTACCCAGAGACCAGGGGGAACTTACTAGAAGTCCAGGTCCACGTGAAAAATTCACAGCCCTTACCGGGGATTGCACCCGGAACCTCTAGCACTCGAGGTGGACACCATGCCATGAGACCACTCAGCTCCCTATAAGCTATGGGGGAAAAAAAAGAAGAAAAATTTGTTACTACAGATGAAGCTGTTTTTTCACTTTACTAATTCTGTCCTTTGTCAGTTGAGATGATACAGATATTTCTCAACAGCTACATCACCAACTAAGTGCCGATCGGTTTATAAAACATGGGTCTAGTCCTTTTGCCCAATAAGCCTGAAAGCGTAAAAAAATAAATTAGGTTTCCTATTTCTGTCTTTATTGCAGTTATTTACATCAGTAGCTAGCATTTCTTGTCATTCTGTATCAGCCTGTAATTACTTCTACCTCTTTAAGATCCAAAGATGTTAAAATAATAACACTAGGACAGAAAGGGCTGAACCAGAATTGCGTAAATAAGCTAATGTAACAACCGCCTGTAATATAAGTCTACAGTATTTTTTTTTAAAGTGTTTATTGTTTCAAAACATCAGATACAAATTCTCTTTATAAACAGAAGCAAAAACAATAAGGTGATGTGCGAAAAATGATGATGATTCATACCGTTTCTCACCAACCTTTAACAGGAAGTAGAGACAGTAGGAGGCAGGGAGGATCGGGGTTCGAGGAAAGCTGGGGCTATTGGGTTTGTTGGCGGAAATGGTACTTTCGATGGTAATGTTTTACATTTTAAGAAATATATTTATACACCACAGAAGAAAGAGGGAGCACGAAAACGTAGCAGACGGACGGGGGGGGGGGGGGTAAAAGAAAAGACAGACAGGACGACTCATTATTTTGTACATTGTTGTGAAAAGTGAAAAAATTGGCATTTTATCCATTATTTACATTCCAGGGCAAATTGCATAAAGGACTTTACAAACATGTAAATAAACACCAGAGAAAAGAAAGGGACACAAACACGTAGCAGGCAGACAGGGGCGGGGAGTTGGGGAAGAGGAAAGCACAAAGAAAAGATAGGCAGGGCCACTCATTCTTTCTGCATTTCCTTACGGCTAACATCAAATATTGTGGAAAACAGTATCAAATTTTGACATTTTTAAAATGCATCAAATATTTACATTTCGGAAAAAAGGGACTTTACGAACATGTAAACTATCATAAGTCTACAGTATGCAGTCTGTTGTCTAAGTAATGAACTTATAGTGAGTTGCACAGTTTACAAAGAATTAAAGCATATATAAATATACATATATCTTTATCAGTAGTCCGAATAAATGTTTGTAAAAGGTATAAACAAATCAGTGTTAATACATACCAGGGGCTCAAATGCAAACCTTAATAGTGTGAGAAAAATTACAATAACTATACCATTGTCTTGTAACCACCTTTCTGTATTGTTGTTGAGGATGTCAAGAGTGTTAAGCATGTGGCCGTCATGGTGTAGACAAACATGATGACGTCACAATGACAGTTTAAAGATGGCTGCCGCACCTTTGACAGGCACCATGGAGCAGCAGCTTTCTGGTTTATCTGGCGAAGGGGTAAAACTTATAGAAATACATGTACATAGGCGACTAAAGGTCCATTGTGGTGATAGATCATGTACGAGGCCTTCAGTGGCTGCAATCGACTCTAGGATATGCCTGACCCGATTGTGAACAGTTTGTCAGTCACGCCGTTTTAGAACTTCCTACTCCACTCATTAGCAACTACAGTACTTTGTTTCTTGGCAAATTTTGCATATGTTGTTTGTTTGTTTGCGTTGCGCTACTGTAAGCCCTGGCGGAAAAGCCTGCTTGTTCTTCCATTCCTGGACTTGGCATTGTTCCGGGACCTGAGTTTTACGTGTGCATCCATTTTACTGATCTTGCTTATTTGTACGCAGACTGCTGGTTCTTTGCCTCTCAGACAGATGCACTCCGACTTTAAAGGAAACCCCTAATTAGTCGACTCTTACGACATGCTTGTTGGGGAGGCAGTGGGTCTATTTTTGTTCATCCCCACAATGAGACCCCAGAACCCATACAGGGAATTTTGTTGATAAACATGTGCAGACAGGTCCTTTTACAAAACGTTGCTCACATTACAACCCGCCGGAAAGAAAATTGTCCCCTCGCCAGTTCTCCCGCCTCATGCACTTTCTCGCTCTATGTGTTTCTTATGTCCTGTAACCATCTTTGTGTAGGTAGGCCCCTGCCCCTCTTACATGGTACTAGGGCCGCCGGGAGGATTATTATTAAGTGTTGGAACCAGACTAATATGGACCTACACACGGAGACATAGATCTATACTAACGTAACTGTACATTCTTTTTGTTTTTAATCCTTATGTCAAAAAACTTATATCAGGAAGCCGATAGCCTCTATAAAAACTATCGTGCAGTCGAAACATTTTTGTGTATCATACAGCTGTCATTAATTACATTCAAACACGCTTGCAAGTGTATTGAAAAGAGAATAAAAACAATAGGCCTAAAATATATTAGTAAAGGAACAATAATGAACTAGTATACATAAGCAATGAAAATAATGCTAGATTTACTCCAAGCTCATAATAATTATTATAGCTGAGATGTAATGGCATTTATATTCTGCCAAACAAAGACTCTTTCATATCCCTTTTCCTGGCAACATTGTGAATTAAATCTTCATAATCACTCGCTTTTGCAAGATAGGACTCAATAATGAGTGTTGACAAGTGTATCAGTTGCCCTGTGACACGGCCAGCTCCAGATTTATACTGGAGCTGGCCGTGCCCTGTGACACAGTCGAACTTAGTTGTTTAATCAGCTTTAGTTTGCTGAATAAGCACTCAGAAGAGCGACTCTGGCGGGAATTGTTAACATAATTCGGAGGCAGACATATAGACGTTGAAAGAGCCTGTCTGTCTATCTATATCCACGAGACTGTTACAGCGATCTTCTTCCCCTCTCCAAGCACAGCAAGCAGTATTTGGTGCACGAGTGACACCGATCTTCACGTCTATATTCAGAAGCATAGCAGGATGAAACATGTCGTGAATGCCCACAGCACATACGAACTGATTTGGGATCAGTGGCATTGCAAGGTCAGGCGGTACACAGTGCGGAATTTTTTTCTTCCACCCCCCCCCCCCCCAACAGACATTTTTGTAAACGTTAGAAACATATTTTTTTCCGCATTGTTACCCCTCTCTCCGCACCCCGCCCCTTTGTGCGCCTCCATTTGGCTAGGCCTGCGTTGATAGATGCGAGCGACGCATTCGACAGGCGCATTGTCGATCTGCGGAGAGAGACTAAGCCGTGTGGGATAAAACCAGGTTCAATTGATTTTGTCGATTTCAATTCTTTTAGTCTCAAAACAACATGTCGATTGTGAATCGCTTTTCTGTGAATCCCACTCAACATACAATATTATTAATATTTTCGTATATTTTTGGTTGAATTTGTTCGAACTTTGAATTAAGAATTGACATACCAGCACTCAGGATACTACCATAAGCGACACCCCCTGCAAGCGAAGAGTTCCAGTTTAGATGGCACCTATAACAATCTAGTGTATATCCGTCTCGCCTTTCCCTTGAGTGTTGAGCCATGACCTATTTGAGTAGGTTATGGGACAGCGTCGACCTGATCTCCTAGCCATTCCATTCTCCTCAGTCCGTAATGATCTTTTTGTGCCTCCTCCCTGTTCACTCTCTCCGAAAGCTCGTCATAAATCAATTTACCAGCAAATGGTGCAGAACCAGCCAGTCTATCAGTATGTTGGTTTCCCACACACAGGCATTACCTGGGTAAAATATCCAAAGGACGCTAATACACAGCAAAAAAGACTATCCTATTCTAACAGAACACGATGCTTGACACAATGCACGAAGAACGTCTATCTCCACCTTTCTCAGCATACTTTACGAGTCAGTTGCAATCACGGCATGTGTGTACAGCAGGTTCTCAAGCTAGCGAAAGGAACCAGTTACTGCCTCTACCTCCATTCTGAAACTTGACGTTGTGATATAGAATGCTAGATTTGCACTAAGTGACGTCCATTCGTTTTTGCAATAAACCTTCACGCACGTCTGCTTCTTAACACAAATAATTGCATTTGGTCAAAGCATACTAAAGACTCTAACTTCTCTAGAATTTTAGAGTTTGAAAGAAATATATTTATTCTGCTTCCTAGTGTGTGTAGTTCCTCCCCCCCCCCCCCCACTTTTTTTCCTACTGTAAAACCATCTGCTAATTACAGAGGTAAACTTTTACGAGTGGTGCAGGCCACTGTGAAAGAAAATTGTTCCCTTTAATTCTGACCCCATCTCAGTTTTTGTTTTTCTGTTTGTTGTAATTTTGATTTTTTAAAGTTACTATTACTAGTTTATACGTTGGCGTGTTGTCTTGCCTGTCTTAGAAAATCATCACGGTTGCTACATAATCATTTCTGGAAAATAACTGGATGGAAGTAGACTCTAAAAATATAACAAAACACCGTGAAGGAAGAAGCAAATTTGTCCCTTAAATTATGCCTGCATCTCACTTTTTGTTTTTCCCAATGTTGTAATTTGGATTTTGTAAGTCCTACCGCTGGCGCGTTGTCTTATCCTTCTTTTCTTTGTTGGAAGACCAGTAATATAAGATTATAACGTTTATTACTGTTGCTTAGGGTTAATCAATGCTGGAAGATAATTGAATGGAAGCGGATGACACGAACAGGGTAGAGAAACTTATTTCAAGCCGTTGATTAACATGAAAAACGCTACGTAATTGATTCGGTAGAGAGACGGCGACACGCACCAACTAAACCTGGACCAAAAGTAAAAAATATCGCTGGTCTGAAGAATGATCAGATTAATGAATCAATTTTTATTTCTGTCTAATGTATTTGTATTTATTTTAATATTTGTATTTTGTAAAAAAAAATTATTTGTATTAATGTTATCAAGAGACTTATAATATTAAATATTACTTAGAATGTGTAAGGCAAGTGTAAAACTAGGGATGCTAGTGAAGTTTTGGCTATCCTCCGAATAACGGTCCTACTTCTAAATTATCGAGGCGGAAAATTAGGCTATTATTCTCAGAATAACGGGCACACAAGATGGCGGCCAAAAAAGAGAGCCTCAGTCATGTGTCAATTGCTGCAGGAGATGCGGAAGCTGCTGTTCCTGAGTCCTAGCCATCAAGTTTAGCCCCAATCCATGCCACATGAGGGACTCTTGGCGGTGGCGGTAGTCGCAGGAAAACTGCAAATTAAGTCGCCCGAAGTGCGCAATTGACACATGACTGAGGCTCTGTTAGGATGTTTTTGGGGCCGCCATTTTTTGTGCTCGTTATTTGGAGGATAGCCGGAAAATATACCCTAACAGGGCCTCAGTCACGTGTCAGTTGCGCACTTCCGTCGTCTTAATTTGCTCGCTTCCAGTGACTTCCGCCACCGCCAAATTACGAACTTCCGCCACCGCCAAATTACGAACTTCCGCCACCACCGAGAGTATCCCCCACGCGGCGTGGATCGTTTTTAAGACTACCAGACCAGACCAGACTAGATGGCTAGGACTCACGAGCAGCAGCTACTGCACCTCCTGCAGCTTCCTTCATTTTATTTGCTTGTGAGTCCTAGCCTAGTTTAGCCCCAATCCATGCCGCATGAGCGGCGTGGGGGATACTTTCGGCGGTGGCCATAAGTGCGCAATTGACACGTGACTGAGGCCCTGTTAGGGTATATTTTCCGCTTTGATAATTTAGGACCGTTATTCGGAGGATAGCCAAAGTTTTATTTGGTTTATATGTTGGGGTTTTGGCCAATTTGTAATTTGGCAAAACTGAAAAGGCGACCTCAGGGGATGCAATCTATTGTTTGCAGAGGCGACCATAAGTGACACAATCTTTTTGTTTGTTTACATTCATAATTAATAATGTTCTTTAATATTTAATATTGCTTCTTCAGGTTAGGGTTAGGATTTTGGGCTCTCCTTTCAACTACGGCCGGTAGACAACAGAAGACGGCCGGTTAGTATGAGTTGTCTCCCCTGGCTACAGTGCTATTACGGACTGGAGAAGGCACGAATCAAAACACAAAGTGAGCTCGACGTGCCTTGCAGACCCCGCGCTGCGACTCAAATTAGCGACTGTGTTCAATTACCGCTTCTTGCGACGCATTACGGAGTGGATAAGAGGGAACACAACAAGTGACATAATTATTGTGTGTTGGCGATAGACAGCATGCACTGCCCTGCTATGATCATACGATTAGGGTTTGGGTTGCTACTTTGAGTTTGTGCGAAGACGAGATGCGGCGACACTAACCGTAACCCTAACCCACACCCTAAACCTAACCCAAACCCTAATCATCTGATCATAACAGGGCAGTGCATGCTGTCTATCGCCAACACACAGTAATTCTGTCTTTTGTTTCGTTTCCTCCTGTCCAGTCCGTAATAGCACTGTAGCCAGGGGAGAGAACTCCCGACTTACCGGCCGTCTACATTTGTCTACCGGCCGTAGTTGAAAGGAAAGCCAATCCGGATTTTGGTCAGTGTGTGTACTGATGTCAGCTGTGATAGTGATAATATATATATATATATATTTATATATACATTATGGCGGCCAAACAAATACCCTAACAGGAGTGTATCTACTCACAATTTTGGGGCTTAACTAAATGGCTGGAACTCACGAGCAGCAGCTACTATATCTCCTGCAACTTCCTCCAATTTATTTGCTTGTGAGTCCCAGCCATCTAGTATAGCCCCCAATCCGTGCTGCGCAGGGGATACTGTCAGCGGTGCGGCATAGTCGCAGAAACAGGTCCGCTATTAACATATCGCTGATACCATGATTGGGGCATTTATTTGCCCTAGATAATATTGGCCCATTATTCGGAGGCGATCCCAGTTTTGACTCGATTTGTTCCTCGGCAAGCACTCCACATTTTACACATGACTGATTCCCTGTTAGGGTATTTTGCCGCCATAATATGGGGATGAAGTTAGAAGGAGAGCTATATTTGAATAACATACAATATAGTAATATAGCAGTAATACATTATTCATTATAATAAAACAAGAATTTAATACAAGGCAACTAATTAGGGTAGTTTCCTCGAAGTAGGAGGGCATCTGCCTGAGAGGCAAGTCACCAATAGTTTGCATTACATATAAATAAGCCAGACATGTAAAACAGATGTTCATGCCAAACTCAGGTTCTGGAACAAGACTCAAGTCCAAAAGTGGAAAAACAGCCAGGACTTTCCACCAAAGTTACAGCTGGTTAACACTAAGAGGAAGATTGTTTTCATTATTGTGTTGAAAGAGTTGAGGAAGCCTAGTTTATATCACACTATATGTATGTTATTGTGTTACAGTTATTCATTTCAGAATGATTCTAAAACTGAAGACAATTTTTATTATATAGATATATCTGTATGTCAAAGCAGACAGTTATATCTGATGAAGCAGTGGAAAATGTCACACACTTGGAATATCTAAGTTCTGCATTAATAACAATGAAGAGAGTTGAATATAAGTTAAGTGACTTGCCATAGTGTATGGCTCTACTGCTAGCAAAATATTTTTCATAGACCAGTCAACATTCAGTGAGTGATGTGGTCAGTATCATATTTTGCTGGACACTTTTATTTCCCAGAATATTTTCAATTATTTTTTTTTTAGGCTAAGAGAGACTAGGAATACAATTCTAAATGTACCATATTTTTTAGTGTTTAAGATGGTCATTATTTTTTATAGCCTTAGATTAAGAAATGAATATTTTAATCACATACCATGTATAAGATGATGCCAGATTTCAAACGTATAAAAGAAAATTAGGAAAACATATCGTCTTATACACCAAAAAATATGCTATATTTCGAAAAAATGGGGAATATTAATTGAAAGTCAGGAGATTTGCTGTAGCATATGGTGCTAGCATTATGTTTGTATAGACTCAGAAGACTATGAATGGTTTCTTTGCTTTCTGACAGCAGCAGTAGACAAAAATGGAGCCAGCCCCACCAGTTCACAAAAAGTCTGCGACACAGCAAACATTTCAGTTTGGTCCCTGGACAATCACATCATGCAAGTCTCACATCCTCGAGTCTGAAGGCAGCCATAGAGAAAAGTAAGTCCGACATCTGTATTATTCCTTTATGCCACATATCGTATTTTTCCATAGATAATAAGTAATAATGGTTTCCCAAATTTAGTTTACAATTGGAGGCCGCCTTATACGTAAAGAGTAAAGTAAAGGACCATTTTCCATGCCTTTAGGAATACCGGGCATATAGGGCTAGATCTGCATTTTATAGACCACTCAGCTCTTGGTTGGTGATGTGGTGAACATCTTGATGGCCGCCCTTACTTCCCAGGACTTTACCTAGTACCCATTTAAAACTTTGTTGAACCAGAGTCTATGATCGTTAAATTTCTGGTCATAAATCAAATTCAACTATCAACAGACTGCAAACAGATGGCTTCGAATTAAGCTTCATCCAGAAGATGGCTGCACTTACAATCAGCATCGCTTACAATCATTGTTTTCAGTGAAATTTTGTTACTTTTTGTTACAAGTGCATATTCAGCTTTTTCATAATTTCTGATAATGAAAACCAGACTTGTAGTTATGATTCTAACTCTGCCAACAAGTTTGGCTCTGAAAAATAATTCCTGGCTTAGTAGAGATACATCAGTGAATGATATCGCAACTGAAAGTAGTGACAGCGATGATGGACTTGATAACGGGGATAATGTGGGTACATCTGAATAAAAACGTGGGTGTGGCACAAGAGACAAGAACATTGTTACAGCTGAAAATGTAGTTTGGAAATGGAGAAAGGCAAGAGACGGGGCGCATGTAGAAAGGGAGTTGGTTCTCCCCTGACCCTGTGTGGCTGGAGAAGGGAAGGAGAAGATTAACTGGTCAGGTCAGATGTCCCATTCTGATGTTGTATATTTTATGTGCACTTTATCAAGATTTGAACGTGAGCTGGAGCTGCCTCAGTTGCCAGAGATGGTGTTTCCTGAGAATTTTCTCCGCATCCACCACAAGTCAGGCTGTGGTGTAGAGTTCAACGCCCTTGATGCTCTCCGTCTTGTAGATGCCCACTCTGACCCCATCAAGGTTGCAGTATCCAGAGAGTGGCAGACATCTAGGTAAATAACTCCTGTTGTTAGTTCTGTGTTTTTACATTGAAAATGTTTCATTGTAAATTGATTCTTCTTTAAAGTCCGTGCTATGGGGTGCTGGTAGTCATGTCAGTCCACAACCTTCTGTCTCGTGTACTTTCTATCAACTCTGGCACAGATGATCCTCCATGACATGATGTCAGACTGTCCAGCATCTTTTCTCTCGGTCTCTTTCTGCCTCTCCGCCAATCCAGCTTTTTTACTGTCACATGTACTCCAGTTTTCTCCTTCTCATCACATGACCAAAACATTTAGATTGTGTCTTTCTGATGTGGGCAGTCAGTTCTCTTTGTGAGTCAGTTTTGTAAATTTCAGTAATTATTTATTTAAATTTTTCAGAATACCAAAGAGAAAGCTATGATTTGAGACGAATTCTCTCCAATATTCCATAGTTATAGATTCAAACTGTACGATAGACATGGCTGATGAAGATACCTTTTTTTTCATTGGTGCCTAAAGATACCTTTTTTTCATTGGTGCCTAGCCCATCCTTTTCTCTCTTTGTCTACCCCCCCCCCCCTTCCCCCTCCTTTTTTTTGGGATCCTCCATCTGCCTCGAACATCAAGAACATCAAGCGCTTATGGGAATTTTCCAAGTGTTGTGATGACGGTTCTTTTAAATGGGTACCAGGAAATGTACTGGTTAGTAAATGTGGTCAGCATGATGTTGGTCCTATTGGGTGACCTTTGGTCTATAAAAAAAAAAATACCCAGCACAGTATGTACTGATATCTCTGCAACTGCCAGTCCAAGCTTCAAGGACAAAAGATTGGGTGTGCAGCTAACTACCCACCCTGTAAAAACAGCAGTGCTACAGAAACTGGAATGGGTAACAAACGAATTGAGGAAAACACCATAAGAGGAGCATTTTTGAGATAAGTCAGGGCTGCTTTAATGATAACTGTTCGGATTTCATTTTTGTGCCAAACATTCCAAAAAATTATTGTTGTAGAACTTGATTCTGCAGAAGAGTGAGTTTGATTTTGCTTATCCTGTAGCAGAAAGAAGACCCTGGACATTGCTCATATCATAATTGATTCTTTGTCCATGTGTCTGCACCATGTAGATAACTTATCACATTTGAAGGACACACACATAAATATATATAAGGCTGCACATGTTAGTTAATTAGGAGTGTTCCTTCAAAGTTGGAGTGCATTTGCCTGAGAGGCGATGAACCAACAGTCTGCATTAAAAAAGCCAGATCTGTAAAATGGATGTGCATGCAATTTGCAGGGAAAAGACTGAAGTCCATAAATGGATTAACAACAGAACTTTCCACGAGAGTTTACAGCGATAAATGCAGATTAAAAGAAGATATCAGGCTATTTAATATTGACGATATCAGGCTATATAATATTGCTAAATTCTACTTTGACCATTCTAATTCTTTCTTATTTCTGCCACACACCTGCCGTAGGTTGTCTTTCTACTACTGCCCTTTATCTCCCAGTGGAGCTTAGGCCCTCAGCCATCTCAGGCCAGGTCATCATATCTTTTGCTATCTCATGCAGCTTCCCCCATATCGTCCCTATCTCTTAACCTCACTCTCTAGTTCTCTTTTCCTCTTTTTTTTTGGTCTGCCTTTATTCCTATAACCATGTGAGTTCCAGTGTAGAGACATTCTGGTTATATTGTTCCCAGGTTTTCTCAGTGTGTCCTAATCAACAATCTTATCTTTGCACCCTGATTTACCAGATATTTTTTAGTTCTGCCATAAAGCTGCACATCAGTGATTCTATCATACTACAGTGGAACCTCTCTTAACGAGCTTAACTCGTTCCAGAATCATACTCGCTAAGCGAAACAATTTTTCTCATAAATTAATGTAAAATACGATAATGCGTTCCATGTCGATAAGATACTCACAAAATGCTATGTATAACGTTTATTCAAAAACTCTTTGAGAGTGAGGTTGGTCCCTTCAGTCACCTGAAAACAATGCTCGAAGAGTGCTTTAGTGTAGAGCTTCTTGAAGTTAGAAATAGCTTGCTGGTCCATGGGCTGGATTTACGGTGTGGTTTTGGGAGGCAGAAACTGGATCTTGATGAACTTAAATTCTTAAGATAGATCATCTTGTAGGCCTGGAGGATTCATGTACATCTATCACAATACAACACAAGTTTGAGAAAATGTGTGATCACAAGCGACACTACGATGCTACTATGGCAAGTGCTAAAAACTGATGTAACATGCGCACAATTGGGGACTTCCCCTCTCCTCGCCACTCGTTATGTGAAACGTCGCTCGTTAAGCAAGTCATTTTTTTTACAATTTGTTTTGCTCGTTATGCGAATTACTCTTTAAGCGAGGTTCTACTGTATCTGCTATCTGCTGTCCTAGGTTTAAAAAAATTGCTTTGGTCATATGTCTTGTGATTCTGTGTATATTTTGAAACCGGCTTGTTACTATCTTTGTTGATTATCATAGTGTTTGCTTTCGTTATTATATGTATGTGTATGTTTGCATCATATTCATTATTTTATGTGTTTATTTGTGTGCGTATAAAATTTAAGATCAAGCAACAGTCCCAAGGGTACCAGAAACAAAACTGCACTCAGCCCAAATGACTGTCTGTAAAATAAAACCAGAACTTTCAGAGCCAAAGACAAACAGCTTAACCATGTAGTCACAGAGACCTAGTGTTGGCACATGTTTGTATATATTTGTATGATGTGTATTTGTATAATGTGTATTTTTATAACATGTATTTTTATCATGCATATTTTTCGTGCCTCTCAAAAAGATCTGATTGTGAGCATATTAAAAATGTTATCTCGCCATTTGACTGGACTTTCACCACAGCCTACAGAGGTACCATTTTTGAGGAAACCCCCAACACGCTCAAGGTAAGTGTGATGTTATCTGTTATTTATAGAACAAATGCAAATCATTCATTTTAAAGGGTCACAAATTGGGCATGTAGGCTTGTATTACATTTGGCTTTTCCAAACAAGTTATCTTTCGCACACTACACTATACACACACATAAAAGTAAGTAAAGTAAAGATCCCTTTTCACGCCTTAGGTGCATTGAGCATATGGGAAGAGCGTCCCGTATTTTTACAGACCGGTCGGCACTGGGTGGGTAATCTTCTTATTTGCGTTTGGTTTCGTATGCTCAGATTAGACCATCAGGTGGGTTGCCTCTATGAACTCGCATGTCAGCTGCAGGTCCTGCATGGTTCCCCATAGCTTGCTCTGCACACTTTGCTCTTGAGGCCAGGTGTCTTTTCAAAGTTGCAGGTAGAGTGGGCAGGTCTGCAGAATGTGCTGAGGTGTTTGGGGTCCTGTTTGACAGGCACACTGGGGGGACAGTACAATCTTTATTTTTTGCATGTGGTAGTTGAGTCTGCAGTGTCCTGTTCGTAGACAGAAAATTTTTGTTTGTTGCTTTCTGTTGAGTGCTGATGGGGTCTTGTGGATGTTTACTGTTAGTTTGTTCTCTCCACAATCTCTTGTATTTTCCTTTGATAAGTGTTCTGATTTCTGGTAATGACAATGAATGGGCGTGTTGTTTCTCCTGAGTTCCATTTTTTGCAAGTCTGTCTGCTAACTCATTTCCTGATATGCCGCAGTGAGCCGGGATCCACTGGAGAACGATTTGATTGTTTTCTGTGAGTCTGTTTAGCTGATGGGTCAGTTCTCTTTCCATGTTGTCTCGTGGATCCCTATGAGTCGCCTGGAGGACTGACATGCAGTCACAAAGGAAAACAATTTTGCTGTTTTTAATTTTTATTTCCTCAAGCACTTTGGCTGAATCAATAATTGCTTGCTGCTCTGAAGTTTGTTGAGAGTCTTCCGGAGATGCATGACGTTTCTGCTGTGGTCCCATCTTGCAGCATGATGACCGATCCAGCTCCTCCATTTTTGCCTGCTCCCTCCAATGATCCTTCTGTGTATACGTGTGTCCATTCAGGTTTTGGATAACAGTTGTAGACATGTTTAAGGGTCTTTGCACGTAGTACTAGGTCACATTCTTCAGCCTTTCTGTCTATGCCTGGAATTGTTGTTGTGACTGTATATTTAGGCTGTAGGTCTATGCTGTATGCCTGGATCATTTCCCATGTTGAAGGATCTTTAGAAAGGATGTCACTGTTTTTTGTGTAGTACATATTTGATAGATGGTGAAAGCTTTGTCTTTTCAGTCAGTTTTTGGTTAAGTTATTTGCTATTCTTTTGCATGGGATTGTTGTTCATGCATTAAAATTTTTCCAGCTCATTAATTGGTGTGCTTCTCATACCTCCAGTGATGATCCTGAGACCAGTGTTCTGTATTTTGTCCAGTTTGTGTAGGTTTGATTTGGCTGCAGTGGAGTATGCTCCCATGCCATACTCCAGTTTTGGTCGTACGGGTGGGTAATGTGGTTAGCATTACCCCGGCCGTCTATATTTTCCCAGGACAGCCATCCTGGTACCTATTTAAGGCTGGGTCGACCTGCGACGCTCCAGACTATGATTAAAATCCACACAGCCAGCAGTGGGTTTCGATCGCGGTACGTTGAAGTTACGAGTCTGATTCGCAACACCTAAGCCACGGACATATACACGCACATATATATATATATATATATTAAACAGATAGATCACTACACATTTTTGTGCGATGAATTAACACATGTATTTTCAAAGCTTGCTGCAGTGTTAATGTGCGTGTGATAGTTTCCTTTAGGTATTTATAAGTAGGGTTGGGTTTTTGTTGTTATCTGTGGCTGTAAGAAGACCAGTTATTCAGAATGACTCTGAAGCTAGAATACAACTAAAAGAGATGACGTCTTATTACAAACTTTTAGAACAAGGTCTTACAGTGGCTTGTTGGACCCATCAGAGATGAAAACAGCAGAGAATAGAGAGTGAGATGTAACAAAAGAATTTATAATCTATTTAAATGACCACTAATTACTGGCAATTTGAGGGCTAAAAACAGTGATGTTTGTTGCCTGTAGAGATATTTGCAGATAACAGATAGACAAAACTCATCATTATCATGTAGCAGGTCCTTTGCAAAACGTCGCTCTCCTCACGGTCTGCCTGAAAGAATCTCTGTCTCTCGCCAGCTTTCCTGCCTCATATACTTACATATTCAAGGAGTCACTTATATCCTGTGCCCATCTTTGTGTTGGTCAGCCTCTGCACCTCCTTCCTGTACCATGCCGTCTGCTATTATTTTGTCCAATTCACCATGATGCTTGATATGACCAAAATATTTAAGCTTTTGAGACAAGAGGCTGTTTATTAGCCAGTTAGACAAAACTGTGTACACAAATTAGCTAAAGCAGACCCAGAAGACGGTTGAGAGATAATATACAGGCAGAACTGCAAACAGTATGAGTAACTAACTGGAAAGAGAAAGCCAGTTACAGAGATAAATGGAGGCGGGTGAAATCTGCAGCATTTAACCTCAAGGGCTCGGAATGCTGAAGAAGAAGAACGGTGGGTTAGGGGTTATGAACGTGGTTTTATAATTCCAGCATCCCAGGTTGCAGGGGATTTAGCAACAGACTGCTTTACACTGGTTTTGACAGTGGTGTAAGTGCCGGCTTTTCACGAAGCAGTGGCAAACTACTGAAAGTAACATTGCTTAGTAAAACTCAAAAAGTTAACAAACACCGGGGTTGGGTTTGGATATCCAGTAGGGATACTGCAACTAACCTATCTAATTATTATTATGATTCACTGGCTGTAAAACGCCGGTGGAAAGTTCTGGTCGTTAGTCAACTTCTATACTTTAGTTTTGTTCCGGAACTTGAGTTGTGCATTTTACATATCTGGATTATATATGCAAACTATTGGTTCCTTGCCTCTCAGGCAGATGCCCTCCTACTTCAAAGGAAGCACCCCTACTTAATAGACTTCTCTGACATGTATAGGGGGGGTTGGATCCTTTCTTTTGACCCCGGAACCCACACAGCGACTTATCTTAGTGATAAGAATGTTATTAGTCTCAGTATGGGTAACTAAATGTTCAATGCTCATCAGGTAGAACAAACCTCAGAACGTATTGACATAGAGAAGCTCAAGCAGAGGGATCCTATCCAGTTTTATGATGATGTTCTTCTGTTTGAGGATGAGCTTTCGGACAACGGGACATCGATGCTGAATGTAAAAGTTGTAAGTAGGTAATACTTTTCATGTGAAGTAGCATTGTTTTTATTTTTGAGGTTATATTCGTGGTTTGTGAATAATTTTGCTTTAGTAAAAGTAAAGGACTTTATTCCACGCCTTTCAGGCGTATTGGGTATATAGGGCTAGACCTATATTTTATAGACCAAACGACACAGTGGGTGATGGGGTCAGCATCACGCCAGCCACCTATACTTCCCAGGACTGTGCCTGGTACCCACTCAAGACTGGGTCAGCCTGGGAGACCAGGTCATTTTTGAAAAAAATCCGGCCCTTGTCAGGAGCCGAACCCATGACCTTCTGATCTACAGGCGAACGTCTAGCCGCTAGACCACGGCGGATCTAGTTTTGTTTTAAATATGATTTAAAATTAATTTTGAAAAACAAATTATGTGACCTGTGTAAAGTTTTTTAACAGGTTTTTAGGAATCCCCTTCCTCAGTCTCACCCCCAAGGGGAGAACAAGGGTTACTAGTTTCTTGTATATTCATTTAAAAAAACATATTGTTCAACTGCGAAAATAAAAATTTATAGGTTGGTGACAGTGTATCAGCCAAGTTATTTCTTGAAGTTGATAAACTTGGTTATTAATGCCACCTACAGAAATCTCAAATGAATAGATCTAGCCGACATTGCCTGTAGAAGTCAACAAGCAGTGTGCGATTGATCTTTACATCTTGAAGTGTTCTTGGTTTGTTTGTAACCAATATTGTATCCATGCTAGATTGATCATCTTCCTCATCTCTATGTTCACTAGCTGTAAACTCTGGCAGAAAGTCCTTGCTTTTTGCCTATTCGTGAACTTTAATATTTTTTTTCTCCAAAACTGGAGTTTTGCTTGTACATCTGTTTTATAGATCTAGCTTATTTATATGCTGCTTATTGGTTCCTTGCCTTAAGTACTTGTAAGGGGGGGGGGGTGTTCTTTTTCCTCTAAAATGGGCTTCCAGATCCCACATGGGAATGTGGTCAGTATTGTACCTAACCTCCAACCTGGGTAGGTTCTAGAGTATTTAATGGGGATAGACCCACTGCCCCCCCCCCCCCTTTTTTTTTTTCCCCAGCAAGCATGTAGTAAAAACTGAAAAATTATGGGTCTTCTGTACTTGAATGTGTTAGCAGAAAGGTCAGATATTGCAGCCTCGCTGTCAACCACAACACTGCCAACCACCCCATTGAGGGCGAGCAGAGAAGAGTATACCTAACCTCTAAGAACATTTTCTGTTTGCCTGTTCTGTAAAAGTGGGTTGAGCCCCTTGAAGCCATGTGGTCATTAAAATGTCTCTCCTTGAGAAATAGTTTCCCCGTGTGGCTTCCAGGACTTAATTTTTTTTTAGAACAAAGAATAGACCCACCTCCCCCCCCCCCCCTTTTTTTCCCCCCACAGGCATGTTGAAAAAGGCGACTGATTAGAGGTGTTTCTTCAAAGTCAGAGTGTATCTGCCTGAGAAGCAGGGAAGCAACAGTCTGCATACAAATGGTTGGATATGCACACAAGACTCAAGTTCTGCATTGGAGTTTACAGCCAGTGACTGCTAAAAAGAATCAAAGTATTTTATCCTAATACCATCAAGTCAACAGATGTGAGCGCTAGCCACTGCACAACATTATATACATAGCGAGTGTACTGGGTAAGGGCTGATATATTCAAGTATTGTGTTCATTTAATTATACAGATAACATTTACTGTTACACATTCTTCTGTGTTCTGTACTTTATTACCCAGTGGAGCATAGACCCTCAATCAGCACACCCCTTATCATCCTATGTTTTGCTATTGCATGCAGATAACCCCTTGTCCTTCCTGTCTTTTTTTTTTCCCCAACTTCACTCATTAGTTCCATTCTGCATGCATTTTGTTGTCTGCTTTTTTTTGTATGCACCTGTGGGTTCCAGTGAAAAGACATTCTAGTTATATTATCAAATTTTCTCAGTGTATGCTTTTGAACGCCAGTGTCTCTTCTTCACCTTTTTATTTGCTGCAATTGGTTTAGATCTCTTTCTATACTGATATTCTGGCCACATTGTAAGGAGAAGTAAAGAGAGACCGAACAGGCACCAAAATAAGAAACACATAGATTGAGGAAACACAGGCTCCAAAAGAAATCCAGAAAAGAATGTTGATGAAGGAGGCCAAAGGTGCTTATCTGGGTTCCCTCCATGATCTTGAAACAGTTGTCATAAGATTGTGTGTGTGAGACTTATAACAACACAACAGGATGATGATCATGTTATAAAGCCCAGTAGTCTACTATGGCTACCATGTATTGTCCTGGGAAGTAGACGCAGCCGCGTGATGTTCACCACATCAACCACCAAAGGCATGAGTTTAGCCTCATGTGACCAATGTGCCACTGAAAGGGCTCCTTTACATATGTTATTAACTCTTTCAGGATGACATTTTTTCTGGGGTTTGAACAGATTTCTTCTTCTTCGCATTCACCAGCTGTGAACTCCGGCAGAAGGTTCTGGTTGTTCGCCCACTTCTGTACTGCAGTCCTGTTCCAGAACCTGAGTGTTGCGTGTGCATCCATTCGACAGATCTGTATGCAGACTGTTGGTTCCTTGCCTCTCAGGCAGATGCACTCCGACTTCGAAGGAAGCTCCAAATTAGTCGACTCTTACGACATAATTTTGTGTAGGCAGTGGGTCTATTCTTGTTTTCCCATATTAGGGCCCCGGAACCCACACGGGGGTGGACAGGTTTAATTTTGAGCCTGATTTAAAAAAAAAAAAATTTTTTTTGCGACATGGCAAGGGTAAAACCTTTCTGAAGACAAAGTATTGTTGTATAGTGACATATTATATATCAAATTTCAATGAGAAATGAATACAGAATACATCTAAACTATTTAAGTTTCAGTATTACAGCAACAAAATATTAAAATGGCACAACATTCAAGGATGTTAAACACACGTGAAGATTTTGTTAACACATGGAATGTTGTACTTACCTTACCTTTTTACTTGTTTAACATTACTGCTATCCATTCTGAGAATTCACATGCCTTCTCTGTTTAGTTATGTACCAGCTAGTCTTTATTTGAAACAGTATACTACTTCCTTTGGCTAATTCTAGTTTTTCAGTACATTTTCATACCAATTCATTTTCATAGGAAGAGAAACAATATTAGAATATCTATGCAGCGGGCTACTAAAGCGGTGATCCATCCAAACGTGATGGATTTGGAAGCCACAAAAGTGGCTGTAAGTCTTCAAAGAGTTAAGCTAGGTTGACCATGGAGCCATGTAGTTCAAATATTTCTCCAAAAGAAAGATTTTTAACTAGGACAGCCAAGCTGTCAGATATGGGCCTCAGCCACTATGCTTAGCAAGTTAGTAACTGGTTACTTGGTGGCGGTTTTTGATGTGTTAATTACGCAACAGTTTGTGTGACCTGAACTTTGTAGAACCTTGTATACTGTCTATCCGGCTGCACACTCAGGGATTTTGTTCTTTTTATCTATTGGTGATCCTGTATCAGCCAGTTTGTTTTGAGTTGCTGAACTGGTTATTAGTGTCACCTACAGTAATCTGGAGTGAATAGATCTAGCCGACATTGCATGTGGAAGGTTACAAACAGTGTGCGATTGATCTTTACATAATTAATTATGAGTATGCTGTTTAGGTGTTGATAAACATGTTCATTGAATCAAGTTTGATAAACTCACATACAGTGTTCATTGAATCAAGTAAACAGTATTTTCTGTTAGTGTTATGGAGTTGGGTTAATCATGAAGCTATGTGTTCATATTTCTGATCTCCCAGTGTGGGTTCCAGGGCCTCACTTTGGTTTAAAGGAGAAGAGACCCACTTTCTCCGTAACGCTCATGTCCTTAAAGGTGACTAATTAGGGGTTTTTCCTTTGAAGTCAGACTGCGTCTGCCTGAGAGGTGAGGAACTGAAGGCCTGCATGCAAATAAACCAGATCTGTAAAACATATGTGCACACAAAACTCTTTCAGTTCTGGAACAGGACCTAAAGTCCAGAAGTGGATGAACAACCAGAACTTTCTGCCAGAATTAAGTCGGTGAACATTGAGAAGAAGAAGAAGATATTTCTCCTAAATAGGGATTTTAACTGAAAGACACCAAGCTGTCAGTTGCATGTCTTAGCCACTGCGCTAGAGTCAATTTATATGATGATTTTTCTTGTGTTAATGATTGTTATTTGTAATTTATATTATTTTACTGATCCACACACTTCTTTTAGTTTTGTATCTGGTTTTTGTGTGAATGTACATAAACAAGTGAGAACCACCTTGGTGTTGTGGCTAGACGTTCACCTGCAGATCCAGAGGTCATGGGTTCAGGTCCTGATAAAGCCGGACAATTTTCAGAAATGACCTTGGATCCCAGTTCCACCCAGGTAAAGGCTTGAGAAGTAAAGGCAGCTAACATGATATTGACCACATCACCCACCGAATGCTGATTGTCTATAAAATATAGGTTTAGCCGTATATGCCTAGTACTACTCAAGGCGTGGACAAGGGCCCTTTACATAAACTACTGCATATTCAGATGTTTTTTACTCTCCCTATTGGTAATGCTGTATCAGCCAGTTCTTTATTTTGAGTTGCTGAACTTGGTTATTAGCGCCACCTACAGCAATCTACAATGAGTAGATCTAGCCGACATTGCATGTAGAAGATTGTAAGCAGTGTGCGATTGATCTTTACATCTTACAATAGGTTAATTACCAGTGAATTGGAGCTTGCAGCCAGAAACCCAGAAATTCTGTTAGTTTAACAGTTACAGCACAAGAAAACTCTACATAGTTGATGGTTTTGTCTTGATTTTTACGTTATATTCACAGTCAGAACATTTTTAAAAGCTGCATAATTTCATTCTTTACATCTTATTGGTGACACTGTATCAGCCATTTCTGTTCTGAGTTAATGAGTTTGGTTATTAGTGCCACCTACAGTAATCTACAGTGAAAAGATCTAGCCGACATTGCATGTAGAAGTCAACAAGCAGTGTGCGATTGATCTTTACATTTTCAGGTGAAATAAAAAATTTAAAAAATGGCGCAAAAATTGTACTAGACAAAAGCAATCTTAATAAAAACCTATTTATAAAGTCCTGGACTCATATTGCATTCTTGCTCTCAGGCTAATATTTTAATAAACAGATGGCACTTGATGGGTCGTTGTAGAAAAAAATGAATGCTCATTCAGGGTGTGAACTTGGAACCTTGCACAGCCCAAGTAATAAATCATACCACTAGTTTAGTTGGACTGAGATTAACTAACAGTTGATTTATTTAATATAAATTTTGCAGGACCTTACATGTGAGGTGAGATGTCCAATTCGCAGTTCACCTTCTAATTCACTTTATCACTTTTCATTCCCAGAAATTTCTTAAAAATTACACGTGTCAAAACACAAGAGCGTGTAATAAATGTCAGAACTTCCGTGGTAATAATGTAGCTGGTCATGATATGAATACTGTAGATAAAACAATTTAATTTGTATATTTAAGTGAAAATTGTTTATTTTTACTCTTCATTATAAGTCAGTTTATCTTCTAGACGTGCAGCTGACGAGATGCAGCAAAATATGCCCATTAAATGGTGGTTGGTAGATTGTCACCCTACACACATCTGATTTCTTTTCTTTCTTTCTTTATGTTCACTGGCTTTATACCCAAACCTGAGTTTTGCGTGTACATCATAGTTTGGCTTTGTACGCAAACCCGAGTTTTGTGTGTACATCCATTTTACTGGCTTATTTGTGTACAGTTTTTGTTCCCTTTTGGGCAGATGTACTCTCACTTCGAAGGAAGACATAGATTCTATCTCTAGGATGACTGTGGCCAATGTTTCATGGGACATGATGTTGCCTCGTTTGTGTCCTTTTTATCTACTGGTGTTGCCCCTGGATAACCCCTTTAGGGCAGCCACGTGCAGACTGGTCGGCTCTCAAGTGGGGGGGGGGGGGGGCAGGTCATGGGCATTCCCTGCCGTCCAAGGAAGCTTCCATAAATGCAGAGCCGACACATGCCGCTCTGGTCCTGGGCTCACCCAGGGAATTGTCTTGGGCTGCGTCCTCAGGAGATAAGCAGGGAGCAACCTGTATGTCTAGGACTTCGATCACCACGCAAATTCTTCTTTATAATATTAGACCCCGGCAACGTTGTTTCAGCTGCGCTTGGCATGATAGTAAGGTGAGGTATGTATCAGGCATAACTTCACCTGTTTGGTCCCAACACTCGAGTGGGTGGGGCCAATGATAACAGACATTTGAACCTTTCTGCCAGTCAGTAGGATTTTTGATGGTCGAACATTGAGACTTTGCTCGTGGGCCATAGGATGAGAATTTGTCGGACATTTGAGCCTAACCAGCAGGCTGACCTTGGCTGTTGTGGTGTACCTCAATGTGGTGACGACGACATTGAGTGTTGACTAAGGATGTACTGAAACAGGATTTTACCAGAAACGGCCCACAGAAGATGTTGCCCGTCTAAGCTGCGAACAAATGTCTTGGTCTAGGGCTAAATCGAGAGTTATCATTTAGAGATAAATTCGGCAAGCAGACTTTACTCATGTTCCAAATGAGTTTTGATAAGACGTTTTCACCCGTGCTTTTTGGGGGTGGGCTGATGAGAGCCAGAAAGGGCACTACCTCTCTGGAGGCCGTCGGCTCTGTTAATGCTCATTTGAGTCATTATCCATGGCACACGACAGGGATGTCCGTCAACAATATTGAATGAGTTTGCCTAAAACCAGTACTAAAAGGGTTGGTGCCTGAGATCTGGTACGAAGTAACTTCTTATACACACAACAGACTGAACTTTCCCTCATGCCTTTGACAGAAATACAGCACGCCACACATCTGATTTCATTAAACACCCAATAGTTGCCTTTTACAGCATGCTTGTTAGGGGGCAATGGGACCGTTTTTGTGTGTTTTTGTTTTACCAAAGCATAAGGTCCCGGAACCCAGACTGTGAGTATTGTTACTATTAAAAATAGGATACATTCTTGGACCTTTTAAAACCTACCCCGTGGCTGGTTGTTTGTTTTCGGGGATGTTGAGGACAGTAACAGTCAGTGCTTTCGTAATCACACGGAAAAAGGTACAATTGTCAGAGGAAAAAGTAAAGGTCACCTTACCCGTGCCATCAGGCCTATTTGGCATATAGGACTAGACCTAAATAGTGTAGACCAGTCAGCACTTGGTGGTTGGCTTCATCGACATCGCGCTGGCCGCCTTTACTTCCAAGGACTTCACCTGGTACTCATTTAAGGCTGGGTCGACCTTTGGTAACGTGCAAAAAGAGTCCAGCTCCATCAGGACCTGAAGCCACGACAGTCAGTCACCAGATATATATATTTATTTCAGCTGGTTAATTTTATTTATTATTGTGTGTCTCTTTCAGCGAGTCATGCCGACCAGCTTCTTTGTGCTGATGAGATTTTTTGTCCGTGTTGACCAAGTTCTCATTCGAGTCAATGACACCAGATTGTATCATGAGGTGAGATTACATGTGTCTTCTTCTTCTTCTTTTGCTCGCTTGAAATAGATTATCTATGTCTGCAATGTTGTCTCTAGTATGAACTTCACTGTCTTTTGTAATTCACTCAGCGACCCGTAAAGTTTCTCTTGGCCAAAAGTTTTGCCTTGATATGTTGTATTTGGGACAGTCTTGGAGGACATGATCTGTTGCATGTCTGTTAAAGTTGAGATTTTGTCTGTTAAAGTGTCTCTATTAGAGAGAATATATATGTGATTCTCAGTCCATGTTCATTTTATTTGGAGAAAAATGGTGCTTACGAGAGAGAGAGAGAGAGTGTGTGTATTTCCCTGTGAGAGGCTGGCTTATGTTTCAGTGAATACATTTGACTCTGAGAAATTAAAAGTGTGTAAGTTTGTGTTTGAAATAAATTGTGTAAAGTCTGTGTTTGAATTACATTTTTTAAAGTCTGTGTTTAAAATTGTGTACGTCTGTGTTTGAATTAAATTTTGTATGTCTTTGTTTAAATTAAATGGTGTAAGTCTTTGTTTAAATTAAATTGTGTAAGTCTGTTTGACAATAAGAGTGAAAGGACTTATTTTATAGTTCCCTCAGTGCTTATAAAATAGGAGCAAATTAGGAAAGAAGGGGTGCAGTATAGAATAGAACAGTAGTTCCTAGATATAGCATTACGGTCTGCTGTGTTTGTTATTCGACCTATGCTTGGTTATTATACATCTCTGTAACCTGTAGTGCCATTTCAATGGTGTGAGATGAATTCTATCTGTATTCCTTAGTTGTGAATTTTTAGCTGTACGATAGACATTGTCAATGAAGACACCTTTTTTTGGGGGGTGCCGGTACAATATTTTTTGCTTCCCCCAAACACGAAATTCCCGTGGGAATTCCACAGCTGACTTGACAGTCCATTATTTCAAGGGGTGCAAGTGTGCTGCTGTCTGCTGCTGTTTTTGAGTGTTCATCTAGTGTCTTATGGTGCGACATATTTCGGTCTGTTGATGCGCATTTGGCTGCTTGTTGATGCGCAATTGGCCGGCCTGCAATATTAGTCATGTTTTTATAACTTGTCAACATGTGAGTGCATAGCGTAGTTGGTATCACATCTGCTTTGTAAATGAAAGATGCCGTGTTCAATACCGACGTGATCCATTGTGAATTTCCTTTTTTTTTCAAATGAAATGTAAATTGTGTGTGTTTTTGTTGTCACAATGTTTTTTTTTTTTAAATAAAATGTAAATTGTGTGTTTTAAATGAAATGTAAATTGTGCGTGCGCGCGTGTGTGTGCGTGTGTGGGCGCGCGCGTGCGTGCGTGCACGTGTGTGTGTGTGAGCGTGCGTGTGTGTGTGTGTTTTTGTTGTTGTCACAACGTTTTTTGTAAAAATAAAATGTAAATTGTGTGTATGTGTGTTTGTTGTCACAACGGTTTTTTTTTTTCACTACATGTAAAATGTGCACTTTGGCTATGTGAACTCTATGTGCAATCGCAGGAAATGCCAATTGGGGTACTGTGGGAGGCCCTAAAAAGGGCCAATCATTCTACATGAATACTGCTGGGTTCACGCACGAATTTACAATCACAGAGATTGTACACGTTAGTAGATCTGAACTGAGGTCAAACTGCGGTGGCAGAAGAGACGACGGACTAGTAGTCTCTCGGGGGCCAGAATCTAGCAATGTCTGCTAGTATAGTTTCAAACATGTCGCCACCCGCACGTTGAGCGCGCCTGCGCCACAGAAACTCACACATGTAAGATTCTAATAAATGTCTGTGGGTGCCATTCTGGCGCTTGTTTCTCTCCTTTGCCGACCTCCACAAACGTTGGATGCATTGCGTATGAGCACCTGTGGTGGGGTCGACAAAATTAATGGAGTGATTGCCGGTAAGATGCGTCAATCCAGGAATATTCTCAATTCCATTGTATGCACGCCACATGTCGGAAACTACTGTCGTTCCGGGTCTGATGTTTGCGCTAATGATCGGCAGAAGCGTCTCTGCTTTTCTGTCTGGGACGCAGACCAGAAAGCATTCGCCTGTCTCGCGACAGACTCCGCCAAATACCCACTGAAACACACGTCCAACATGATATTTACGTCTTGCAAAGAGACTTTCATCGATTTCAACAGTGGTGTTCTCTCCACCGATCACTGCAGGATTCAATAACAAAGTATTGGCACAAACCTCCCTTGGAAATTGCTACATTCCACCGTCGCAGACGGCGACATGCTCAGCTCTACTTGGCAAAATCGAATGCTTGTCATATCATGAGACCAGCAGTATATAAAAAGAATGATCTGTCTATATGGGAGCCGTGAGGCTTCCAGCCATGTTCCTTGCCGCAGAGGTAAGTCTACACGACAAGTGGACTTTCTACAGCGCCAACGGTCGTGTCTTTCAGACAGCGATAGCAGCATCTGATGGTTGTTTCTGCAACTTCTGGTTTTGTGCAGAATGCCATGCTGTTGCAGGAAGGCAATGCTGCTTTCTTTGTCTTGTACAGATGTAGCTGTAGAAAATTCATCGTGACTGCTGCTGGAAACAATGGCAACTGACTGACGCCGGAAAAGAGCGGTAAACATACGTCATCAGTGTTGCCACTTTTCTTTGACAAAAACATCCAAAATTGAGTCAAAAAAGATCTTAAAATATCCAAATTTGCGTGGAAAACATCTAGAAAAAAAAATCCAAACGGAAAGAGTCACAAATTACACAGCTATTAATATGACTAAAATGGGTAGCATTAATCTGTACTGAAAAGTAAATGTGGCCAGTGTAACAGCTACCACATCACCCTTAGAGTGCCAGTACTACTGCTGCTACCACTACCACCACCACCGTCACAACAACAACACAAAACGGTCACTACTGTCTGTACAGGTCGTTGTAAGTGTGCCTCCGACATAAAACTCCATCACCTAACCATGGGCGAACGCAAAAGAAAGGGGGGGGGGGGGCACTTGCCCTGGATTGATTAAAAAAAACGAATGCTGTTGCTTGTTCATCTGCAGCAGCAACGCTATCACCTGAACCAGACCCGGACAAACTTGAAAGTGGAGATACTGGGTTAACCTAGGACATTGGACTCTGTGTAAAATCTACTACGAAGATTCGATCTTAAGCTCAAGTATCGTTTGCTAACTGATCCGTACAAGCCTCACCCGTCATATGATTTTGAAGGCGACATGTCAGGAAGTGGAAAATCGTTGTTTCAGGAAATCTTGGCTAACCCAGTATTCTCTATGGTTATCGTATTCACCTAGGTTAAAAAGTGCTTTTTGCATTTTCTGTGTTTTATTTCCTCAACCAGTTCAAAGAGGAATTCAAGGTGCCTTCATTACTACTTTTTGTACAAAGCACAAAGATTTCAATGAATGTGCCAGAAACCATACCAGCTCAGCATGGCATCGTGGGTCTCAACAAGATGCTGAACACTTCGCGTCAACCATTAGAGATCCAAAAAAGGATATTATTTGTCAGATAGATAATTCCGTAAAACGAACTATTGAAGAAAACAGAAAGAAACTGTATCCTTTTATTTCAACAATCTTATTTTGCGGAACAAATGATTTGCCAATTCGTGGGAAAGATAACACCAAAGGAAATGTCGAACAACTTTATACGTATCGAATTGAGGGAGGAGACAGCATTAAAAAAAAAACCATGTTGATACAGCTGCTGGAAATGCACGTTACACATCACACCGAACGCAGAATGGTTTGATTAATTTGTCTGAACAAGCTTTGCGATAATACATTGTAAAAGCTGCTAACAATGCTGTTGGATTCTTGATCATAGCCGATGGAACAGCAGATATCTTAGGAGCAGAACAGTTATCACTGGGAGTCCGGTTTGTAGATACGTCTAGTGAGAAGGCTATGATTCGTGAGGAATTCCTTGGATTTTCTCCGCTGAAGGTATGGACGCCGCCACGATATCTGATTGTATTATTCAACATTGCAAAACATTTAGTCTTCTCCTTAATAATCTGCTGGGTCAAGGTTATGATGGGCGCTCGACAATGGCCGGAAAAGAAAATGGTGTTCAGGTGAAAAATTCGAAGAATTTACCCCAAGGCTGCCTTTGTTCACGGTGCCTCGCATATACTGAATCTCGTTGAAAATGATCTTAATAATGTTGCATTGATAAGAAATACTATTAGTACTATCAAAGCAATTATTACATTTTTTTCGTGAAAGCCCAAAAAGGAGGTCCTCTGTCCCAAATATTCCTCTTCTGTGTGAGACAAGATGGACAAGCAAGTATAAAAGTATTCAGATTTTTTCTAGTAAATTTGCAGACATTTATTGCCAACTGGAAACATTTTCATTGCATGCAAGTGGAAATACACGACAGGCTGCACATCTGTTACATTGTTCATCAAAGTCCAGCACGTTTTTATTTTGTCTCAATATTATTTCTCAAGACTCTGCCATACTGGAACCAGGTACTCAGGCTCTTCTAGCTGTTCAAGTTGATCTTCCAGAAGTCCAACTGCAAGTTCAAAACCTGCTCAGTGTAGTAAAACTTCACCGAGGTGATTCCGATAACTATTTCATGGATATTTTTGTGAAAACACTACAACTCGCACAGAAAGTGGATATTGAGCTGATTATCCCAAGACAGTGTGGAAGACAAAAGTATCGAAGTAATCCGGGAACCATAAGTGTTGAAGAGTACTTCAAACTGTTTACATTCCATACTTAGATTCTCTAATTAACTCAACTGAGAGTCGATACTGTGAAGCCAACAGTGCACAATTTAACTTAGCGTTGCTACATCCTTCGAAATTGTGCAAACTGAATCGTAAAAAGTTTAAGGATATAATGTCTACTATTATTCAGATATACTACATTGATAATTTTGAAACTTCTTCTTCTTCTTCTTCTTCGCGTTCACCAGCTGTACACTCTGGCGTAAAGTTCTGGTTGCAGCCATGCTCCAGAACATGAGTGTTGCGTGTGCATCAGTTTTACAGATCTGATTCAATTGAATGCAGACTGTTAGTTCCTCGCCTCTCAGGCAGATGCACTCTGACTTCAAAGGAAGTTCCCCAGTTAGTCGACTCTTACGACATGCTTTTGGGGAGGCAGTGGGTCTATTCTTGTTTCCCCCCCGGAACCCACACGGGGGAGGGAAAACGTGAGAATGCAGAAGTAGACAAGATTTTATCGACTTGTACCTTTTACAAAGTTTTATCTGAGTGTCAGGTATGCCTTACTAGTTTTGCTAACATTACCAGCAACAACATGTACTGTGGAGCGATCGTTCAGCACATTACGTTGTCGTGTAAAAACATGGCTTAGATCTGCAATGTCAGATAAACGTCTGTATGGATTGTTTATGTTAAGCAAATCCAGGCCGGCAACGAAACAAATAATGATTTGACCGTTGCTGGCGCTACGTCGTTCGTGGTTTGTGCGATTTATGAAAGTACTTACAACGAGCCTTGGTTATATCCCCGGAAACTGCCAATATTTTTTTGTTCATACTTTACTTTTAGCATGTTGAAATGTTTATTCAAAGTGAAAGCCACATATGAAGGTGAGCAATTATTTTTTTTAAATCACATGAAAAAGAAACACAAAGTTAGCACAGTGAGGATACGGTTGAAACAAAGTAAGTGTGATTTGCGCGCCCTTTTAATTAATCAATACCGGGGCTGCCAGATATTTGAGCTTTGACCCCAGTGAGAGTTCAAAGTTTGAGTAACTGAAAGAAAAAACAATAATAACTGAAAAAAAAAATATTCAACTCAAATCAAAAGCATATAGAAAAACATCTACCATAAGAAAAAAAATATTTGACTCCAAATGAAAAGAATCTAGAAAAGCATCTACCATTTAAACGTCAAAAAGACATCTAAATAAAAGGAAAAACATATGAAAAGCATCTAGAAAAGCATCTACAATTTAAACGTCAAAAAGACATCTAAATAAAAGGAAAAAAAGGAAAAACATATGAAAAGCACCTAGAAAAGCATCTACCATTTAAACGTCAAAAAGACATCTAAATGGAAGGAAAAACATATGAAACATCTAGAAAAGCATCTACAATTTAAACGTCAAAAAGACATTTAAATGGAAGGAAAAACATATGAAAAGCATCTAGAAATGCATCTACCATTTAAACGTCAAAAAGACATTTAAATGGAAGGAAAAACATATGAAAAGAATCTAGAAAAGCATCTACCATTTAAACGTCAAAAAGACATTTAAATGGAAGGAAAAACATCTAAATGTGGATGTAAAATATCCGAAGTGGCAACACTGAACGTCATAGTAAAGGCGCGCTTTGCAAGAGCGCGCTTTTGCGATGTGAACAACTTGGATGTAGAGAAACCACAACCTGAACACCCTAGAATTTATTGGGAATGTCTCCTGTGACGTCATTGTGACGTCAGGGGTACGCAAAAAATATAGTACGGGGGGTGCCTAGTTGGTCATGTATCAATACACGTGTTTCCATAGTGAGGCACACACGCCATTTGGAGGTGACAGGTTTGATACCCGGCATGGTAACTATAGCTATCGATTTGTATGTTGTCTTGTATGTCCTTCTATCTTCCATTTAGCTAAGACCCGCCAACCGCTCTTATTTGTGAATTTCTGTCATGGACCTCATACTTTAAATAGCCAGACTGAACTTATTATAATTTATAAATCTTTGAACTGCCAAAAAAAAAAAAAAGATTTCATTTTAAAGTTGATAGGGTTGTTTGTAAAGGATATCATGGACTACTTAAATCTGTTTCACAGATCAGCAAATGGGAAAGACTGAGATTGAAGAGATATGTCTCTGTTAGTTAGGCCTAAGGAGGGGAAGGAAGGGTTCAGCCGGTACATTGTTCCATGGCCCATCTAGCTGAAAGGGCACCTGTTAAGTGACAGTTTTTTAAAAATCTAATTTTTTTTAAATAAAACAATATTGGACGTATACTTCATGTGCTACACAATGTGTATAGCAAAACTGTCTTGTTTGATATAACCCCTGCTTCGTGCAGAGTGGTATCCGCGGAGGTCATGGGTGAGGAGTATTGTCTGGATCTTTTCTCAGGGTTACGCCTGTGTGTTAGGAAATGAACAGGCAGACAAACTGGCTGGCTGTGCACAACTTGACGCAATATTGATGCATGATAAAGCAGACGTGGTTAGGACCATGTGGGAGAAAGTGTACAGTTCGGAGGAGCAAATGAATCATCAGCCTGGTGAAAGTGCAGCGGGGAGTGACGAGGGGATCTGGCGGATACTCAGAGTCAATGCAAGACGCACATTTCATCAGCCTGCTACTGGCACCATTGGTGTTGGAACTCTGCGCTGGTTGCTAAAGATGGGGACAGCGCTTTTATGGGAATGCTCCGAGTTCTGTGATGTCGGTTCTTGACTCAACTCAACCTCTGTTGAGGAGTGCCTTATTAGTTGTTTTCCTAACTCTACTTCTTTCGTTCGCCTGAAATAAATTATCTATATCTGCAATGTTGTCTCTAGTATGAACTTCACTGCATCCTGGCATTTAATATTACTTTCGCGGCTCTGCTGTTAGTTGCTCATGTCTGGGTGGGTCAGGAATCATAAATCAGTTGAACAATTCATATTTTTTTTAATTATTGCTGTAGGTTGGAAGTAAATGTCTCCTGTGAATGTCCAGTATGAGGCTTGCTCAGTGACTGTAAAACTCAGACTTAAGGACAACAAACAGTGAATCTTAAACATTGTATTTACATTTTGCAGGCTGGCACAGACTTTTTGATAAGAGAATATTCCAGCAAGGAAGAAAGTACCAGCAATATACCTGTAAGTTGAGACTGTAACTGCTGTTATTGTGACATATTGTACCACCTTGCTGCTGCAGCTGCTGCTTTTTTGTGTGTTTATGTAACTTCTTTACATTCACCAGCTGTAAACTCCAGCAGAAATGTATGGTTATTCGTCCACCTCTGGACTTTTAGTCTCTTTTCCACAATCTGCATTCTGCCTGCACATCAGTTTGATAGAACTGGCTTATTTGTATGCAGACTGTTGGTTCTTCTTTGAAGGAAACATCCCCGATTAGTCGACTCCTAACGACATGCTTGTTAAGTGGATCTGTTGTTTTTGTTAAATGGGGCCCTGGCACACAGGGAAGCCTACTCTTTATGATTTCTAACATGCATGCCGGCTCACTAGCCTAGTTGGTTAAACCTGACTTCGCGGTGACAAACTCCTTGTGGTCCGGGTTCGCGCCTGGGGTTAGGCAGAGAAGCCACATTTCTCCCAGATTTACGATAACTATCATGGAATCAAGGTCGAAGGGTTGTGATATCCATAGTACCGCGCCAAAGGGTTAAAAAAATGATTTCTAACCTATGATTAATTTTTAATGTACACAATTTACAGTTTAGCTCCTTTTTTTCGCACTTATCTGAGGTGACTAAATATCCAATTTACTACCAAGAGATAGTGTGACATCACTGGGTTCCTGTGAATAAATATTTGTCTTCTGAGGTCACCCTTAAAAGGGCAGTTGGAATGTGATGTGTTTTACAGCTAGACTGATATTATCTCCACCTTTCGACCCAACAGGTCCAATGTCAGCGTTAGCCACCTTTAGCCACAACATGCTTTTTAGAGAGCAGTTGGTATCTTTTCCTTTGTTACCCAAAACAGGGCCATCAAACTCACTGGGAGAAATAAATGTTCCTGGAAATGTGTCTTCAACTGTTTATAAGATTGATATTGGTGCACCCTGTACCCCACTTGTTCAATCATTTGAATATTGGTGCCCTAATCCTATACCAGAGCTATTCAACTAAGTGTAATCATTTAGTGCCATAGTCCTGTACCAGAGCTATTTAACTAAGTGTAATCATTTAGTGCCCTAATCCTGTACCAGAGCTATTCAACTAAGTGTAATCATTTAGTGCCATAGTCCTGTACCAGAGCTATACAACTAAGTTTACTCAGGGGCCAACATTTTGAAAATATGGATTGTCACAGGCCAGAGGCTCAAGCCCTCATCATAGAAAGATCGTTGTTACAGAACAACTGGCAGTGATCTGCCGGGTACTGTCTCTTTATACCAAACATGTAAAGTCACTTAGATGTGGGTACCGTCTCTTTATACCACTTCATACCAAACATGTGAAGCCAGATGTGGGTACCATCTCTTTATACCACTTCATACCAAACATGTGAAGTCATTTAGATATCTATACCAAACCCCTGTACAACACCAAGCCCTAACAGTGAAGTCAGTGTTCATTTAAATAGATTCAGTTGTAACATCTGCTTGTATCAGTAGTTATAAAAAAAAGATGATGACAGAATAGTCAGCACATCATGAGGAAAGGACACAGAAGAGAAACCCTAAGGTGAACATTGTTGCGAGAGGCCAACATTGCTAGACTAGATTCCATTCATGTAACTGCAAGGATTGCACTGAATTAGAATGTTGAATGAATACACAAGTTCAAATCAACATTCATTGACATTGATTTTGATTCTGTGCTGCTTTACATAAATGTCCAAATGAATATTCATTCCGTGATTGATTTAATTCTAGGTTGCCTGACACACTAGTCCATCAATCATCGGTGACGGGGTCGCTGACTGGCTCACCGGTAGACGACTTCGTATTTGTGTCTGTCTCCTTTGATTGAATCTTTTTCTTCTTTCACTCATTTGAGACATTATCCCTGGGGCACGACAAGGACGTGCTGCAGGAGTCTTTCATGAGGTTCTGTAAAATCAGGACTGGCGCCCGAGTGACGTACGGAGTAACTCCTTATACACATCACGTTGGACTTAATTTTACCTCATGCCTGTGACAGAAATCACAGCGCCACCTTTGATTGCAGCAACACTGAGTCCTTTTTAGGGCTTTTGGTGGTATGTAGTGCTAATAGCCATTTTTTATGACACACACAACCTAAAGTTCCCCCTTCAGGATGCTGGTTGAATGTGACAATTCCCCCCCCCCCTTTCCCCTTTCCACACACACAAAAGCACCTACCTACACATAAATCCAAATGAATATTCATTTGGTAATTAGGTTGATTCTAGGTTGTCTTACAAGTTGAAATAAATAGTCATGCAGTGTTTGATTTTATTTTATGTTGTCTCACACGCAAGTTTAAACGAATATTCATTCAGTGTTTGATTTTATTCTAGGTTGCCTTACACACAAGTCCTAATGAAGTTTCTGCACATTTGAAAGTGACACAGGAGATCTTTGAGAAACTGGTGTTTACAGAAGATAGTCTCAAATCATGAATTTTGTTTTGATCCTGGTTTGCTAATAAAACCTTTTATTTGTGAGGGTACATTTCTGTATAATCCGTTTTTTAAATTTGTAATTATGGTATCAGTTAGATGATATCATGCTAACAATATATACATGGCATTAGAAATCTGTAACGAAAATTATGGGTGACTGCAGTGAAGCTAATATCAAGAACTAATTCAATAGCGAACATTTGTATTTGATGTATTTTCGTTTCCTCCAGATGAGCTTCCTGGTTGTAGTTTATGTTGTATTAACTCTTTTGCCCCGGGAGCACTAAAAAACAATAGGCCATGGACCTGTTAGAATTCCAGAACAAAAAATCCTGTGAAATCAACAATTTTTACACAGGTCATCACTAAGTTCATTCAGATGTATTTATATTTTAAAATTATTTTTCGAACTTTGTAGAGATATGTGAAAGGAGTAATAAAAAAAATATGATCAAGGTGAAGCATTAAATGGAAGACATTTCCCTGGGTCTATAAATACACAAGTATCTGGTGACTCGTGCTGTCTGTCACTGAGATTAACAAGAGAATCTGACTTAAACAAACGATTTAGCTCAAAGGAAAACCCAAACCAAATGCTGCTGATAGTTAGTGAACTCATATCCTGAACTCCTAAACATTTGCGCAGGCTGAACTCAGCCAGTAGCATTGGCTATGTATCTTGATTAATAAGTATGCAAAAGGTAAAAGTAATAATGGTTTTATTGATGAAAAATGTACTCCACTAATTGATCATGAGTGTTAACTGTATTGCCAGTGTTTGTGTTATCTTTCTTCTTATTCCTGGATTTTATACATACATACATAAAATCATCTGTTGCCATAAATATTGCAGTGAGAATTTTTGTGTTAAAGTCACTAATGCTGAATGTTGATAAATGTTGATGTGATAGTGTTTCTTGATGGGGCTTATGTAATGTAGACTGAAGACATTAAATGCACACATTTTCAGGCCCTCTGAATGACTTATGCTGCTCCTGGTATGTTAGAAACTTCTTAAAAGTCCATGCGGCGTGGTGTTGGTAGTCATGTCTATCCACAGCCTTATGTCTGGAGTACTTTCAATCAACTCTGACACAGATGATCCTCCATGCCATGTGGCTTTGGTGGTCATATCTGTCTACAACCTTCTGTCTTGTGTGCTTTCAGTCAACTCTGACATGGATGATCCTCCCTGTCATGTGGCTTTGGTGGTCATATCTGTCTACAACCTTCTGTCTTGTGTGCTTTCAGTCAACTCTGACACCGATGATCCTCCATGCCATGTGGCTTTGGTGGTCATATCTGTCTACAACCTTCTGTCTTGTGTGCTTTCAGTCAACTCTGACACCGATGATCCTCCATGCCATGTGGCTTTGGTGGTCATATCTGTCTACAACCTTCTATCTTGTGTGCTTTCAGTCAACTCTGACACCGATGATCCTCCATGCCATGTGGCTTTGGTGGTCATATCTGTCTACAACCTTCTATCTTGTGTGCTTTCAGTCAACTCTGACACCGATGATCCTCCAAGCCATGTGGCTTTGGTGGTCATATCTGTCTACAACCTTCTATCTTGTGTGCTTTCAGTCAACTCTGACATAGATGATCCTCCATGTCATGATATCAGACTGTCCAGCATCTTTTTTTTTCTCAGTTTGCCTCTCCTTCCCTCTAACTTTCCTGTTGTTATGATGGACTCCAGCTTTCTCCTTCTCATCACATGAATAAAGAATGCAGATAGTCTCTTTCTGATGTGGGCAATCAGTGCTTATTGCTATGATATTGTTAACTTGTATTGGTTGGCACTTTTTCCAGACAATAGTGTTTGTATATTTTTTGTATATCGTGCTATAGAGCAGCACAGGAGTCACATCTCGTGACGAGTAAGACCCTCTTGTAAACTTGGGCTATCCTTCGAATAACGGGCACATATTATGGCGGCCAAAAACAGGGCTCACGCGGCGTGGATTGGGGCTAAACTAGATGGCTGGGACCCACGAGCAAAGCTGCGGGAGATGCGGAAGCTGCTGCTCATGAGCCCTAGTCCACGCGGCGTGGGGGATACTCGCGGTAGTCGCCGGAAGTGCGCAACTGACATGTGACTGAGGCCCTGTTAGGTGTTTTTGCGGCCGCCATGTGTGTTATTCGGAGGATAGCCTAAACTTGTATAGCAGAAAGCAATTTCAGTTTTTTTTTCCTACATCAAGCCCAGGCCACCTTACAGGAGAAGATTGTGTTAGGAAAAGAAATGACCCAGAGAAACAGACTGGGCATTGAAGTGTGTCTGCTGGATTCAACACCTGAGCAGAAAGGAGCATTAGTAAGTTGCTGAAAATAGTTGCTCAGAAAGGGCCTGTCAGAAAATATTGTGATGACCACTAACTATCACCCCAACCCTAAATTTCCAACAAGCATTGGAAAAACTCTAGGCCGCCCATCAGCTCTCAAACTAAGAAAGCGCACACTTCTGTGGAGAAAGGAACACTGTTTTGTTTTGGGCACCAAAGATTTCCTGTGGCTGTGGCCACACAAAGAAGAACAACCAGGGATAGATATGAAGATAAAGGCCACATGGTGTGATCTGTAAGACGTTACAATTTTCATAATGAGAGTAAAGACAGATCATCCATATTGGACACAGAACATTTTAATTTCAGTCGCTAAGTTCTCAGATCCCCTTCACAGCATGTGCCCCTGCATGTAATAGCAGCTGAGTACACCGGTTCTGTGTTGGAAATAAATGGATGGTGACCGCAGTTAAGATGGCAAGTACAAAATGTGACTATAAGGCCCAAAAGAGGGAATTAACGTGCATAAACACAACACAAATATCTCTGTGATTTCTTTAATTTTCGGCTATCATATTTTATGCTGCATAGCTACTGTTTCACTTCATCACTTTTTATTGGCTATTATTCTATCTGGTGAAGGTTGCAGATTCTTGATTCTTCTCACAAGGCAATAATATATCGACCTAATCATCCGCTTTTTACAGCAAGGTAATCGGTTTGTCTCCTCTTATTGTAAATAATAAAACAAACACGCAGTTTATGGATAAGCATTCGTAGAAAGCTAGAAGGACACACTAACCAATCTACACAAGTTGAAAGCTGTAGTTACCTTAACTGTAGCTTTTAATTTGTATGTGTGTCCTATAAGTCTTTGGGTTGGTTGGTTAGTTAGTCATCTTTCCTCTTGAGCCTAAGGCCATCAGTAAATTGTCTGTTGACCTATGCCATAAGAGTTCCCCATGTGTTTATTCCCTCTGACATACATGTCCTGTCACAAAAATGAAACTGCTTTTGTAATAAATTTTGTTTTGTAAATAAATCATAGAAAATTAACCTTTTATGATGGTTGAATTCTTTCATATAAGTGTCAATTTCCCATGCTACTGTTTCAAAAATTATATCATTTTCATTAAATGAGTTCTTCGGACAACCCACCTGATCATAAATAAACACACAAATATTGTTGAATGTTGCACAATTGTTCTTTAATCCTAAAAGCTATAGTTCAGACTAAAACAGTTCCTGAATACATCACATCAAATGCAGATGGACACATGAAACCTAGTATTTCACATCACAAATGAATCTTTGTGTTGAATGCACACACAGTTAATGGAAATGTAACAATTCTGTTCCGATATGTGTTCCATGAGGGCAACCTTCTGGACAACCAAATGTAATGAAAACGGAGGTGTGCTAATTATCAAAACAGAAAAAGCATGGGTGGGATTTTGGTAAAAATGGCATAATTCATGACAGACACAACAAATTCTAGTCAACAAAACCTAACCTGTGACAGAGAAATACAACCTCTAGCACTGAACAACAACAGCAGTGGAGAACCATACACATGATAATCAAATCAGCTAACTAGTCAAAGGCTGTATATATGTTTAAAAAAATTGATGCTTTATTAATATTCTACCCTGAACAGGGGAAATCCACAGGTCACGGGACAGTCTATAACATTTCAGGGGGTGGTAGATAGGCTGCATGCATTCGTGGTACCTAGGCTGCACTCTCTCGTGGGACGTAGGTGGGTTGGGGTTAGGGCCAGTTCTAGATGTTCTGCATCAGAAAGCCCGGGGGAAACCCAGTCTTACCACCCTCTAAAACATTGGACTGTCCTATGACATCATCTGGGGTAGGATATCACACACAAAAACTAAACAGTGATACACTGAGCTTGCCATCATCTGTTGCCCTTTACATTTCCAAAGAAAGTACAAGAGTAGTGACTGACATTGTTTACGTCACAGTACTACATGAACATTATTTGCACAATGAATTTAGATGGTGTTCACTAGAAAATGCATGCAAAGTTAGGTGAAATCATGAGAAGAGGAGATTCAGCTGAACAAGGACCTGCCATCTGCAATATACAGAATGGATACAAACAGAATTTTATGTATAAATGTGCAGTTAGTTAAACTTTTTTCTGAGTGAAAACTGCAGACTGAATTTCAGGCCAGGCTCTGTATTCATTTAGCTGAGTGAACACATGCAATATACATGATAAAATGTAAAGTCAGTTAAAATCATGAGTGAGAACAGCAAAGTTTACAGAGGTGAGTATTCAGCTCAGTAAAGACATGCTACTAGCAATTTAACATAATAATAAAATGTATAAATGAAGTTTGTTAAAATCATGAGCGAATGGAGGTATGACATGTTTTCAGCCCAGTGAAAATACTTACTGACACAAACAGCATTGTTATGTGAAGCCAGCTGACATGAGTGGGACAGCAGGGTTTAGAAATAAGCTGTATTTAGGTAAGTTGAGACATGCACAAGCTGAATAGGTTAGTTGCGTATCCTTTACAGGACGTTGCAGAACCAACCCCAACAGCCCCTGGCTGTTGTGTGGTTTTTCTAGGCAAATTTACGTCCAGTAGTTTGCCATTGCTTTCTGGACGGTCTGCTTTCTTGATACCACTGTTAAAACCAATGCAAGGCGCTGGGATCGAACTCGGCATTACGAAGCGTTTGCATCGACTTAGCCACAGAGCCGACCACAAGCTGAATACAAACAGCATATTCTGTTCAAAATCAAGAACCGCACAGCTACTGAAAAAAAAAAAAACATAATTTTCACGTTGGAAAGCTTTGTATTTTAAAGAGTGAAAATTATCAAATTGCACACAAGAATACTTTATGGTTAAACCAATCGACAGTTATTTTGCATCTGTGTTATCTATAGTTTTTAGGCGTAGGGGCTTTTCCGGCTAATAAAACTGCCATTGGATAACTGCAGTTGTTTTTGGAACAGTATATAAATGCATGGGAGCTGCCGTGGTCTAGTGGTTAGATGCTCGCCTGTGGATAGGAAGTTCACGGATTCGGGCCCTGACAGAGCCAGACTTTTCCTCCCTTCAAAATGACCCTGGCTTCCGGGTTGACCCAGCCTTGAGTGGGTACCAGGTGCAAGTCCTGGGAAATAAAGGCAGCCAGCAGGATGCTGACCACATCACCCACCAAGTGCCAATTGGTCTATAAAGTATAGGTCTTGCCCTATGAGCCCAATACACCTGAAGCCGTAGAAAAAGGCCCTTTATATTTTATTTTTAAAAAAAACTTAATGATGAGCAGAAAGGATGAGTTACAGCATCATAGTGAAAGGAAGATGAGCTGTGTTCAGGTGAGTGATGACTTGCTTCTACCATCAATAAAACAGCATTTGTTATGTAAAATCGTGATGTTAGTTGAACTCATGAGTGCAGAGTCAAAGGAGGTGAGAAATTTGTTAAGATGAATGAAAACACACTGTCACTTAGACAAAATGGAAGTGATGGATAGATAGAATATCTGGGGCCGTACATACCAAGAGAACAGACCAGTGCTCTATAACAAGCATGTCATAAAAGGCAACTAACCAGGGTTTTGCTAACATCAGGTGTGTTTGGCCAAAAAAGTACATATATCACAACCTAGGTGTAAGCCACAACAAAATGTGCCAACCACATTTTTAAAGCCGCCAAGATAGAAGAAGAAAAAGAAGGGTGTATCATCTTCTGAGTTGAGTCAGGAACTGACATCACAGCACTCGGGGCATGCTCCGTCCACATCTTCAGCAGCCAGCGTAGAGTTCCAATACTGATAGTGCTGGTCACAATCTGGTTATATGCCCGTCTTGCCTTTCCTCAGTGTAGTGAGCCGTCCAGACCCTCTGGTTACACCCAGGTGCCTCAATCATTTTCTACTGATTACGTTGCTCGATCCAAAAGGGCCTTGACCACATGTAGTGTGATCTGTAACCAGTATATTACTGCTAAATAAAAAGACCGATAGATAACATTAGGATTTTATCAGTGTTATGATCTTTATCAGCATTTCAATGCAGGATCTCCACATGATTAAACATGACATCCTTTAATAAACAATTATAACATTTAATATCCTTTAATAAACATCCACTAACAAAAATCCTGAGGCAGTAAATAATGGAATGAATTTTCTAGCTAAATACATACAATTCAAATGTAGACGATAAAACACAACTAGTCATTTTTGCAGTAAAATAACCCTCAAGTTAAAATCAAAACAATTACTGAGGTGAATTAAGTACAAGGAGGTCAGCAATTATTAAGCAGTAAGGTTAATTAAAAAAGCCATCTGCAACTGTGACAACCAAATAACTGTAAAATGTGCACCTAACAACAGATTGTTCACAAAGATCCACAACTAACTGTTTGAAGATGGTGATGACTAACAGCTGATAAAAGCGCTCCTTATTCGTACCAACTTTGTGCTATTAACGCTGGACAGTGCTAGAAAAATACAAAATTGCAACATCTGGGATGTTTCCGAAATGCGGCTGGACAAATAAAAGTCACCAACGGAGAAATAAGAACAATGGTAGGCACAGTACCGGTATCTGATTTCATAGAACATTAAGGAATCAAATGGTTTGGTCATCTGGTGAGAATGGAACAAAACCAGCCAGCAACTAGAGCGTACTACATGAGAACAACAGGTCAAGAGGCAGACCAAGAAAGATATGGGTGGAGGAATAAAAAAGACATTACAGAAATGTAATGACATTAACACAAACTATGCAACCAGCAAAAGACATCCAACTCCTCTCTGCGATACTTCACAGCAAGCATAAGTAATTGCAGCTATGAGTTTGTTATATTGGGCCATACGGTGCAGATATTGCAGACTAGCTGTACACCACAACACAGTAACTGCCCATTTCAGGACAAACATGAAAGAACTATTTAAAGTTAGTTTTGTATTCTTTTACAGGATGTTGCAGAACCACCCCAACATTTTTTTTTTGGCTGTTGTGGTTTTTCTTGGCAAGTTTACGGCCAGTAGTTTGCCACTGCTGTCTGGACGGTCAGCCTCTCGATACCACTGTCGACCCAGCGCAAGGCCCGCAGCTGTGATCAACCCGGCATTACGAAGCGCGTTCGCAACGCTGACTGAAAGAACTATATACAAATTAAAACTGGAACAGCTGAAAATCAACTCTTCTAAGCTACATCCACATAATACACAAAGCCACCAACAAACTTTACACACTTCAACAGACATCTAGGGATACTTTCTAGTCAGACTGTAGGTGGTAAATAATGGAATAAAAGTTAAAGTCGAGAAGATCAACTTAAATGCCCCGGGTTTTTAATGGAATGAATGTTCCAGTAATACAACAACTACAATTAAAATGTTTAAATAAAGCGGATACAAACAATATATTGCACAATTTATTGCCAGGCATATTTCGCTGTATCTCATCAGGTGCGTTATTACAGTTACATCAAAATAAAATAAAGCACAAAACTGAATAAATTCAACTGAAATGCGAAGTTTCTTCGATACACTGTCTCTGTTTCATGGCCGCCGGAAGCTCACCGTAGTCACGTGATTATCAGGGTAACTTCAAATGAACGATAAATTCCGTCTGCTTACAAAGAAAGGGGTAACTCTGTAGTAACGCACCTGATGCGATACAGCGACATATGCCTGGCAATAAATTGTGCAATGTATTGTTTGTATCGGCATTATTTAAATTCATTACAGGAAAACATTGTTTTGAATTAAAATGTTGACAATTCAACTTCAACAGACGTCTATAGACTTTTCCTGGTTAGGTAAAAATATGGTCATGACAGGTATTTTGATGTTCTCTACAAAGATCGAAAGACTCGCATGAATATTTGCAGATATGTGGCTGTATCATAGAAAACCAGCAAAACTGGTGGGCCCTTTTTTGCTTCCCATTTCAGTGCCTGTCTGACGATTCTTGTCTGCTTCTTCTCAGTGTGTGCCCAATATATTGCTATCTTTTTCGTCTCATAATTGTTAATTCAAGCAGTTGTTACTGATATTCATCATCTTCTTCATTTCCACTTTTACTGCTTTATGTCAAGGGAGGTTTAAGTTTCTTTTAGCCACTGCGACCACATACACACTTTGCTGTTGTAGAGTTTCTCTGACATTTATCTTTCCATCTTGTTCTTGGTCTACCTCGTAGTCTTAGTCCATCTTCCTCTTTTGTTGCATGTCTTGTGTGTTATGGCATCATCACAAGGCCAGTGAGTGACATTACATATAATAATTTGTTTGTGCTCTCATTAACTACATACTGGCAAGAAAGACATATGTATTTTACTAACCTACTTGTTTTATTTGGAGAAAGGGTGTGGAATCACCAACTCATTCATAAATAATACGTCATAGAATATGTGGGAATGCTATAATACCATGAATGACAGTTAACTGTAAACATTAGTATAATTTTAAAAATTTAGAGGGGAAAAAACAGTTTATGAGTTTACTGTGATAAATAACACGTCACAACATGTTCACAAAAATAACAAAATTAGTTACTGAATTACAAATCACAACACTCTGGCTGAAGCACAAACAACAACCTAAAACCTCCATTCATGTAAGCTCAACTCAATGCAACATAAAAAAAAAGCCATACAATTCAATGAGTATATACTTTGGCAGAAACAAAAATGTCCTTGAGTGCCAGCAAGTTTAGTGCAGCAACTAAAACCTGGAATGTCATAAATGAATTTTAGTTTCCGTACCCTGTCCACACTCAAAAAAGCCAACATATGATCAACAGACGCAAAGAAATCAAATATATCAACTATGAAGTTAAATGTGATCATAGCACAACCAACACAATTTGGCAAAAGCTTAACAGTTGGCAACTACAATGGCAGTTGAAAAAGAAACTTCAACAAAAAAACAAAGGAACAAAAATAGTTATAAACATTTGCAGCCACTCAAATGAAGACAATTCTCTTCAGGGAAGTTAATTTGATTTCAGTTTATGCATTTTCTTCTTTTCTCTCCCTTTTTTTCAATTGGAGCATAGGCCATAATTTAACTCACACAAAACCCTATTTACCAAATGTAAAACTGCCTCAGGTAAATGATGTTCAGCTGGGTTGGTCCTGAAATGTCAGGTATTCAATGTTTAACTGGGTCGGTTCTGAAATGTCATGTAAAGGATGTTCAACTGGGTTGGTTCTGAAATGTCGTGAAAACTGGGTTAGTTCTGAAATGTTAGATAAAAGAGTTTCAACCGGGTTAATTTTGTAAACCCTACTAAGTTTTGCCATGACCTGCAACTCCCTCCATGCCATATCCAAATTATTGTTCTGTCTCCTGTCTGTCACCAACTCTTTAAGTTCCAGTTGGCTGTTGCTTCAACACTTTCTATACCCAGAGTTTATGCACTTTAGAATAACAACAAACTTGGAACTTTTATTACTGAAACTAATAAAGCTCTGGCCAGATGAAGTTCATGCGGCAATCTGGGAGAACTGATAACAGAGGAATTAAACAGAAGTCAGAAATGTCTACCGTGTATAGTCATCAGTAAATGTTACTTCCTTGGTTCAGAGACAGTATCAAGTAAAATACTCTAAGTCTGGTATTCAATTTCTTTTATTTTAACGTCCACAGTGCCTCTTCAATATCCAATAATATATTCTCTACAAAAATAAATAACGGACACAAATCACCTTAATAAAGCTAATACACTGGCCAAATTAAATGCAGTCATTGCTCAAATAAATTAGAGGTCACTTGTAACATCACAAATTTGGTGCATCAGACATGCTGTGCTGAAACTAAATTTGTATAGACCAATCAGCACTAGATGAGTGATGTGGTCAGCATCACCCAGCAGCCTTTACTTCCCAGGGCATTTACATGGTATTCCTTTTAGGCTCCCAGGTCGACCCAGCCTTCAATGGGTACCAGGTAAAGTCCTGGGAAGTAAAGGCAGCGTGATGTTGACCATATCACCCACTATGCGATCTATACAAAAAATACAGGTCTAGCTCTATATGTCCAATGCGTCTGAAAACGTAAAAAAAGGGACCTTTACTTTTACTTAATTTATATTTAAGGCTGCATCAACGATTTACAACAAAAAACAACCACCTCGATGTGGATTTCAACCCTAGACCTTCGTGCCTGGGAGCAAGCATCCAGCTTGGCAGCACGAGACCATTCCCTTTTGCACCAAAAAACTTACAAATATGTCAACGCTCTTCGGCAATCAAGTCTTTATTAAATATTTTATGGCAGGTTTTCTGTTAACGGTCTCTGGCTACATATGCTGGTCACTAGTTCTGTAATAAAGTTAGTTGTGTATCCTTTAAAGGACGTTGCAGAACCAACCACAGCATTTTTTAGCTGTTGTGGGTTTTTTGCTCAGTAGTTTGCCATTGCTTTCTGAGCGGCTGGCTCTCGATACTACTATCATAACCAATGAGGCTACTAATCTAAGGTTTTTCCTTTGAAGTCAGGGTGCATCTGCCTGAGTGGCCAGGAACCAACTCTCTGAATACAAATAAGCCAGATCAGTAACATGGATGTGTACGGCTAACTCAAGTTTTGGAAAAAAAAGATTCAATCTAGAAGTAAACAAACAACCATAATTTTAGTTGAAGATTATGCTAAAAGGAAGATAAGGAGACATTTCTCTGCGTGTGCTATTATGTGTTAAATAAATGGGCGAATAGGATATTGAAAAAAAAAAAAAAATTATTTTAAAATTATAATAGTATTGAATTCATGTGAGCAAAACTTTACAAACAACAATGAAATAGAAACATTATTAAAGAAACTTGTGATTCTAAATATATAATTCATTACACATATACTACAACTATATTTTGAATCACATATAAAACAGACCCTTTTTATTATTGTATTTTTGATTTAAACACAAGAAAAGTTACATAAACCCATCAGTTGCTATTTATCAAATTCATCTGTTGCAACAGAAAATATTCATAGGAAAATATGAAAGACATCAATTGATGGTTGACCTCTATAACCTGTGATGCCAGTGTGCCAATGCCTTACCTTTTCTCTGACATTCTTGCCAGTCTAAGTGTCTGCTAAAGACATTCTGTCCAACTGAAGTTTCTGTCACAAACATTCTTTGTCAGTCTAAGTGTCTACTAAAGACATTCTGTCCAACTGAAGTTTCTGTCACAAACATTCTGTCCAACTGAAGTTTCTGTCACAAACATTCTGTCCAACTGATGTTTCTGTTACAAACATTCTTGCCAGTGTCTGCTAAAGACATTCTGTCCAACTGATGTTTCTGTTACAAACATTCTTGCCAGTGTCTGCTAAAGACATTCTGTCCAACTGATGTTTCTGTTACAAATATTCTTGCCAGTTTAAGTGTCTGCTAAAGACATTCTGTCCAACTGATGTTTCTGTTACAAATATTCTTGCCAGTTTAAATGTCTGCTAAATACATTCTGTCCAACTGATGTTTCTGTCACAAACATTCTTGCCAGTGTCTGCTAAAGACATTCAGTCCAACTGTTGTTTCTGTTACAAACATTCTTGCCAGTGTCTGCTAAAGACATTCTGTCCAAATGATGTTTCTGTCACAAACATTCTTTGTCAGTCAAAGTGTCTAAGACATTCTGTCCAACTGATGTTTCTGTCACAAACATTCTTTGCCAGTGTCTGCTTAAGACATTCTGTCCAACTGATGTTTCTGTCACAAATATTCTTGCCAGTTTAAGTGTCTAAGACATTCTGTCCAACTGATGTTTCTGTTACAAACATTCTTGCCAGTGTCTGCTAAAGACATTCTGTCCAAATGATGTTTCTGTTACAAAAATTCTTTGTCAGTCTAAGTGTCTGCTCAAGACATTCTGTCCAACTTAAGTTTCTGTCACAAACATTCTTTGTCAGTCTTACTCAAGTATCTTATACCTAAGTGTCTTTCACAGACATTCTAATCAGCCATTTGTCACAATCATTACGACTCTTACACATTTGCCACAGTCCCTAAACTGCCACCAGGCCAAGTCATTTATGGCTCTAGACATAAAGTAAAAAACGTAAAGGACATTTTCCACACCTTTCAGGAGTATTGGGTACATAGGGCTAGAGATCTGTATTTTATAGGCCTAACGGCACTTGGTGGGTGATGCGGTCAGCATCATGCCGGCCGCCTTTACTTCCCGGGACTGCATCTGGTACCCACTCAAGGCTGGGTTGACTTAGGAGCCAAGGTCATTTTTCAAAGGAAGTCCGGCCCCGGCATCTAGATATAGGTTCTAGGTTCTCAAATTCAACTAATTATATCTGTGCCATGTTAGGATACTGGGTAGGATGAAGAACAATGACTAGAGGTAGCTAGTCTTAAAGCAGTATTCAGGCTAAGCTATTTCATTTCTTTTTCAGCACTCTGAGCCCTTGAGGTTCAGTGCTGCAGATATGATCTGCCTCCATTCATCTTTGTGACCGGCCTTCTCTTTCCTGTTGGTAACCCTAAGTATTTGTATGTTTCCACTTCACCTTTAATAATATCCTTGAGGGAGTCACCATGGTGAAGGGGCTAGATGCTAGCCTGTAGATTAGAAGGTCATGGGTTCAAATCCGAATGGATCAGATTTCTGTTCAAAAATGACCTTGGCTCCAAGGTCGACTCTGCCTTAAATGGGTACCAGGTAAAGTCATGGGAAGTAGAGGCGGCCAGTGGGATACTGACTACCTCAACCAGTCTGGTTTACTGAGAACCACAACTCTAGTTATCCTCAATGAAAAACTGATATCCAGCCAGGATCGCACTCCACACATACAGCCGAACATCTCAAGAGTATCTTAATGCTCATATTTGGTCAGATGCCTGCCTGCCAGCCTGAGCAGTGGTCAAATACCAGTTTAAAACTGACCGTGGCCCTCAGCTTAAAATGGTTACCAGGCAATGCCCTAGGAATCAAAGGTGACTGGTGCTATATTGACTACATCCCTCGTGAGTGGCAATTAGTTTACACAGTTATAGGTCTAGCACTATACCCCTAATGTACCTAAGGCAAGGATTCCCAAACTGTACGCCATGGCGCCCAGTGGAGCCGCAACCTCTTCACAGGGGTGCCGCAAAATATTGTAAAAGCTTCATAATAATTGAACCAAGACACAAATAGTCATATTTTTACTTAGGTTAGGGCGCAATGAAAAAAAATGTTAATTGAAAAAGGTGCCCCGACCAAGAAAAGTATGGGAAACACTGACCTGAGGTGTTAAAAAGGTGCTTTCCTTTTCATGTTTGCTAATATGCATTATTTACTAACACTCTCCTTCAAGTTCTGAAAATATAAATAAGTTCTTTGATATGTCATACATTTCCATGGTCCCCAATTAATAAATTATTAAATTTCCAATGTTAATAAAAACCAATGTGGAGAACAAAACTTATCACAAAATGTATTGAAAAAGGAAGAACATGTTCTTCTTGTGTGCACAAGACTAAATAAATATTCATCAATGTCATAGAATGTCTTGCTGATGGGCATGCTCAGTCACGTTTCTCTACATCAGGACTATTCAATTAGCGGTTGGCAGAGGCCTAGCAAGTGGCTCAGAGATCATTGCACTAATGATCTTTCTATGCTGGGACTGGGGCCTCTGACCTAGGACAATCCCAATTTTCAATGTTTTGGTCCCTGGATAAACTCAGGTGAACAGCCCTGCTTTACATCAACAGAAACGTTAGTTCAAATCCTTACACCTTTCTGTTGAGTTGAGTTGAATTGAGTCAAGAATTGACATCACAGCACTCGGGGCATTCCCATATGTGTTCCGTACCCATCTTCTGCAGCCAGCGCAGAGTTCCAATACTGATAGTACTGGTCACAATCTGGTTATATGTCCGTCTTGCTTTTCCTCTGAGTTTAGTGAGCCGGCCAGACCCTCTGGTTACACCCAGGTGCCTTATTCTCTTCAGGCCATAACAATCTTCTATCTCTACTGATTCCGTTGTACACCTTTCTGTGTGATGACAAATGGCTGTCAGGAATCTTTCCTGCTGTCATCCTCTACTTATTCTTCTATAAAACGTTCCCATTTTCCCCCGAGTTGTTTCAGTTTTTATTTACTCAGTTTTGTGTTGCTAATCATAAAATGGAGGAAAGTAAGAGAAAACCACCAATATATTTAATTCATAACTCCAAACGAAGCTTATCTCACTAATTAAGAGCTGGCACATCTATCACAAATACCAAGACATTTAAGGGAAACAAAGTAACAACTAAGTAGCTATAGTGGAATGTAAGAAGGGCTTGTGTGCCTGATTTGTTCCCTTCTGAAAACGAAGTTTGTTCGTTCAGACAAATCCACATCTGCAGATTGAAAGTCAAGAAACTGAGGTTTCTGGAGAAGAAACAGAACATCAAGAAGATATGACTTAGCACAGCCAAGCATCCATTATCAATCTGACTTTCTAATGAGCACACAGCCAACCTTTTCAATAATGTGACTTAACCCTTCTGCCTCAAAAACCCTTTGGAGAAAAGGCCATGCACCCGGAATTCCCTAAAAATACTTATAAAATGATTATATTTTTACACAAATAATTGATAAATTTTTAAAAATTTGTTGATATATACATTAATAATTTTACAGAAAGATTTAATGGAGCAATCAATAAGCACAAACAGAGAAGACAAATAAATGATTACAGTCTCTTTGGGCCTAAAGATAGTAATCATATAGTGACTCTTACTGTGACCTTAATTATCAACGGTTTAAAAGAATTTTGATGTCATCATAGATTCTTTTTTTTTAAAGCCAGTTTTCTCCTCCTTGTAAATGCTATTTTAAGTTAATATAATCATATCCTATTCCTCTCAAATTCTGTGCAGGCTCCAACAGAACCAATGCCTTTAAAACGGTTTCTAGGGCCAATGCAGGAATGTTGATTAAGCGGCTTCTTGTGGATCAGTAATGGACGGAAATGCTGGGTTTGTGGCACCTCAGGGCCAGAGGTTTGAATCCAGGAGATCTAACCAAGCTCACATCTTAGTGTATCCCAACTAGACTCAACAGATAATACTGGCAGGAGTTCCTGTTATAGCCCTTACAGACCACACCAAACTAAAACCCTATCACTGTGAATCTATTTTCTGATAAAATAACACAATAAAATCATATATAGTGTAATAAAACAGGAATGTCTTAACAATATAGACTTTAAAAATCCATCACTGTATCATGAAACCTAACGTATATTTATGATTTCAGGTCAAGCGTATGTATCTTAATATGCATATTCTGCTGCACAAATCTGCATCTTTTCAGGAGCTAGATTGTAACTGGTCATCATAACATGCAGCTGCAGCCTTGCTAAACGTTGGAAGTTAATTTGGACATGGCCCGAATCAATGCCTTGTTCTCTTCTTGTAATTTAATGTTGTCTTCGTCCAGGCCATCACATTCCTAGGAAAGAGATAAGAAATAAAATAATACAGTTGATAAATGTGCAAAGATATAAAGTAACTTTTAACAATAATGAAATCTGCACATAAATTACAATTACATTTTCAATTGTTGGCCTTTTTCCATTTGTCCAGACAAGGGAGTTATGCTGTCTAACAAGGAGACAGAAAAATCACAACCCACGGCAATAGGTAATTAAGACCAAAATTGAAGCTCATGCGGACCTCCTTTCCATGGCAAAAAACTTGGGCAGTATGGTACAAAGTGTTGTCAATCTCTTTCTCTGCCTGCTTTGTTTACTCCAGAGGCAGAATAATACCAATATGTTTAGGACAAAGCAAGCTGTCAGATCATAGAAGCAGTGCTCTGTCTGAGCATCTTTCCTATTTGTACCGCCAACCAAGGCTCAAGGCCTAGTCAGTTTTGCCATAATACTGAGTTTTCATGATGCTTTCCGAGGATAAAATTATACTACCAATATGCCAAAAATATTTTACAAGGGAAGATAAGATATTCTATAAAATATTATCAGAAAACTCCAACAGCAATCTTCTTCTTCACGTTTACCAGCGGAAAGTTCTGGTTGTCTGTCCACATCTGGACTTTAGTCTTGTTTCAGAAACTGAGTGTTGCATGCACATCTGTTTAACAGAACTGACTTAACTGTATGCAGACTGTTGGTTCCTCTCAGGCAGATGCACTTCGACTTCCAAGGAAGCTCCCAATTAGTTGACTCGTACAACTTGCTTGTTGTGGAGGCAGTGGGTCTATTCTTGTGTGCCCCCACAACGGGGTCCCGGAACCCACACAGGGGTCTAACTGCAATAATTAGCTATAAAACTACTGTTTTTTTTGTTTGTTAGTATAAGATGGTATATTTCCCCAAAAAATTTAAAGATTAAAACTGGGGGTCATCTTATACATGGTAAAAAAAAGTAAAAATCCCTTTCCACGCCTTTAGGCGTATCGGGCATATGGGAAGAGTGCCCATATTTTTACAGACCATCAGCACTCGGTGGGTAATGTGGTCAGCATTACGCCGGCTGTCTTTACTTTCCCAGGACAGCCAATCCTGGTACCCATTCTAGGCTGGGTCGACCTGCGACGCCCCATACCATGATAAAAATCCATGCAGCCAGCAGTGGGTTTCGATTGCGGTGCGCTCTTAAACATGGAGTGTGATTAAAATATTTTCTTAATTTTGGGCTAAAATAATAAGGGATCGTCTTATACATGGAAAAATGCGGTAATACATGGAGGCAGTCGGTCAGACACATGCCGGTAGATCAAAAAGTCTTTGGTTTGAATTTGTATTAGGGGGGAATTTTCCTTTTTTTTTTTTAAATTAAAAGTGTCACTGGCTCCCATATAGACCCAGTCTAAAACTGATCCCAGGAAATGTCCTGGTAAGTAAAGGTGGCCAGTGTAATGCTCATCATAGCATCCACCAAGGGCCAATTAGCCAGTAAAAGAAACTTGCTCTAGCACTTTAAGCCTGATACATGTGACAGTGGCATGCAAAGGATTCTTTACTTTGAACTGACTCCCTGTTAAAATGGTTGATAGCCAGTTGACACTCCGAAAAGTTATTCGTTGATGCAAACTCTCTATTTCTTGAACAGCAGTCTTAAAGTTTGCCCGCTAACCTACTGAGCAGAGTGCTTTGTGCGACACTGCGAGCTGTGGATTTCATGTGAAATGGGATATTTTTTCTCTTGTGCCCATAGCGTGTCACTAACTGCACTAAAATGGTGGTTAGCTGATCATGTTCAGAATGGCATGTACTTTTCTGGGTGCAATGCTGGCTTTTGAGACTGACCATTTACACCAACAGTGAGCTACAATCCTGGTGTGTGAGTGACCATTTACACCAACAGTGAGCTACAATCCTGGTGTGTGAGTGACCATTTACACCAACAGTGAGCTACAATCCTGGTGTGTGAGTGACCGCTTACACCAACAGTGAGCTACAATCCTGGTGTGTGAGTGACCGCTTACACCAACAGTGAGCTACAATCCTGGTGTGTGAGTGACCGCTTACACCAACAGTGAGCTACAATCCTGGTGTGTGAGTGACCATTTACACCAACAGTGAGCTACAATCCTGGTGTGTGAGTGACCGCTTACACTAACAGTGAGCTACAATCCTGGTGTGTGAGTGACCACTTACACCAACAGTGAGCTAAAATCCTGGTGTGTGAGTGACCGCTTACGACAACAGTGAGCTACAATCCTGGTGTGTGAGTGACCGCTTACACCAACAGTGAGCTACAATCCTGGTGTGTGAGTGACCGCTTACACCAACTGTGAGCTACAATCCTGGTGTGTGAGTGACCGCTTACGACAACAGTGAACTGCAATTCTGGTATGTGCATTTTTAGTTTGCCTGTGCAAGCTTCAAGATTTTGCTGGGAATAACAAGTGTTTTTTTTTTCTCCTAATTTTCAAATGGGACTGTCAAGAATATTTTGTGTGATTTCCACTGTCGCAGAACAGAGCAGTTATGGGGTGACCCATCTGCAGCCATGTTAGAACCTCGACTCAGCACTAACTTTTGAATAAATTTATTATATCATTTAAAAATAATATGGAATTATATTTTACAACAGCGCATACAAAAACAGAAACACAAAACTAATGTGAAATAAAATTTCAACATAAATAGGACAGCAAGGTAAACAGTAACACCTATGAGTGCCAGTCAGTTACAATCAGAATAATAACATGCACTAGACAATGACAAAAATGCAATTAAAATATGAAACAGTATCACAACAAACTCATGTCATGTCATGCCATACTCCTGACATGAGAGTAAACACACTAAAAACTGAGGTAAAGAGGATAGGCAGGAAAAATAATATCATAAATGTTCATGTCAACGGTACTGCAATCAAACAAGTAGGAGAATTAAAATATTTAGGAAGCATATTTACGGGAGATGACAGATTCAATAAAGAGATAGAGGCCAGAGTACAGAAGGCAAATGCTGTCACCTACCAGTTAACCCCACTGCTTAGACACCCAAATGTCTCCCTTCCAGCAAAGCAGCAAATGATTAATAGCATCTTTATCCCTACTTTATGCTTTGGAAGACCAAGACAGAGATGGATAAATGGTGTAGATGAAACTTGCAAAAAAGTTCAACAAATCCATCACTCAAGTCACCTGAGAAGTGCAAGACAAATACAGAAAAACAAGACCCTATGCTGCAACCTAGTAACAGTGAGATGACAAAAGAAGAAAGAAGATCACAACACATAAAACATGAAAAAACCTAGAACCAACTGTAATAAACAAGTAACCAAAAACATTTAACCACAACAATGGTATTTGAACAGAATAGTAAGAATTTGATGGTTTGACAGTATCACTAAAGGACAACTCAGGAAAATTACTAAACATTATCAAGTAGCAGGTCCACCAAAGAAACAAATATGGGTTTTCCAAGTAGGTTCTGGCGCCCCATTATAGAAATCTGAGGGCACTGCTCTTTTAAAAGCGTGTGAATAAACGTGGCGGGGTGATTCCGGTCACAGGTGTGAGGGAAAGTTAGGGTTGTTGGGATGCATATAGATACTGTGTACCTCACCTCAGGCGCCAAACAGCTCTGCACTGGTTTTACAAAACTTCATGCAAGACTCTTGCCACACATCCCCGTCAGGTGTCATAGATAATATCTCATAACAGTGTTAATGGAGCCAGCAGGAGATCTTGGTGGCCCTCAGAGAAGCAGTGCCCAGAAATCCGCTGGCTCTCATCAACCTCCTCCCCTTCCCCCCAGTGCACGGGTGAAAACGCATATCAGAACTGTTTTGGAACATGAGTAATGCTCACTGGCCGAATACACAATAAAATGACAACTCTCAGTTAAAGCGTCTGTTGTGAAAGAACCACTAAACTGCTCAGACTCAGCACCAGACCAAGAGATTTGCTGGCAGCTTCGACGAACATCATCTCGGGCAGGCAGTACCTTGCAGTCCTGTCTTCATACATCCATGTTGATCAACAACAGTATCACCACGCTGAGGTAATTGACAATCTGCAACTGTATGCCAGCTGATAAAGAGTTATGAGTTGGATTATCTTCACAGCACTCCGTACACACCCATAGGTGCTCAGACACCCCCCCCCCAAACATAATTATCAGCGTCACATGGTTAATAGTGCCACTCCTATGCTGGTTGACAAGACTTTGTATGCGCCCAGTGTGCTTCTCATGCTTGGCTGCGCCGATCTTTACTCCCAAATCTCGTATTCTTAGCAGTGATGTTGACACATTGCTTCCAAAATCCATGAAACGTCCGATGTCTCTAAGAGCACTGACAATGTCTGCGTGATCCATGGGCTGGCCATCTTCAATCAATGCAGCATCTGCCAGTCTAATAGCTCTTTCATTACCAATAACACATGCATGCCCTAGGACAAAAATGAAGGTGATTCAAGCCACATGAAAGCTTGTGTCACTGCCATCACCACCATCGTCATGCTGCTGGTAATCATGAAGAAGGCACCACTGGCTTCCTGAACTGTTCTGCCTTAACCGCCTATCAGACTTATATCCTATGGCACAATGTGAAACACAAAAAGTCCTGCTAATTGGCAGAAAGGTTCAAATGCCATCCACCATTGGTCCTGCTTGCCAGAGTGTCCAGGACAAAACAGGGAAAGTCATGCCTGATGCATGCTTTCTCAAAACTGTCTCAAGAAGTGTCCAGATGAAACAACATTAAAGGTGTCAAAACACGAAGAGGAAGTTCTGGTTGTTTGTCTACCACCGGACTTCAGTCTTTTTCCAGAACCTGGGTGTTGCAGGCACATCCATTTTACAGATTTGGCTTATTTGTGTGTAGAATGTTGGTTCCTTGCACTCCAACTATGTGCAGACTATTGGTTCCTTGCCTCTCAGGCAGAAAAACTCCGACTCCGAAGGATGCCCCAAATTAGTGGACGTACGACATGCTTGTTGGGGAGCCAGTGGGTCTACTCTGGGACTCTGGAACCCCCACAGGGAAGCCATGTTAAAACTACTTTTATGCAGCACAAAATAACATGCAAAGGAATTAGCAAAAAAATGCAAACAATACTTATACTGAGGCACAAAAACTGGCTGAAAATATGAAAGCACTAGTAAAGTCATACAGACAACTGAAAGTACACCAAGCTATTTGACAGAATTGTTGAAACAACAGAAATACTAATATATGCAAGCTTATCTTCTGAAGAAAAAATATCTATTTCCATGAACACAAATCTGGTGGGTAACTCAAGTAATTTTGACTGTTTCAGTAAGTTAACAAAGAGGGCGTCTTTGTACTGAATTTGCTACGAAACAAATTTTTATTAAACAACATCAGTTACTAACAGATATATAGTGGAATATCTGCTTTTTAACTTACTGTAGGTAATATTTTCTTATAACAAGTAAACACTATAGTATTCTGTTTATAAATGTTTTCATGTGTTTAAATTTTTGTAAAACTTTAAAATATCCCCATCTCTACGAGTTTAGGAGAAAAATAATTTTAATAATGTATACTGTCACCTCCCCCCCCCCTCCCCACCAATATGTATTCTTCACAGCAAATAAGATCTGTCGTTTTAAAAACAATGTCATTACTGAAGGTACTTTCCACTTTTGTGCATGTGTAGAGGGTCTGGCTATACGTGGCTAGTGCAGTCACCACAGACTGTGCAGGTTAGGATGTTAATTCTGACCATGTCGGGCAAAAAACCCATAACCTTACCAAGACTCAAACCTGGGTCTCATGCGCGAAAACCTAGTATTCTTAACCGTTCGGCCAGCTGCTTCTCCCCAATAAGATGAAATGCAGTAAACTATCTTCAAGATATTTTAATTTTTAAAAAAAAAAGATATTTAAAAAATACAAAGTAAAATAAATAAGTAGAAAATAAAACATGAAAACATTCCATGCAACATCAATACTCTTACATATATTATCTCCTCTGTGCAATAAAGAGTTTAAAAAAAAACATGATTATTTATTTAGTTTACAGCAAACCAATGTACTCAATTTATACTAAAATAAAATCATGGTAATGTATTTTGTGATCAAATAAATGATGCAAATGTAATTTACTGCGCTCTTTAACTAGAAACACTAATGTGATTTAGAGAAAGCATTAATGAAAGGTCTTATTCTTCTTCAGCATTCCGAGCCCTTGAGGTTCATTGCTGCAGATATCAGCCGCTTCCATTCATCTCTCTGGTTAGCCTTCTCTTTCCAGTTGGTGACACCAAGTGTTTGCAAGTCTGCCTGGACATTATCTCTCCATCGTCTTTTTGGTCTGCCTTGTGGTCTACGATCATTCATCTCCCTTGTGTGTAGTTTTTTTTTACTTCTCTGTCATCTGACATTCTTTCAATATGCCCCAACTATTTCAGTTTATTAGCTCTCATGATGCCAGTGATCAAAGGTGATTTAAACAGATAACAAAAGGTCTGGTCTGTGAAAAACAAGACAGGACTTGACTAAGGTGACAGTGGAAACAGGGCAATAAAGAGACTCTGGAGGCAACAATGGATAGGCTGCAGGATAAAGAGTATTTAAATTTAAATTTTGAAGACTGCATATGACATGCTCAGAACAATAGCTGTCAAACTGACACCTGGCATTACCAGTTTATCAACACAGTCATGCCCAACTCTCTAGGGGTAGCTTGAGGGCAGCAGAGACTTAATTTCTGAAAGAATGGTGTGAATAAATTGAACAATCAGAGTAAACAAATACAAATGATGAGTTGAGTTGAGTTAAAAACTAACATCACAGCATTCAGGGCATTCGTATACTGCTCCACCCTCACCTTCTACAGGCAGTAGAGAGTTCCAATGTTGATGGCAGTTTAATGATACAGGGGTACTCCAGAATTCAAATGTTTCAAAATTTGAACAACTTGCACATGCCAGCCAAACGCTACTGTACAGCACCATCTGTGCTTCATTTATTTTAATACACTCCACCAAACCCTTAGGGACCTGGCTCGTCCTCTTGCAATTTTCACAGCAAATTATACAAATCTGTGCTTATAAATTTATTTATGTTTGATTATAAAACACTTAATGATTTAATTACGGTTGGTTAAACAGTGCAGTGTTCAAAAACAAAGAAAGAGTAAAGTTGACAGAGCAACAATTGCCATCAAAAAAGATCTTATGGCTAAGCTTGAAAGTGGTATCTGTATATGTGAAGTTGCTACGATGCAGAAGTGCTGCACCAGGACTGGTCAAGACCTCTTCAACCTCTCAGGGGCTTGTTCAATGCAGATAAGACTGGCCATTACTACAAAGTCGGAGTGCATCTGCCTCAGAGGTGAGGAACCAGATGTGCACACAAATAAGCCAGAACCATAAATGAGATGCGCATCCACAATTCAAGTACTGGAACAAGAACAATGTCGAGAAGTCGACCAACAATCAGGACTTTCCACTGGAGTTTACAATTGGTGGGCAGGAAGAAGAAGATTTAAAATAATGAAAATGAAATCCCCAACTGTACCAGCAGAAAACAGGCAACACATAACAGCGTGGCAAGAATACTGCAGGGAACTAAAATCCACCTGAATACAAAAAAATATTTTTTTTTAGAAAATAAACACCTGAGCAAGGACTCTTGACAGTTAGAAACTTATAACACATCACATTTCACTCTTGGCTATGGATGTTAAAAAGTGAACCAATTCGTTCTAGGAAGTTAAAAAGTGAAACCTCTGGATAGATACCCAAAACAATTTGTGAACAGGTGACACATTTGGAATGGAAAAGTATTCATAAACTGCATACCAGTTTTCAACCTAAATAACCCAACATTCACACAATAAAAAACCTGGAAACTTACCACATTGAGCAGTTCCACTTGTTTTTGAAGTTCAGCAATCTTCTTTTCTTTCTCATCCATGAGCTGTTGTAATTTGCTGTTCTTCTGTTTCTCTTGCTCCAGTTGCTGCAAGCAGGGACAGTTTGAAATTAAAATCTAAAAACTGGACTGAAATCAAATGTATAAAAATGAAATTTACAGATAAATTTATGACCACAGCTGTCTTGAAGCTATTTTATTCACTTCTTGTGGAAATATTTGAATAAACAAATGATTAGCCCTGGTCATGATGAAAATACCCTCAGGGATGAAAGAAACAGACCTAACCTTGAACACACACAAAATGGTCAGCTAATTATGTTCACTATCTGTGGCAAGGATAATGAACCAGAATTTAGCTGCTCAGGACACTATTCCACCATTAACAGGTGGCCTCAGAAGCAAGAAGTACCACTAGGGTTTATGATGACAGCCATAGAAACAATGTATCTACAGTCTATGGTGATGGTTGTGAAAACAGATTGTACCAACAGAGTTTTTAGTAGTGGTCTTAGTTACACATCTATAATGACTTTATAGTGGTGGTACTGGAAACAGGCTGTGAAAATAGACTTTATAGTGGTGGTACTGAAAACAGGCTGTGAAAATAGACTTTATAGTGGTGGTACTGGAAACAGGCTGTAAAAATAGACTTTATAGTAGTGGTACTGGAAACAGGCTGTGAAAATAGACTTTATAGTGGTGGTACTGGAAACAGGCTGTGAAAATAGACTTTATAGTGGTGGTACTGAAAACAGGCTGTGAAAATAGACTTTATAGTGGTGGTACTGGAAACAGGCTGTGAAAATAGACTTTATAGTGGTGGCACTGGAAACAGGCTGCGAAAATAGACTTTATAGTGGTGGTACTGAAAACAGGTTGTGAAAATACTTTATAGTGGTGGTACTGGAAACAGGCTGTGAAAATAGACTTTATAGTGTTGGTACTGGAAACAGGCTGTGAAAATAGACTTTATAGTGGTGGTACTGAAAACAGGCTGTGAAAATAGACTTTATAGTGGTGGTACTGAAAACAGGTTGTGAAAATACTTTATAGTGGTGGTACTGGAAACAGGCTGTGAAAATAGACTTTATAGTGGTGGTACTAAAAACAGGCTGTGAAAATAGACTTTATAGTGGTGGCACTGGAAAAAGGCTGTGAAAATAGACTTTATAGTGGTGGTACTGAAAACAGGCTGTGAAAATACTTTATAGTGGTGGTACTGGAAACAGACAGTACCACAACAGTGTATGGTGATGGTACTGGCAAACAGACAGTACTAATACGAGGTCTGAACACAAATAAGCCAGATCTGTAAAATAGATGTGCATCCAAAATTGCACTTGTACATTTAGTACACTTGTTTGTTTCCAAAACTAGGCATACACACCACTTGGAGGTGACAGGTTTGATTCCCAGCATGGTAATTACAGCTTTCGATTTTTGCTGTTCTCTAATGTTTCCTATCTTTCTAGTTATTTATATATGAGTGCCGATCAATACACTGTCTGCTCGTTTACTGTGGTGATCTTGGAAACAGACTGTACCAACAGAGTTTAAAGCTGTGGTCATGGAAACAAGACTGTGCCAATAGTTTATAGTGGTGGTCTTGGAAACAGACTGTACTACAGAGTTTACAGTGGTGGTCTTAGAAACAGACTGTACTACAGAGTTTACAGTGGTGTACCAAAACTGGCTATACCAATATAGCTGACTGTGTTGGTTATGGAATTAAGCTCTACAACTAGAGTCTACAGTGTTTGTGGTCTTAGGAATGGACTGTACCATTAGTCTGGTCAAGAGAGTGGAGATCAAACACTAAAAAGAAGTCTGGTACAAACCAAATGCTCTGTTCAATTCAAACATGCTAACCAGCAGCAGCAAATATGGTAGTTTTTCCTCTCAACAGAAAACATTCAAGTGACATCTTTTTAAACAAGAAATAATGGATTCAATCAACAACACAGTATCTCTGCATTTTCCTCTTGCTTCATTTATTATCTACGAATTTTGCCAGCTGTCAGTTCATTTCTCCTCATATGATGTATATAATATAACAACTTCTTCTTCTGCCCGTTATCTCCCAATGGAGCCTAAGTCCTCAACCAAAATTTCACACCAAATTGTCCTATCCTATGCTATTGCATGCAGCTCATTCCATCTCGTCCTTTTTTCTTTTATAAACTTTATCTTTATTTAGCCTCAGTGTGTATTTTCATCTGCTGGTATTTCTACGCTCCTGTTGCTTCAAGTGCAAAGACATTCTAGTTCTCAGATTTCTTCAGCTTGTGTCCTATCCAACACCAGTGTCTCTTCTTCCCCTCTTGATCACAACAGCCTACATCTAATTTCTTTAATCATCAATCAATTTGGGTTTCCTGTTGCACTATCTTTTTGTTTTTCTGTTAGTCAATGGTATTCGTTGAATTATCCTCAACATCTCTCTCTGACCATTGTCCATGTTTCAACATTTGTCTGTTTACTATCCATGTCTCAACAATTATCTATCTATTGTCCATGTTTCAACATGTATCTGTTTATTGTCCATGATATAAATGCATGCAACAACAAAGAAACTTTATGACATTTTAAGCCTTTTTCAACATAACATTCACACTTTCAAGAGAAGAAAAAGCATGTCCACTCGAAGTAAAGTTCTAAGAGGTACATAAAATGGTACCAAAATAATGTTGTTCAAAGCTGGTGAGACCAGATTAAAAGGAAAAGTTGAAGGCAAGCGAGTAAGAAGCAGACAGCGATACAAATGGGAGGATAACATCAACATATGGACAGACCAGTCTCAGAGAGTGTACCAGCAAGGCAAGAGACAGAGCATTGGACATCCACTGGTGCCTATTTCAGGGTTATTTTGTGACTAAGTTATTTTAGAGAACCATCAAAAAAATGGTTGAAAAAAAAGGGGTAGTGGTAGAGATCCCTTTTCATGCCTAAGGCGTATCGGGCATATGGGGAGAGCACCCCATATTTTTTACAAACCAATCGGCACTAGGTGGGTAATGTGGTCAGCATTACGTAGGCGAAGACATGGAGCCATAATTAAATGTATTTTTAAAAAAACAATAGCTTGAGGAGAGTGATGAACATGAACTCTTTCAGCCCCATCAGGTTTTTAATGGGAGATACAGGAAATAAAAAAACAAAAACAGCTGTGATGATATATCCTGAATTAATTACATTCAAGATGGCAATATACATGGTGGTAATGGCCATTTGGGGAGGCTACATTATTTTTTTTTAGTATGTTCTGACCAAATATAAAAGAAAGAGAGTACATTATGCTATGGAGTCATTCACACACCATGCCTTGTTTGTCACTGAAAGAGTTAAATTGGATGAATTATAGGAAGGCAAAAAAAAAAAAAAAAGAGAAATGTCTGGAGACTTGCCAGTATCAATAATTATAAGACAAAGAATTTGACGATACACTGGGAACACCCTAAAAATTAAAGGTTAAAAGGGTTCAAGTAACGAAGTCAGCCCCAGGGACACTGTAACTGGACTTTTATCCATGTCTTAAAATGTTAACACTTCTGAAACCACAGCACCTAGGGTGCAGTCTCTCGTGAGACATAAGCTGAGCCTGTGAGGTGAGGTGGGGGGTCTAAATATTCTGGAGTCATTAAAAGGTTAGGACGCATGAATGAACGGCCAACCATGGTCTACCTGGACCCAACTTTGTTAGATGCACCAGGTTTTATCCAATATGGCCCGATCTCTCTCCACAGAATAGTTGGTCGCCTGCTGAGAGTGTCACACAAAGCACAAACTCTGTAGCTCCGGCAATGATCACCATGGGCCTCTGTAAAAATTGCACTCATGAACTGAATACAGTAGTCAAGAAATGAACCCACGACTTTCAGAGTGTGAGTCCAACGGCTTGACAACTTCTCGTTGGGAAATATCCTGAAGAGATGAGGACAGAGAATCACCAAAATAGGCAACGAAATGAAAAACAAATGGACTGTGGAAATAAAAATGTCACATCTAAGAGAAATATATGCTGAACCTTGATGAGAGAGGCCAAAGTAGCTGTGAACTGCATTCATCCAGGATAGAAATGGATAGAAAAAACTTTTGAGCCCTCTGTGATGTGTAACATGATTCTTCTTCTTTGCGCTCACCAGCTGTAAACTCCAGGTGAAAGTTTTGGTTGTTCGTCCACTCCTGGAATCTAGTCCTGTTCCAGAACCTCAGTGTTGTGTGTACATTCACTTTACAGATCTGGTTCAATTTTTTGCAGACTGTTGGTTCCTTGCCTCTCAAGCAGACACACTTCAACTTCGAAGGAAGCTCCCATTTAGTCGACTCTAACAACTTGCTTTTTGGTAAGCAGTAGGTCTATTCTTTTTTCCCTACATTAGGGCCCCGGAACCCACACAGGGATAACAGGATGCCGATGATGAAGTCAATTATGAAATTATATTTGTAACCAACATTTTACTAATTTTGGCTGTCAAAGGGATATTAGGTGGTATTATATCGCCGAGGCTCAAGGAACTTTCTAGTTTCTCCGGACTATAAAATAATGATAGCTGTATATCCTTTACAGGACGCTGCAATCCTATGCAAGCCTTTTGTGGCTGTCTGCGGTTTGACCAGGTAATTTTAAATTTCCCATTGCTTACTGAAGAGACATTCTCATATGTATTTCAGGGCCAGGGCTTCATTTTGAGGAGAAAGAATAGACCCCTTCAGCTCCCAAATAGCATGTTGTAAAAGGCAACTAATTAGGGATTTGCTGAAATCAGATGAGTTGGATTGAAAGTGCAGATATCATATCCCAAGTGTAAATTAAACTGCAACACAGAGTGATAACTGCCCTTTAAATGGTGAATGCCGAAGAGTAAGGGTCAGTGCTCCATGCCAATGTCAAAATCGGCCGACGCAAAGTGTGGTCTTCTCCCCAATCCCACAGCTATCAACATATGCAAAAGGTAAACTGTTGGAATATTTGCTTACCTTCTCCAGCTGAGCAATAGCTTCATTCTGCTGCGTGACTGGGGCAGCTGAAGTTGATATAAAAGGACGAGGAGTTTGGTACGTAGCCAGTCTTGAATGAATGGAGTTACTACTGCTTCCGGAATCTCTGTCTCTAAACCGGGATGCACTGCTGACATAGCTGGAGTATGATGGCTTCTCGCATCGTGCTCCCAGAACGTTGCTGTTATTGAATACAGAAAACCCCAGTGGTCTGGCCTGTGCTGGCTGTGTGCCTTGATTCGTCTCCACAGTTGTGGAAGTGGTGTTTGTGGCATTAAACCTCCGTGACAAATCTGCTTCTGCAGCAGTGCTGGTTGTGACTCCAGCTGCGGATCGAGGTGACTCTATGTCGCGACTGCGAGAGAGAAGAGAAGAAGATGAAGAAGTCGAAGGGGTGTTGGTTCTGGAGGAGTCGGCATCACTGGAGATGTTACCGGCATTGAACTTCAGAAGTCTGCTGGACTCGGGAGAGTATTTCGAGCTGAAAGACCCGGTGTTGACTCTTCCGCTAACTCCAGTACCGATGCCAGGCTGCTGTCTGCCTGGCATATTCTCAGCAATATCTGATGACTCTGAACGGCCGATGAGTGTCAGATTTGTTTCTGAATGACTAACAGTACTATCATAGTCCTGGTTGTCTTCTAGATCAGCTTCGAGATCAGATGGGCTGAGGAAAAAATGAATCTAATTAAAAATTTACCAACAGCATAGAATTCTTACTTATAGATAAGCTACAACCTTTCTGTCTTTCCAGATGACAGTGTTTCATTGTGCTAATAGAGGTATGGGAATCACAGCCTATGGCAAAACCAGGGATGAAGTTCCTTCTCTCCATAGCACAAAGCCTGGTCAGTGTATGAATCATCAGTTCGTTTCTGCCTTTTCACCTCATCTCGGGGCCCGCAAGATTTGACCAGCTACTGAGTTGAGTGTTTAGTGTGAAAATGAGCTGTGGATTTCATGTCAAATGCTTTTCATCTAAGCAAAATGTGACATGCCTCATGCAAAACAACGACTGGTTTTTTTATGACTGCTGACAATGAACTGCAATTTTATTGACAGATAGTTGATGTCGGCACCTCTGGAAGCTATATTATGCATTTAATGTTATATGTATGTTGTTGGCTTTGCAAGGACTGTTGTCTGGTCAGCTTTTCACATGGAACAAACAAAAAATAGGTAGTTTGTGTGGTTTTTCGCTAACACATAAGCGGAGCAATATAAGGTGACCAATTTGCGGTGAAGACCGAACTACTACTAACAGTAACACCCAAAACTGTGCCATAAAGAAACAAAACAGATAATCCCCCTCTTAAATGCCCTGTAAGTGAATTGTACCTTGTTAAAATTCTGGTCACTTCAAATCATTCTGACACAACTGACACCACAACACTCAGGATCTTTTAATAAGTGCTCCATCGCCATCATCAGCAGCCAACACAGATGGTGCCAACAGCAGTCAGTACGCCCATATTACCTTTCTCCTAAGGGTCAAGTGTTGGCCAGAACCCCTGGTCAATTCCTGCCATACCATTCTCTTCAGACAGTGATTTTAATTGTGTGCCTCCTCACTGTTCACAGAACCTTGATAACATCTAATTCATCCTTTATCAATTTACCACTAAGTGGTGAACAACCAGCCAGCCAATCTGCCTGCCTGTTCAATACCCAGCACAACTGCATACCATGGAGAAAATATCAACACTAATGACCCAGGATCTCTGAAAAGACAGGACTGTTTAAGTTCAATATTGTATTTTTTTTTAAATCTGTGAGAAACTTCAGATTATGGAAAGTAAAAGTATTCAGCCATACTAACCTTTTGTTTCGCCTTGGATGAGAAAAGATGGGATTTGAAGAGTGTCTTCCCTAAGAAAGAAAAAATCCATTTCTGAAATCATCATTATAATCAAAAACAATATAATAAAATCATGGCATCAATATTATAATCTGTACCCTGAAAGTTTTTGTGAAAGTACAAAATAAAAATAATAAACACCTTTTTTTCCCTATTTATGTGCTAGTAATGAATGACATTTGCACCTTTTGGCAGACTTTAAATATAGCAATGTTTAAAGAATAGATCTGCCATTCTTCCTCAACAAATACAATATTTTGTTGTGTGCAGGTTTTCTCATTTCCAAAAAGAAACAATTCACTAAATTTCTTCACACAGCCAAATGGAAAAATTTCATAAAGTTCCTTACAGATCCGAAATGACAATTTACCACATTACAAGATAGGACTACAATTAGACATCATTAGTTTGCTTTTCTGCAAGACAAAAAGTTGAAAACCAACAGTAAAATAACACTAGGTGCTGGCATGTAAGTATATCAACAGTATAAATACCCATTAGCAATGCTACATCAAATATTGCAACTACACAACAGGTCAATAACACTTTGACTTGACATTTGGGCTAATGATGAAACAGTGAAATGTTGACCCACGGATTAACAGAGTTCATTGTTCTGTGCACTTCATCCTGAAACTGTGTCTTGCTATCAGCAGCATCAATTAACCAGATAAAACGGCAGGATACAGAATCAGACATTGCACTGCACTGCTGCAACATAATCAATACCATTGGGAAGTCACAGGTGGGAGGGGGAGACATGTAGACAAAGAGAGATGTAAGATGAGAAGAGCGATAGACTCATATTATTCACGAGGAGAAGAGTGATAAATATATGAGAGAGAGATATTTAGTCTTCTCATCAGCGTCCAACGGTTGTAAACTCCGAAGATTGTTCAGGTTGTTCATCCATTTCTGGAACTTAAGTCTTGTTCCAGAACTTGAACTTGGTATGTTTCATACATCTGTCTTATTTGCATGCAGACTGTTGGTTCTTTGCCTGTCAAGCAGATGCACTTTGACTTCAGAAGAAACAACCCTCATTAGCCATCTCTTATGAAAATCTTGTTTGTGGGTGGGAGGGGGGGGGGGGGGGGGGGGGCAGTGAGTCAATACTTTTTCTGCCAAGATGGGGGCCTCAGAACCTGCATGGGGATAGACAGAGAAGAAAAACAGGAAGAGACGTAAAAGTTCAAAAGAGACAGAAGAAAGACAAAAAGACATGTGAGAGGGAGGGAGAGAGACAGACAGACATAAGAGCAAGAAGAAGTAAATTCTGAAAAGCTGGGAATTGTGAAGAGAATATAAAAACTATCTGAAAGTCAAAATGATAGTCCTAGGGTAGGATCCCATAACATTTTGAAGATGTACTTCAAAAATACCTAACCCATATTCACACAACTCAACTGAGAGATATAAGTGAGAGAAGAGTAAATGAGAGAGGAGATTCATTTAGTAACAGAGAACAGAAACAGGAGTAAAGACAAAAAACACAGTAGGAAAGAGAGATATAGAGGGAAGAAATAGAGAAATAGAGGGAAGACAGACAAAGAGAGACAGATGTGACAGCAAGAAAACAAAATAAGAGAAAGAAAGCAGCAAAATGAGACAGGCTGAAAATTGTGAAGACAATATATAAAAACACCCTGAAAGTCAAAATATGTGTTCTAGGTAAGGCCACCTTAACATATGAAGTTGTTCCCCATGAAAACCATCCTATATACACCCAATATCTCAAATCAATGAACACACTTCATGCATCATCTACTTCCCCCCCCCCCCCCCCCCCCCACCTCCCAATCAATAAATCTAATAGACTGGCAAACTCACTAATCTGAAATCATGCAGCTGAATAGACAACTCAAATAAAGAGTGTACCACAGATGGCCCCTAGCTTCTTGAGAAAAGAAAAATACTTCTAAAATAATTTCCACAACTTATAAATGATGGCTTTATATAAATAATTGGGGTTTATATCTAAACAGAGATATCCACAGTGTCAGAAAATGTTTCATGCCGTCACTTTTATTTCTCACACAGCAAAACGTTAATCATCTGCTCTGCACACACACAAAATACCCTGTCTCTCCCAGCAACAAAAACTACTGTGTCATACAGCCTCAGAAATATAATCCTTTAAAAAACAGTTATAGTAACAATGATCAACTACAAGAAAACAAACGTTACACAGGTAAGATGGGACATCAGCCAAAGAAATGCTTGACAAGCAGGGACCTACACTACAGTGCAGACAGCTGAGGTGTATGAAAGGGAAGGTACAGAGACTGTAGGATGTCAATGATATGACTGCACTGCCCAGGAATGTCAGGTGGCTATTTTTAGACATCTTCTCATGTGAATCTAAGCTGACAATCTTCTTAGTGAGTGTGTGTGTGTGGTAAGGGGGGAGAGAATTGGGAAGATGAACAAAAGGGGAGGGGGAAGGGAAGACTGATTACAGTGATAAGAAATGTGAAAGCATTAAGAGATGAAGAGGGAGAGAGACTGGGGAAGAGAAAGGGTGGGGGACGGGGGGGGGGGGGGGGGGGGACGGGGGGACGGGGGGGGGGGACAGATGAGAGAAAAAGAGATGAGGTGGGAGTCAGGTGGCGAATGTGGGAGACAAAAAAGGAGTGACTGAAAAAGAGGGAAAGAGTAAAACAGATTATACTAAATCCCTATATCACATGTGCTATAATGCAGATACAGATAATCAGTAACAAGTATTACTGAAAGAAAAAAATTTAAATATAACACTAATGCTGTATGGTCAATACATGTGCTGAGCATAAAACTAGTCTTTTACTTTTTTGGTTTAAAATAATAAATAGGAACTATCATGATGTAGCAGCTAGACACTTGCCTGCGGATCCAAAGGTTGTGGGTTTAAATCCGAATGGAGCCAGACTTTCTTAAAAAAATGACATTGGCTCCAAGGTTGATCCAGTCTTGCATAGGTAACAGGTAAAGTCATGGGAAGTAAAGGTGGCCGGCATTGTGCTGACCACATCGCCCCACCAAATGCTGATTGGTGTATAAAATACTAGTCTAGCACTAAATGCCCAATACACCTGAAGCATGGAAAAGGGTCCTTAAAACAAATGTAATATTCATCTCCATAGTCCCCCGGGACTGACGGATGCCATTATTATTATTATTATAATATTCATAATAGCCACTGTGTTCAGTTTCTCACCTCATAAGCAGGTTTTGGGTGATGTCCAGGTACTGTGCCTTCGTTATATACAGTGTTCTTCTTGGTGTCATGGCCTGCATCTTCAGTGTCGTCATCATCATCATCTAAGGAATCACCTGTACTCTGAAGAACAACAAACAGAAATATAAATGCATTTGCTACTGGATTAATAAGAAACTGTTCTCAGATGACTGTAGATCTTGATCCTTTAACTAAAAAAAAAATGTGTCATGACCCAGCTGGAATTCCAAAGAAAATTCTTCTTCTTCTTCTAAGTTCATCCAAAGATGTAACTACATTGTGACTGTTTACAGCACAGCAGGGATGCTTCGAGCAGAGTGGCAAACTTCACTAGTAAGGTCACGGATAGTAAGTATACTTAGGATCTTTTCTCCAGGCAATGCTGGCGTGGTAGGGAATGAACAGGCAGACTGACTAGCAGGATCTGCGCCACTGGGTGGTGAATTAATACATGACAGACGTTGTCTAGGCTCTTTGGGAACATCTAACGAAGTCAAAACAGAAAAATATTATTTTGGCCTAGAGAAAATGATGCACCTAGGTGAAACTAGAGGGGCTGGCCGATTCACTACACTTACAGAAAAGACAAGACGGACATAATACCAGATTACAACCGGTACCATTAGCATTGGAACTGCACTGGCTGCTGGAGATGAGGATGGAGCATGCATAGGAATGCCCCGAGTTCTGTGATGTGAATTCTTGACTCAACTCAGCATGGCTGTGATATCTGGGCCACATCCAACTTCTGCAGGCGTTTGTCGCCTGGGTTAGCCTTCACAGTTAGTTTCATGGAACACTACAGCCTCGCTGTGTGGTCACCTTTGTTTCCTAGGTCACAGGTGGTGCCCCACATCAGGCCGGTCCAGAAAAGCCACGTAATGCCGGCCAGGCTGAAGAGAAGGCCGGGGCAGCACGTGAGCAATGCCTGCCATCCAAGGAGACCCATAAATACAGAGCCACTATATGGTGCTCTGGTACTGGGTTCACTAAAGGAATTGCCACGCCCTGCTCATGACTGTTCAACTTTACTTCTATATTTTTAACATCTCATTCATCACAGGCTATGTCTTTAGAAGACAGCAGCAGGCAAACTGCAGACCTGGGATTTCAATTACCTACACAAATGAGTACTTTGCTTCTTTTGCATGTTAAACTTTTACTGGGGTGGACTTCTAAATCCACTATAGTTTCATATGACATTTCCCACATAAGATGCCCAAGGTCATCAAGTGTGGCAGTATACGGACAGATGGGTCTGATACTATCTTCCAACGTCATGGTTAATGAACTCTGCATTTCAAAGGACTTTCAGCTCCCAATATCCCTGACAGTTTTCTTCTTCTTATACATTCAGACATCAATGTAGATATATTTAAACATTATACTATATTTTGACTTCCGGTCAAAATAGATGCTAGGCACGGCCACTGTTTTGAGCTGTGGCAAATTTTTTGCTTCTGCCAGACGGTGGCCTTTGCATTTTTGCTCCATTTGTAGACTGAAAGGATACAGTTTCGTTCCCTAGCTTCTGAGTTGAGTGCATGGCGTGCCACTGAGCTGCTGATTTCATTTGGAATAATTTTCAACTGTGACCAATGTGATGGTGTGAATTATAGATTCAGAAAATCATGCTATGCCTGTTGTCGCAATATTGGTGGTGCCATTATGTGATTAAAATTCATCACGTGTGCAACTACTGATGACTTCTGATACCATCCATGATGAACTGCATTTCTAATGTTGGACTGTTTGTGTTAGCACTTCGGATGGCTACCATTTGCTTTTAATGTGTGTGTACGCTAATGCATCTGCTGAGACAGCAGTCTGTCAATCTTTCCGCAAGGGACTGTGATAAACATTCTGTATATTTTTTGTTGGCACAGGAGCGGAGCAGCTATGGGGTGACCTGTTTGCTATGAAGCTGAAACTAAGATTACCAGATATATTTGAAGAAATCAGCAGTCAAAATGAGGCTGCTGACATCTCCAGAGTTTGTCCTCAAAATAACCGGGTGTCAGTCACAATAATTTTCTCTGTTCTGCATATGCTGGACACTTTCAGCAAATGTTTAGCTGTCACTTTACCACTTCCACAGTTAAAATCATCAGCGTCTCCTATCTATAGCTTATTGAACAAGTAGTGTTTCAGCCTATTATGGCCGGTGCTGAGTCTAAAGATCACTACTTGTCCTCTTTGGTTAAGTTGGTAGTATGCATCATCCTTCCCATTTGGTATTATAGGTACTTCTTATAAACCACTTGGCCTCATCATATGTTATATCTATATCAGGCTGGGGCTGTGACAACTGACTTCGCATCTGTGAAGATGCGTCCTGTAAATAATCCCCCTGGGAGGGGGGGGGGGGGTGGAAAAGTGGCATTTATGAGGAACTGGGCCCAACCGGCAGTATTGGTTTTGAGGCTTCTTGGGCTGAATGGGTTGAGATGAACACGTGGTTAGTATGGACACAATTTTGTCCCAGCAGGGATGTATCATTCATAATATGTCTATAAGTCTCTGACCAGCACACATTTTTTTTGGGTTTACACAAACTCTTAACTTTTTGGTCCACTGGAATGTGTATTAACGAAGTTGTACTATTATGACACTAAACATATTAAGAAAAAAAAAAACAAATAAATAACAACAAAGAATTAAGAAGACAACAATGAAAACTATGGCAATAACAAATGTTTTTTTTTTAAAATACATTTAAAAACTGGTCAATAGGAAAAAGAACAAACTGAAGTATCAATCTATTTCTCTCAAGGTAAACAAGTTTAAAATAATCATTCAGCCAAACTCATTTGTTTAGAAACCCAATGAAAGCATTACAATAAGATATATTTATATATATTGTAAACATTCAACTGATTGTGAAAATCTAAAAACTGTTCCCTTAAGTGCTGAGAATAAAATATTTGTTCATACCAGAATTATTCGTACAAGTAATCACTAGGCACATTTGGTACATAGACTTGAAACAAGCAAGATGGGAAAAAAACACCCGAAAGATTTGGTAGTGGGTGGGGTGGAGAGAACAGACCAGGGACCTCACATAACAAGCACTTCATAAAATATGACTGTTTATAGTTTCTTCTTCAAAAGTCGGCATGCATCTCGAGAGGCAAAGCCTACATACAAATAAGCCAGATATGCAATGAGAATGTGCATGCAAAATTCAAGTTCTAGAACAAGACTATGGTCTAGTTGTGAATGAACAACCACAGCTTTCCATCAGAGTTTACAGCCAGTGATTGCCAAGAAGAAAAGAAAAATAAATCAAGAAAAACTTATAGTAAGGATACCATCAAATTTAACGTGAATCAAAGATTTATGTCAATAAGTAAAGGATCCTTTTTCATTTGAAAAAATATGGGACAGGCAGGGATGACAGAAAAGTCATAATAACATAATAGCTGTTCTCACTGTGTGAGTAGTGTGGGTTCCATGGTCCCATTCTGGAGGTAATAAGAAAATAGACCCACTGCCACTCTAACAAACAAACAAAATTAGTTGTGTGTCCTTTACAGGACGTTGCAGACCAACCCCAGCATTTTTTGGCTGTTGTGGTTTTTCTAGGCAAATTAAATGTCCAGTAGTTGGCCACTGCTTTCTTGACAGTCAGCTTGTCAATACCATGGTCAAAACTAAGACAAGGCACAAGGTCCACAGCTGGGATGAAACCCAGCACTGCAGCATTACGAAGCGTGTTCACAACGCCTAAGCCATAGACGCTGGCCACTTTAACAAGCATGTCGTAAGAGGTGGCTAATTAGGGGTGCTTCCCCCGAAGAAGGAGTGAATCTGCCTGAGAGGGGAGCAATTAACAGTCTGCATAAAAAATATGCCAGATGTGCGTAAAATGGACATGTATGCAAAATTCAAGTTCTGAAACTAGACTAAATTCTAGAAGTGGGTGACCAAGCAGGATTTTTCGCAGAGTTTACAGCTGGTGAACATAAAAGAGAAGAAATCTGGTCTAGACAGACAAGGAAACTAAAAACAAGAATTGTATGTTTATTTTAATTGTATGTTGGTCATAAAAGGAACAAATAGAGTTTAAGGTTCTTTTCTCTTATTCTGCCCCATCTGTGGCTCTGATAGATAGGAGTGTTACAGTGTGAAATGAGCACTGACTTAACTCTTTGAGTCCCAAGGAACGCATCATACGTTCACAGGTTCCTACCTAGAAGCCCAATAAATGCATGATGCGCCGATTTTATTACTTTCTTTACTCTTCCCCGGGCCTGTGATGCTAAACCCCCTGGGACTTAAAGAGTTAACACTAAGCAACTATAATACTTTACTTTACAGGAACTACCCACAAAACCTTGGAGTCCCTGAGGTGGGGTTAAATCAAATAAAAGAACCTAATTTAATTAAAACAATGTATCTCACCTCTGTAGAAGGTATACAGTGAACCACACCTGTGCTCCTGCGCTTCTCTCTCAATTTTCGTTTGTCTTTGGGCAATTTTCCTTTCATATGATTGGGTCTGCTTCTCTTGTCCTTGAGCCTAGCAGCTGCTCCCCTGGTTGGGGATTCATGATCACCAGGAAGGTGACTGTGAGACTGAGTCACCAATCCAACTCCTGTAGTGCTACTCCCATCACCAACATCTGGACCGTAGTCGCCCCTATCATCCCTGTCCAGCTCTCCTCCATCCCCACGGTCAGTAGGACCACGGTGAGGCATTGATCCTCGACCACTATGTCCTCTGTGAATTCTGATTCGATTTCTTCGCGCTGTGGTGTCCATGTCATCCATGTCCAAACTCTCTTGACTTACAGAACTGGACGCCATTTCTCCTCGCTGTGTTTTTATTCAGGGCAATAATTTATCAATTACACACGAAATATCATGTGAGAATTTCACTTTCGTGTGTCCAACTTGAGATCGAATTGAATTAGTCAAACAGTTTCTCGTTTCGGAGCTTTGAGTCAATAAACTGGTTTAACGGAACGTATTAAATTATAAATGTCACATTCAAAGTCAGATCAGCATCACACTCACTGTTTTGTATATGATCTTAATAACGGTAATAAATCAATAAATGAATCAATTATAAATTATCCACAGTCTAGATTGAAGTTAATTAAAGAATTGTCTCAATGGTGAACAGTAAAATAAAAGACTAAACTTAAATCAGTCTCACAACCACGGCTGAGTGTCTAACCAAACGCCCACACTTTACAATCCCCTTGATGATCCAGACAGTTAACAGGATCAATGTGTAGCGTACGTGTTCTTGAACCGGCGATTTTTGTTCTCTTGTCCTAGACAACGCGACGGTATAAGATGACCTGTCGGCAACTATCTCCACCTAGCAAATATGCACACAACTGTCGGGGCCGGGGACTTTGGGACCCGGGCTGGCTGTAATTAACACACGGCTGGTAGTTCTCAACGACGTCTGCACTGAAGGAGGCGGCCTACTTTCCAACTATGTGAAGTATGCGTGTGTACGTCGCTTGTGTTACTCCTTACAACGCGCTAGGCTTGCAAGCGTTAGGTCAGCAGGGGATAGAAATGATACCCTTCAATCTTACGGGATTGAATGTTCACATTAAGCTGGCAGAATACTAACAGAATCCAGATCTGGAGCGGACAAAACACGTCCAGCCATGGACATTTCAAACACACAGGACGTGTCGCCTCGTTTTCACTGCCTATTTTCATTCATGACGTCATGCATTACGTCATTGTGTTCTACTGTACTTTTTCTTTCTCCTCCTTCCCGTCTCCACCAGGGGCTGTAGCTCAGATGGTAGAGCGCTCGCTTAGCATGTGAGAGGTATGGGGATCGATACCCCACTGCTCCATATATTTTTTTCTTATTTTTTTTTTTGTAAATGACCAATATGCAGCTTGTCGCTCGTCTTTTCTTCTTCTTCAATCATTTAGTCAGAAAATTTTTACCAGGAAGCCGAGGTAGCTTTGATAAACAAAAAATCGTGCTGTCCATTGAAGTCTGAACAGGTCATTTTTCTTTGCTGTTAGCACAAATAATCAGAGAGGGAAACCCTTGAGGCCGTAGAAATTATATATATATATATATATATATATATATATATATATATACACACACACACACACACACACACACACACACACACACATATATATATATATATATATATATATATATATATATATATATGTATAACACAATGTATTGATCGGCTCTCACAGAAAGAAAAAGAATGATAAAAGAACACACTAAGCAGCATAACAATCGGACGCTATAGTTACCGTGCCGGTAATGGATCATGTCACCTCCTATTGGCGTATGCGCCTCGCTATAAAAATAAGTGCACTGAGAACATTACCAACTAGATACCCTCTCTTAGCAGCATGCAGGGGTACCAAGTTGCAGGGACTGGTAATCTTAGTTTCAGCTTCATAGCAAACAGGTCACCCCAGTTGCCCTGCTCCTGTGTCAACGAAAAACACACAGACTGTTTATCACAGTCCCTTGTGGAAAGATAGACAGATTGCTGTCTCAGCATATGCACTAGCATACGCACGCATTAAAAGCATACGGTAGCCATCCGAAGTGCTAACACAAACAGTCGGACATTAGAAATGCAGTTCGTCATGGATGGTAGCACTAGTGACTAGCAGAAGTCACTAACAGATCCGCAGTTGCACACGTGATGAATTTTAATCACATAATGGCACCACCAATATTGCGACAACCGGCATCACGCCATTTTCTGAATCTACAATTCACACCACTACGTTGGTCACAGTAGAAAAACATTCCAATTAAAACCAGCAGCTCACAGCGTCACGCCATGCACTCACCTCAGAAGCTGGGCAACGAAACTATATCCTTCCAGTCTACAAATGGAGCAAAAATGCAACGGCCACCGTGGCTGTGTCTGCAAGGACAATCTCCTGTTTCTGGGACGTGTCCATGTGATTCTCTTCCGAATGGTGGCACTTTGTGTCACCGTGTGTTTATCGCTCGTTGTATGGTCCTGGTGATGTTAAACTTCACTCACTCATCAGGGGCTGTACCCCACTGATCCATTTGTGTTTTTTTCAGAATGTCTAATGTGCAGCGACGTCGATTGTCTTCTTACTTTTTATTCTTTGACCCTTTGGTCAAACAGTTTATACTAGGAACCCGCCGTGCATTGCATTCCCGGCATGGTAACTAAAGCTTTCAATTGTTATGTTGTCTAGTGTGTCCTTCTGGTAATCCTAGTTTCAGGCTCATAGCAAACGGGTCACCCCATAGTGTCCTTCTATCTTTCTAGTCTAGCCTACTTCTTTTACTTTTTACAAGTGTCAATTATTTTATAAATTATAATAATTCATTGACTGTTTGTTTAATATTGTATTATACATTTAATACATATAATAACATTTCTACGGCCTCGGGTGTTCCTTCTCTGGTTATGTATGTAAATTACGTGTATCACACAGCGTTGTCTTCACTGAAGTTGGAACGGGTCAGAGAGCTTCTCTGTTAGCAGCAGTGCCAAATTGCAGGAACACTAGTCAGTTTGTGTTTTTCTGTACTTTACCCTTCTTTTACGACAGGCATACGTCAGGGGCTGTAGCTCAGATGGTAGAGCGCTCGCTTAGCATGTGAGAGGTATGGGGATCGATACCCCACTGCTCCAAATTTTTTTTAAAGAATGATCCATTGCAGCGATGCCAATAGTCTTTTCTTTTTCTTCTTTGATCATTTTGTCGGAAAATGTATACCAGGAAGCCGAGATACCCTTGATGAAAGCTATCATGCAGTCCATGTCTCAACGTGTGTACCACACCGCATTGTATTTACTGCCTCTTACCTTGCGCTCTGAAGGTCGTGGGTTCGTTTCACGGCTGCGAAATTCGCTTCACAAATGCAGTTTTTACGGAGATCCCTGGGGATCTTCGCCAGGGGAACTAACGAGTTCATGCGGTGCTCTTGACAGGCGTCTCGCCGTGTAGGACAAAACCCTTGTAATTAAGTCGGTCCTCTCGATTTTAACCTTTAATAACCATACTCTATCAACTAGATTGCTTCTCTTCTAGCAGAATGTAGTGGTGCCAAGTTGCGACAATCGCCCGTTTGTGTTGCTCTCCAGTTTAACTTTTACTTCCTTCGACAGCTACCAGGGGCTGTAGCTCAGATGGTAGAGCGCTCGCTTAGCATGTGAGAGGTATGGGGATCGATACCCCACTGCTCCAAATTTTTTTTTTTTGTTGTTGTTATTTTCGAGAATGCCCAGTATGCAGCGACGTCGATTGTCTTGTTCTTCTTCAAAATTATTGTCAGAAAATATGAACCAGGCACCTGCCGTGTATCACACAGCGTTGTCTTCGCTGAGGTTGAAACGGGTCGGATAGCTTCTCTGTTAGGAGCATACAGTGGTGCAAGGTTAAAGGGACAGTCTCCTGCTTGTGTTGTCTTCTTCTTCTGCCTTTCTATCCCCCCAATGGAGCATAGGCCCTCAACCAACTCACGCCAAGTCTATCTATACTTCGCCATTGCATGGAGATCTCCCCATGTCCTCCCCATCTTTCTAACTTCATTCTCCAGCTCTCTTCTCTGTGTGTTTTTGGCCTTCCTTTATTCCTATGCCCCTGTGGGTTCCGAGGCAAAGACATTCTAGTTATGTTGTTTTCATGTTTTCTCAGTGTGTGACCTATCCAACGCCAGCTTCTTTCTCTCATCTCTTGGTCCACTGGAGCCTGTTTAGTTCTCTCCCAAAGCTCTACATTATTTTTCTATCATACCATTTAATTCCCTCTGTTCTGCGCAGGCACCAGTTAATGAATGTCTGTGATTTATTAGTAATTTCCTTAGTTGTTCTCCATGTTTCCGCCCCATACAAAAGTTCTGATTTGACATTATAATTAAAAATTGTTAATTTAGTATTTCTTTTAATTTCTTTTGACCTCCACAAATCTCCTAATGCTATGAAAGCTCCTCTTGCCTTTTATATTCTTATTTTAATATCTTTATCAGTTCCTCCATCTCTATCTACATTACTGCCCAAATAGGTGTACGACTCCACGTCTTGCAGTGGGGTGCCATTAAGAGAAACCACATTACTATTTGCCTGATTTATTCTCATTATCTTTGTCTTTCCTTTATATATTTTCAGACTAAGCTGCTGTGATCTCGCATCAAGTATACTTAATTTATCTTGCATCTGACTCCGTGAATGGGACAGAAGAAAAATAGCATCAGCGAAGTCCAGATCCTCAAGCTGTTTTGTAGGGGCCCGCTGAATTCCATTCTTGGTGTTAGCAGTTATTGTTTTCATAATCCAGTCTATAGCCAGTAAAAATAAGAGAGGCGACAAAAGACATCCCTGTCGCATTGCTCTATTATAATACGTAATGTAGCTATTTTTGTTTGCAATTTCACAAGATAACATTCTCTCCAGTCTGCTGGTATTTCTTCGGTCTCCCAGACTTTACTAAATAATCTATGTAGCAATTCTGTTGATGTGTTTATGTTGGTCCTAATGGCTTCAGCTGGGATACCATCTGGGTACCTGATGATGATGATTCACTTTTCGTTGGACCAGCCCTAGGAAGTACCTTTCCTTTGACAATTTTTGATTGATCCAGTTGGCTGACTATATTTGCCTACTAATATTCTTGTGTTACTGTAAAGTTCTCTGGGGTTTCTTTTCCATCTCTTCCTCACTATTTTCCACCAGGGACAGTAGCTCAGATGGTAGAGCGCTTGTATTGGAATCGATACCCTACTGATCGATTTTTTTTTAGAATGCCTAGTACTAGTATACAGCAGCGTCCACTGTCTTATTCTTCTTCTTCGATCCTTTTGTCCCAAAAATAATACAAGGAAGCCGGTAGCCTTGATGAAATCTAACTGAAGAGCAATAGTGAAATTGCAGAACCCTAGGGTAGTCATGCCGCCATATTACATGGTTTTGAGGTCCGTGCCCAGGCGAAAGGCAACGTGAATGCAGGACAGCCGCTATCCAGCTCACTTGCCACGGACGGACCCGCTTCTCAGTGAGCTCAAATATCAAAATATCCTATTTGAGTCTTTGGTGGCATCCTCAAGATCAAGTGCCGTCACTAATGTATACTGTCTGTTCTGCAACCCCTCATAAACATCAAAAGCAAAAGTGGCTGTATTTGACCAGGTGTCTTTCCATGGCCAGTAAGTACCCAAACCCTTTGACATAAGCTCTTCTCTTTCTAAAAACATTTATAGTTTAACAGCAATAGTCTTCTCTAGCACCTTGCCAAATGTATTTTGTAGTGTGATGATCCTGAAACCACCGAGTCTGAATTTTTTTTTGCCTGGTTTTGGAAATGGGATTAACTAGCTGTATACCCGGTCCTGGGGTTATGAAACTTTTGAGGCGCTGGTTGAAGTGTGAAGCTATCTTCTTTAATTCTTCATCACGCATGCTCTTCTTGTGAGCATACGTGATTCCCTGCCCCGGTGCAGTGTCTTTTTGCTTTTTGCAATATACATTTTATATCCTCCATCCTAATGATATCCTGAAAATAATAACAATCATTTATTGTATCAAGACTCGCTTCATCGCCCCTCTAGAGATGCACAGTGTATACTTTTCAGGTTAAGGACAGGGCACAACAAACGTCGTCAAAACATGTTCACATTTTTCGGTGCAGGAAACACGGAGATGTGCCTCTGCAAGTTGGCGCCCGAAAATGCTGGGTGTGTACTGTAACACTGTCATCTCTTTTGCTGGCAACAGGGACGCAATCTGGCCTGTTCCAACCACAATGAAGACAAAACTGTATGGTATACGGGAAGATATGGACTGCACGATAGCTTTCATAAAGGCTACCGGTCGCCTGATATAAGTTTTCTGACAGAAGGATTGAAGAAGAAATATTAGATTATCTATAACCGAATTTTCAAGTTCCTTATTATTGTGATAATCTGGGCTATAAATTCCTATGAAAAAATGCTCTCCCTTTCTCTTTGTTTGTCGTCACTGGTACATCATTATCAGTGTATATAATGCTGTCGTGATAGATCGATGCTTCCATTGCGACTCTCTGTGAAGTTTCCAAAACCTATCCAGTGATTTCTACCCTCCAACTTCGCTTAAAAATTTTTCCCATTTAGCCTTCTTTGCAACTGTTGTATACCGTTTGAAATCTTCTATACTTTTTTCTGTTATAACTCATTCTAGTATCGATACATCCCTTTGTCTACTGTGAGGTGTCTTTCGTACTTTCTTCATGCATGTTCTACTTATTTAATCAACAACGGAGGCTGCACAAAAGCAGAGGTGGTGGTTCTGCTGCATACCTTCTGTCGAAGGCGCCCAAGAAGGGTACTGGTTCCTTCATACTTGAAAGTCTTGCACGTTCTCACAACCCTGATCTTGCTAGGTTTAAAAATCAAGAACGACCATGGCAAATGGTCACTTCCATGATCGCACAGGACACTCCATCTGGTGTCCAGCACTGCTGACTGGGCAACAAAGGCCAAATCGATAGCGGTGTCTGCATCACCAGGTCTCGTTGCCATTCTAGATAGCTTCTTGTCGTTTATACATACTACGTCTGCATCTACCTTAGCCCTTGGTAAAGAATTTCCTTATATATTTTCCCAGTACTGTACCATGCTCTGTTCCGCGCATTGAAATCCCCACTAACTAAACTAAACTAAACTAAACTAATCTAAACTAAACTAAACTAAACTAAACTAAACTAAACTAAACTAAACTAAACTAACTAACTAACCAACCAACTAACTAACTAACTAACTAACTAACTAACTAACTAACTAACTAACTAACTAACTAACTAACTAACTAACTAACTAACTAACTAACTAACTAACTAACTAACTAACTAACTAACTAACTAACTAACTAACTAACTAACTAACTAACTAACTAACTAACTAACTAACTAACTAACTAACTAACTAACTAACTAACTAACTAACTAACTAACTAACTAACTAACTAACTAGCTGACTAACTGACTGACTGACTAACTGACTGACTGACTGACTGACTGACTAACTGACTGACTGACTGACTGACTGACTGACTGACTGACTGACTGACTGACTGACTGACTGACTGACTGACTGACTGACTAACTAACTAACTAATTAACTAACTAACTAACACAACTACTATAACTAACTTAAATAATTAACTAAACTAACTTAACTAACTACTAACTAAACTACTAACTAAACTACTAACTAAACTACTAACTAAACTACTAACTAAATTACTAACTAAACTACTAACTAAACTACTAACCTAGCCTTACTAACTAAACTAAACTAAACTAAACTAAACTAAACTAAACTAAACTAAACTAAACTAAACTAAACTAAACTAAACTAAACTAAACTAAACTAAACTAAACTAAACTAAACTAAACTAAACTAAACTAAACTAAACTAAACTAAACTAAACTAAACTAAACTAAACTAAACTAAACTAAACTAAACTAAACTAAACTAAACTAAACTAACTGCCTGACTGATTGACTGGCTGGTTAGCGAGCCAACTAACTAACTGTCTTCTTCTTCTTCTTCTTCTTCTTCTTCTTCTTCTTCTTCTTCTCTTCTTCTTCTTCTTCTTCTTCTTCTTCTTTTCTTCTCTTCTTCTTCTTCTTCTTCTTCTTCTTCTTCGTCTTCTTCTTCTTCTTCTTCTTCTTCTTTCTTCTTCTTCTTCTTCTTCTTCTTCTTCTTCTTCTTCTTCTTCTTCTTCTTCTTCTTCTTCTTCTTCTTCTTCTTCTGAGTATTCTCTTATTCTTCTTCTTTCTCTTCTTCTTCTCTTCTTCTTCTTCTTCTTCTTCTTCCTTCTTCTTCTCTTCTTCTTCTTCTTCTTCTTCTTCTTCTTCTTCCCTCTTCTTCTTCTTCTTCTTCTTCTTTCTTCTTCTTCCCTTCTTCTTCTTCTTCTGCTTCTTCTTCTTCTTCTTCTTCTTCTTCTTCTTCTTCTTCTTCTTCTTCTTCTTCTTTCTTCTTCTTCTTCTTCTTCTTCTTCTTCTTCTTCTTCTTCTCTTCTTCTTCTTCTTCTTCTTCTTCTTCTTCTTCTTCTTCTTCTCTCTTCTTCTTCTTCTTCTTCTTCTTCTTCTTCTTCTTCTTCTTCTTCTTCTTCTTCTCTTCTTCTTCTTCTTCTTCTTCTTCTTCTTTTCTTCTCTTCTTCTTCTTCTTCTTCTTCTTCTTCTTCGTCTTCTTCTTCTTCTTCTTCTTCTTCTTTCTTCTTCTTCTTCTTCTTCTTCTTCTTCTTCTTCTTCTTCTTCTTCTTCTTCTTCTTC
>CAJHNH020002367.1:251779-341779 GCA_905116865.2 Candidula unifasciata | reverse complement strand
CTTCTTTTCTTCTTCTTCTTCTTCTTCTCTTTCTTCTTCTTCTTCTTCCTTCTTCTTCTTCTTCTTTCTTCTTCTTCTTCTTTCCTTTCTTCTTCTTCTTTCTTCTTCTTCTTCTTCTTCTTCTTCTTCTTTTCTCTTCTTCTTCTTCTTCTTGTCGTCTTCTTTCTTTCTTCTTCTTCTTCTTTTTCTTCTTCTTCTTCTTCTTTCTTCTTCCCTTTCTTCCTTCACTTCTTCTTCTTCTTCTTCTTCGTTCTTCTTCGTCTTCTTCTCTTCTTGCTTCTCTTCTTCTTGTTCCTTTCTTTCTTCCTCTTCTTCCTTGTTCTTCTTCTTCTTCTTTTTGTTCTCTTCTTCCTTCGTTTTCCTCTTGTGCTTATTCTTCTCCTTCTTCTTCTTTCTTCTCTTCTTCTTCTTCTTCTTTCTCTTGTCTTCTTACTTCTTCTTCTTCTTCTTGTTCTTCCTCCTCTTCTTCTTTTTCTTCCTCTTCTTCTTCTTTTTCTTTCTTCTTCTTTTTCTTGTTCTTCGTTTTTGTTTCTCTTCTGTAACCGTTTTCTTCTTCTTCTTCTTCTTCTCGTTCTTCTTCTGCTTCTTCTTCTTCTTTGTCTTCTTACTCTTTCTTCTTTCTTCTTCGTCTTCCTCTTCTTCTTCGTCTTCTCGGTCTTGTTCTTCTTCTTCTGCTTCTGCTTCTGCTTCTTCTTTTTCTTCTTCTTCTTCTTCTTTGCTGTAAGAGGGTGGCTAGCTGCCCCAATACTTGGTTTGCTTTACTGCATCTTTTGTCTTAGAGTGTTATAACATGACTTTGTTCGGTATTCACTAAACGCTGACAACAACCCAACACACAACACTTCTAAAATAATGGACTTGACTAACAGGGAATTCCATTGTTCCCTTTTTTTGTGGCCGAGTTAAAATTTATGTACCGGGACGTATATTGTGAAGAAATAACATTCCTTCCAAGGATGTTTTTAAAAAAAAGGAGGAAAGGGGGGGGGGGGATTGCTGGTACTCACGACTGTCTGAAGAAAGAACCCCATTCCATAAAAGTTACCTTCCCATATCGGCCGAAGGATTCAAAATAAGAGGTAACTGTAGTTGTAGTATTCTAGCTAGCCTATTGTCGTTTATACAGACTACGTCTGCATCTACATTAGCCCTTGCTAAAGCATTTCCTTGTCTATTTTCCTCAGTATTGTACTGATATCTTGCTGATATCCAGAAATAAATTCAGCATGTCCCATAGACAGTAATGGCATCCGTCAGTCCCGGGGGACTATGGAGATGTGCCGCTGGCTTTGGGAACAGCATCTGCTGTGACTGTAAAGTCCGATGCGGGAATGGCAGTCTTTGCCACACAGGATACACACAAAAGCAGATACTCCCTCGTTGTGAGGAAGTTTTACTCTCCGGTGCCTCCTCTCCACAGCTCGTTGTGTTCGGTTTCTTTTAAAATGTGACAGTCCATCTTTCACTTTCTGTCTTCATAGTAGTCGATCTGCAGCTGATTTTTCCCATGTCTCTGTGCCTATATCTATTAGGTCACGTTTGCATACATCTTTATAGCGCAGCTTTGGCCTTCCTGTAGGTCTATTACCAGTTACCAATTCACCATATAGGAGATCTTTTGGAATACGACCATCCTCCATGCGGGAGACATGTCCCAGCCAGCGCAGACGTCTTTGCTTCAGTATACAATACATTGATTGTATTTTTGCTCCTGTCGGCACACATTCGTTGGAGACAAGGTCTCGCCATAATATACCAAGGATGCGTCTCAGACAGCGCATATGGAAGGTATTCAGTCTTTTTTCCTGTGGAGCATAGAGAGTCCAGGATTCGCAGCCGTACAGTAATGTGCTCAGGACACAAGACTCATAAACCTTCATTTTTGTATTATCAGTTAGCTTTTTGTTTGACCAGACTCTCTTTGTGAGATTTGCAAACATAGCAGAGGCCTTTCCTATACGTTTGTTTATTTCTGCATCCAGAGAATGATTGCTTGAGATACGTGAGCCTAGGTACTCAAACTCATTTACAGCCAGCAGCTGATGGTCATACACACTAATATTTGGTGGATTTCTAACATTCAATCCCATCACTTGTGTTTTGTTCAGACTGATAGTAAGCCCAAATTCTTTGCAAGCATTTGCAAAGCGATTCATCAGGATCTGCAGATCATCCTCTGAATGTGCCACAATGGCTGCATCATCCGCAAACAGAAAATCCCTGAGGCATGTCGTGTGCACCTTCGTCCTTGCACGTAGCCTGGACAGATTAAAAAGATTGCCATCTGACCTCGAACGGAGGTATATCCCCTCAGTTGCTGTCCCAAATGCACGCCTCAATAATGCGGTAACAAAGATGCCAAACAGCCTGGGAGCCATAACACATCCTTGCTTTACTCCATTTCGAATCTGGAAGGGTCGAGATGATGAATCCTCATATATTATGGTCCCCCTCATATTCTCATGAAAGGATTTGATTAAGCTCAGTAGTATAGGTGGGCATCCATATTTTTCAAGGATCCCGAATAGACCATTTCTGCTGACATAGTCAAAGGCCTTAGTGAGATCTATGAAAGCAATGAGCAGTGGCCTCTGTTGCTCTCTGCACTTTTCTTGTAGCTGCCTGATGGAGAATATCATATCAACTGTTGATCTCTTGGCCCTAAACCCACACTGTGATTCCGGGTATACTCTGTCCGCTAGAATTTGCAACCTCTTTAGGATAACACGAGCAAAGACTTTTCCCACATAATTCAATAGAGAGATACCGCGATAGTTGTTGCAGTCGCTTCTATCTCCTTTATTTTTATGGAGAGTTATAATGTTGGCATCTCTCAAATCCCGTGGCACCGATTTTTCTTGCCAACACTGACAGAGGATCTTGTGTAGCTCAGGAAGAATAGCATCCTTGGAGCATTTTAGGATCTCAGGTGGGATACCATCCTCTCCTGGGGCCTTCCCTAAAAGAAGCCCATCTACTGCCTCACAGATTTCTGTGACGGAGGGTTCCGTGTCTAGTTCGCTCACGGTTGGCAGACACTCAATTGCATTTAAGGCCTCTTCACATACAAAGGTGCTTGTAGCATATAGCTCTGAGTAGTGCTCCACCCAAAGGTCCAGCTGCCTTGTCCGATCCTTTATGATTTCGCCCGTGGTTGATTTGAGAGGGGCAATCTTTCTTTTTACTGGCCCAATAGCTTCTTGATGCCAGCATACATTTCCCTTATGTTGCCAGTAGCTGCTGAGGTTTGTATCCTCTCACAAAGTTTGATCCAGTAATCATTAGCGCAGCGCCGTGCAGTTTTCTGGGCTCTAGACCGAATGGACCTGAGGACTTGCAGATTTCTGATATTCGGCTGGATTTTATATCCCAATAAAGCCTTTTTCTTCTCCTCTATTATTGGCAACATTTCTTCCTTGTGTTCCTTGTGAACACATAGACAGTAGCGCCGGCAAAAACACTCAGTTGTATCCTGGAACGTATTATTTACTTTCACTGTACTTTTTGACACACACAGGGGGCCGCGTTAGCGCAGTCGATAGGAGGGCTGAAGTTCGAAACCTGGCGGCTCCCGGGGTTCACCCAGCCTCTAGGTAATGAGTACCATGGGTAAATGGAAGAAAGTCGCTGTAGCTACGGAGTTGCGTGCAGACGGCGATACAGGCGGACAGTTTCTTATCAGCTGTCTGTACTGGTGGCAGAGTACTTATGGTTTATAATCGTGTGCAGTGACGCTGGTTCACATCTCCCGACTTACCGTTACCTTTTTACATATAACATTTTTTTTTCTTAGCCACATACACTGTTGCCCAGGTTCTTCTCTGACAAATCTTCACAACTGACATTGAAAGACAGAACAGGATCAGAGAAAAAGAAGACGAAGAAGAAGAAGAAGAAGAAGAAGAAGAAGAAGAAGAAGAGCAGAGGAGAAGAAGAAGAAGAAATAGAGGTAAAGATAAGAGGATCGACTTCATTGCACCGGGTTTTAACCCATATGGCTCAGTCTCTCTCCGCAGAAGAGCTAGCTGCCTGTCGAGTACGTCGCACAGAGCACTACTTCCGTAGCTCCAGTGAAGATCCACATGGATCTCCGTAAAAATTGCAATCGTGATTTGAACGGCGTCACCGTTAAACGAACCCGTGACCTTCAGAAGAATCAGAAGTATATTGTTGGCAACAATAACGTTATCGTTTACATATCTGAGTTCGAGGGTGTTTGTCTCCAGTTGTGAGGTGATCGAACATCAATGGGCCGATTAGATTAGGTAGGGGGAATCCCCAGAACGCCGATGAAAAGCAACTACAACTGACGTTTCGGGCACAGAAAGAGAGTGACTTTCCTTCCTATTGATAAATTGCTGTGTCGCAGGGTTATACTAACGTGAGATGTTCCGCAACTGCTACTAAGCCTAACCCTAAGCCCCCCCCCCTTTTTCCAATACTATGGGACGTTCTGGGGATTTCCCTACAAAATCTCGTTGTCCTCGTGATGTGGCGAATTATTAGGGGAAAAAAAACAACTCAATTCCACTTTTTATAACATTTTCAGCATATGTAATCAAAAAGGAATGCAGAGAGAATGCAAAGCTGCCTCTCTTCTCCTTGCTCCTCAAACCAAATCTAATATTTCAGTGAGTTCCATCAGTTTTTTTTTTCACTATCTACTGTCCAGCATTATTTATATTATTTATGCAGAGATTCATCTCAGCAGTTAATGACTTTCTTTAGAATTCATATTTCCTAGACTCCAGCAAATAGTGCCCTTTATATATTACTGTACTTCTGGCATACATCACAGTTAATTTTCACCCTGTGCAGTAAAACAACCTACCCATTTAAAGTGTAGTTCAATCGTTGTTCGATTGCTTAGATTTTAAGTTTATCTGTTATTTGACTTTGTCTTTTTAGCAGCATTGAACAACTGTTATTATGAATATCTATCGTTCAGACTTTAGTCCCAGTTTAAGGACCATTCCTCTGATATATATATATATATATATATATATATATATATATATATATATATATATATATATATATATATATTATTAAAATGAGTATTTTAATGTCCCGTGTGCTAATAATTATAGGAAAAGCAGGTTGGTTGGATGAATCTAACTTACGATTTAGAACTTTTATTTTAAAGAAGGGCCGTGACGGGGCTGTAGCTCAGATGGTAGAGAGGTCCCAGAAACCGCGTTCAGACAATTGGCCATATTTATGGCCTGCCTATATTGCAGCCCCTGACAAAAGCCAGGGTGGGGCTTCAAATAACAAAAAATTGCATCCTTAAAAGGACGTGGAACAATGTACTTTCATACTCAAGGAGTCACTTATATCCTGTGCCCATCTTCGTGTCGGTCGGCTATATATATATATATATATATATATATATATATATATATATATATATATATATATATATATATATATATATATATATATATATATATATATATATATATTAAAATGAGTATTTTAATGTCCCGTGTGCTAATAATTATAGGAAAAGCAGGTTGGTTGGATGAATCTAACTTACGATTTAGAACTTTTATTTCAAAGAAGGGCCGTGACGGGGCTGTAGCTCAGATGGTAGAGCGCTCGCTTAGCTCCAATTTTTGTGAAAACACTTTTTAAGCCCAACAAGTAAGGAGTGGCTATTTTTTTTTTTAATAAGTGCTGGTACTAACTACAAAATGTTTAAAATGTAGTGGAAGGAGGTGTATGATGTCGTTGAGGTGAAGGAGAGGGAGAAAGAAGAGAAGGATGAGAAATGCATATTATAAAGATGAAAAAAAGAATTAGAAGAAGAAAATGGAAAAGGGGGAGCAAGAGCAAAAGGGGGAAAATGAATAGGAGAAAGGGGCATATGAGGAAAGAGAAGAGGAGCAGGAAGAAAAAGAGTACAGGGAGATTTATTGTGTCACTCCAAAACTTTCTTTATATTTGTTGAGACATATTCACGTTTCCCGGCCCGTCTACACACTGGCTGATCTTTTATTCATGCTTTCTGAAACTCCTCTACGTCAGAGGGGTGTCACGTTGTCTTGCCTCCAATTACATCAGCACTGATGTCGTGTGTTCTATACTACTCGACGACACAGCTTTTAACGATCCCAGAACACCTAGAACCGGCCCTACGAGAGACTCTTTTCGAGAAAAAAAAAAGAGTGTAACATGACACCCTCTTACCTACACCAGACTAAGAAGTATGTAGATGGAGCGGGAAACGTGAATATGACCCACCCCACCCCCACCCCCATTTTTTTTCCACAGCGGTTGGCCGGTCGTAAATAAATCTGTGTGTACAGTTCTAAGGGCAATAGCTAACATTTCAGACTTACCGAGCATACATACTGGGGGCTAGTTGTAGAGTTCAAATGTCAAAACCAAATGCTTCTCATCGTTGTGTCAAAGGCTTCGTACAACCACGTTTATCTTTGTCCCAGGTCCGGCTCGCTAGCACAGTTGGCTAATCCTGACTGCGCGACGACCGGGTGACGAGCTCCTTGTGGTCCGGGTTCACGCCCTGGGGTGGGCAGAAAAGCCACATTTCTCCCAGATTTACGGTATCTATCTATCATGGAACCAAAACCAAAGGGTTGCAATATCCATAGAACCGAGCCAAAGGGTTAACAACTCATGGTTTCTGGATACTAAAAAAAAGGTTTTCCCAGAAAATGCCAGAGTTAAGGGCAACGAAATGACCGATGTCCTTGCAAGCAAAGCCATCTTAAAGACTATATTTAAGAAAATTGCACTTGTGAACCAAACATGAATTTATGAGGCCCCGGCAAATTTGCAAGCTAACCAAGTTGCGATTTGCGGCCTTACAATTTGCGGAGCCTCACGAATTCATACAGAGTGACGTTCAGCGCTACCAGGACCGCACGGGGAGCGATAAACACCCGGTGTCACAAAGTGCCACCATTTGGATGAGAATCACCCGGGCACAAGAGAAGCCGGTTCTTTTCTCTTATTTCACCACATCATGCCGGCTTCGAGATTTTGTAGGAAAATCCCTAAATTGTCCAATGGTTTAAGAGGGTTAGGGTTAAGCTTAGTAGTCATCATCAACATCATGTAGCAGGTCCTTTGCAGAACGTCGGTCTCATCACAGTCTGCCTGAAAGAAACTCGGTCTCTCGCCAATTATTCCGCCTCATGTACTTTCATGACTGACTTTCTACCCCACTAGGACATCACACAAGCGATAAACACCCGATGACACAAAGTGCCATCATGTGGATGAGGATCACCGTGGAGAGGTCCCAGAAACCGCGTTCAGACAATTGGCCATATTTATGGCCTGCCTATATTGCAGCCCCTGACAAAAGCCAGGGTGGGGCTTCAAATAACAAAAAATTGCATCCTTAAAAGGACGTGGAACAATGTACTTTCATACTCAAGGAGTCACTTATATCCTGTGCCCATCTTCGTGTCGGTCGGCTACTGCCCCTCCTTCCTGGTACCATGCCTTCTGCTATAATTTTCTCCAATCCGTCGTGGCGCTTGATATGACCAAAATATTTCAGCTTCCGAGAAAGGATGCTGTTTATTATCCAATCTTCCTTGATGTTAAGATCTTTTAAGATGTCAATAATTCTCCTCTTCTTTGTCCAAGATATTCTGAGAATCTTTCTATAGCATTTCAGCTCAAAAGCCCCTATTCTCTTTTTTAAGGACTGAGAGATAGTCCACGACTCACATCCGTATGTAGCCACATGGAAGATGCATGCTCTCAAAATTCTAATTTTTATCTCCTTGCTGGTGCCCATAGACTTTTTTAATGCTGTTCAATCTTTGCATTGCTACGGCCATCCTCCTTTTAATTTCTGTCGAGCAGTCTCCATTGCTGTTTATTATAGAGTCTAGATATTCAAAGTTTGTGACATTTTCAATTTCTTCATCGTTTATTGTTATTTTTGGGTGACAGCCAGTTTTATCTGTGGATATTATCTTCCTTTTCCTCAAGTTCAAGAGCAGATTTCAATCTTAACTGTGCTTTTGGACGGACAATATTAAATTTTATATTCCCTTTACGCTGTTCGAAAGGAGGACTGTGTCATCTGCGTAGCGGAGTTCCGGAATAAGGTTGCCACCAATTTTGAGCGGATCATAACTGTCACAAGTCTGGTAATTTTTGACATTTCTCTTTATATTTTATGCTTATAGCTTAGTAGTAGTTGCTATTTATTTAACACTAGCCTTAACCCCCCCCCCCCACACACACACACTATGGGGCGGTCTGGGTATTTCCCCACCAAATCTCGAAGCCGACGTGAAGTTGTGGAATAATATAGAAGAACCGTGAAGCCATCTGTTCTGACCTGTTCCAACTTCAATAAAGACAATGATGTATATAGTACACGGGGAGACATTGACTGCACGCTAGCTGCCATCAGGGCTATCTGCTTCCTGGTATAAATTTGTCTGACTAAAGGATCGAAGGAAAAGAAAAAGAAGACAATCAACGTCGCTGCACATTAGGCATTCTGCCAAAAAAAAAAAAAAATCTTGGAGCAGTGGGGTATCGATCCCCATACCTCTCACATGCTAAGCGAGCGCTCTACCATCTGAGCTACAGCCCCGGATGAGTGAGAGTAGGAGGAGAACCATAAAGTACGATGAAGTTCAACCTTACCAGGACAGTACGCAACGCTATAAACACCCGGTGACACAAAATGCAACCACTCGGATGATATCCATCAGGGCCCAAGTTCCAGAAACCCCGCTCAGCCGTAAAGCTGTATTAAAGCGCCCGACCACAACCGGGGTCGGGCTAAATAATAATAATGAAAACAATTGCATCCCGCAACGGGAAGGGATTAATTATGAAGTAATATTACTACTACGGGAGTCGTCGTGGTGACTGTAGCGGCTAGATGCTCGCCTGCGGATCGGAAGGCGTGGGTTCGGGTCTTGGCGGAGCCAGACTATTCAAAAATGACTTTGGCCCCCAGGTCGACCCAGCCTTGAGTGGGTACTAGGTGCATTCATGGGAAGTAAAGGCGGTCGGCGTAGTGCTGACCACGTCACCCACCAAGTGCCGATTGGTCTATAAAATAAAAGTCATTTTTTGTCTTCAATTTTTCATAAATTTATTGAGTGTGAAAAACAGTCTGAATACAATTTTGTAATATGTATTGTGCGTTTTATATATGCAAGCGTCTGCGGTGTGCGTCTTTTGTTCATTGTTCTTTACATACATGTGTTGCCGTTTTTTTAGCATTTAATATTGCAAGCGTATGTGTGACTTTGCGAACGTAAAAAAAAAAAAACACAGAAAGTGACAAAAAATAAAGGTCTATATGCTCAATACGACTTAAGGAGTGGAAAATGTGATTTAGTTTGACTGACTGACTGACTTTCCACCCCACCAGGTCATCACACAAGCGACAAACACCCGATGACACAAAGTGCCATCATGTGGATGAGGATCACCGTGGAGAGGTCCCGGAAACCGCGTTCAGACAATTGACCATACTTATGGCCTGCCTATATTGAAGCCCCTGGAAAAAGCCAGGGTTGGGCTTCAAATAACAAAAAATTACGTCCTAAAAAAGACGTAAGGATATTAATTGTTAATTGTGATTTAGTTTACATAGTAATGGTGAGTGAGTGACTTTCTACCCCACTAGGACATCACACAAGCGATAAACACCCGATGACACAACGTGCCACCATTGAGGATCACCGTGGAGAGGTCCCAGAAACCGCGTTCAGACATTTGGCCAAATTTATGGCCTGCCTATATTGCGGTCCCTGGCACAAGCCAGAGTGGGGCTTCAAAATAAAAAAAAAATTACGTCCTGAAAAGGACGTAAGGACTTTATTTTGTCGTCGCAATGTGATATTAATGACTGACTGGCTGACTTTCTACCCCACCAGGACATCACACAAGCGATAAACACCCGATGACACAAAGTGCCACCATGCGGATGAGGATCGCCGTGGAGAGGTCCCAGAAACCGCGTTCAGACATCTGGCCATATTTATGGCCTGCCTATATTGCGGCCCCTGGCAAAAGCCAGAGTAGAGCTTCAAATGACAAAAAATTTCGTCCTGAAAAGGACGAAACTGGATGTGATATTAATGGTGACACTATCATTATTACTTATACTATACGATGGTGAAAGATTATATCATAATTATAACATTTAATTTCTGAGAGTTTCTAAAAAAAAAAAAAAAAGAATGATGAAATTTTTAATACAAATAAATATTTTTCGTAGTATATAATTCCCCAGAAAAGCTGCCTAACTGAAACAATGATTATGGAGATATGTGTCCCGTGTCGAACCGTTTATTGACAGCTGATAAATTATTGTCGATGGCTTCCCTTGGTTGAACCTTCTCCCTGATGTGGTGTTTTCTCTACCACCCTTCCCGTGTTATCTCTCTAGTATCCACCCATTTCAAACAGTTAAGGATGTTTACTTTTGGGCTTACATTCACTTACTAACGGCCATTGTGAGTTATTCGTGCTTATGTTTACGCTAGAGTATGGGACATTAACAGCAGAAAGAATGTAAAAATATAATGATGCTGTAAATCACTTGGTGTACTTCATATCATATTGATATTCTAGGCAAGTCTAGGACTGAGATGAATAAAAAGTGTTTAGTGTATGACTAAACAATGAAATATAAAATTCATGTTTCACAGGCAACAGGTTGTATAAGGCGGAGGCAGAAGAATATCTATAGGCGGGGGCATACTGATTCATTGAACCTTAACGTGTCAGTCGTCAACACGTTTCATTTCATAATGAATGTTTGAAGTAGTTAAATTACAAATTCGGTTCATTTGGATCTTGTGAGTTACGGTCATTTCGCTGTTGTCATTAATTAATTAGTTCATTATTCATTATCAGAATTGTAATTGTTATTTAAAACAATATTTTCCTTTGTGATTTTTAAATATTGAAAATTTAAGCAGTATTCAATATTTTTTTCTTCATCTTCAGCGACTGTAACTGAAAGTTCTGGCTGTTCACTTCAACCACCGCTGGACTTTATCTTGTTCCAAAACCTGAATGTTGCCTACACATCCGTTTTACTTATTTGACTTATTTGTATGCAGATTGTTGGCGTTGGTTCCTTGCCTCTCAGGCGGATGCAGTGCCACTCTGACCTTGAAGGAAGCCCCACTTAGTCAACTCTTACAACATGTTTGTTGGGGAGGCAGTAGGTCTAGTTTTTAGTTTCCCCACAATGGGGTTAAGGAACCCACATGCGGAATATTCATTATTACTGTATTGGACAATTTATATCCATTCATATTTTGTTGAACTTGTACCTCATCAGATGCATACTTTGGACTTCTTCTTCTGCCTTTCTAACCCCCAATGGAGCATAGATCCTCAACCAACTCAAACCAAGTCGTTCTATCATTTGCTACCAAATGCAGCTCTTCCCCTATGTCCTCAGCATCTTTTTAACTTCGCTCTCTAGCTTTTTCTTCATGTGTTTTTTGGTCTTCCTTTATTTCTGTGCTGCTGTGGGTTCCAGCGCAAAGACATTCTAGGTATACGTTGTAGTCTGCAGTACAGCACTTTTTCTCCAGGTCTCCACATGTACCTTATTTTAGACTCCTGATGATGAGTACCACCTTTTTTCTAGAAAAAAGGGTTGACTGCTGCTACTACTACTACTTATACTGCTACTACAACTGCTACTACTATTACTACTGCTGCTGCTACTACTACTACTGCTGCTGCTACTACTACTACTACTGCTGCTGCTACTACTACTGCTGCTACTGCTACTAGTTCGACATTGAACAGACACAATTTGTTTTCAAGAAGCAATTTATCCTGACCCTAAATATGACTAGGAACCTCAACGAGGAGAAAAGAAAAAACTTGCACACATTTTTCTCAAACATTTTGACTAAGCCATATTTTGACCAATTTCTTTATCAACAAATAAAAAACACTTATCCTAAGCCACAACCACAAAAAACGTGACCCTATGATCATGAAAAATCTTTTGTCGAAGTGTTCAGTTGTATCTGTGCACATTTTTCCTTCCCACTCATCAAGCTTCTTAGTCATTTTGTTATTTTATTTTTAAAATATCAGCTCAACTGCAGACACCCATTTTCAAGACTTACTTTATTTACCTCTTTATACCCAACAGTTCTAAAAGCAGATGTGGTCAAGGCCCTTTGGGAACAAGCAACGGAATCAGTAGAGAAACAAGAATATTATGGCCTGGAGAGAATGAGGCACCTTGGTGTAACCAGAGGGTCTGGCCGGCTCACTACACTCAGAGGAAAGGCAAGATGGACATATAACCAGATTGTGATTGGTACCATCAGTGTTGGAACTCTGCGCTGGCTGCTGAAGATGAGGACGGAGCACACATGGGAATGCCCCGAGTGCTGTGATGTCAATTCTTGATTCAACTCAACTCAACCAGGAATGATTTATAGTGAAATTTGCACTGATTTGTGCAGTTATAAAGCATTGACAATGGTGATGTTTTGGGCACATCCCAAGTAGAAGCCAACAGAGAATCACTAAACATGCACTGAAACGAGAAAAACATGAATTAAAGAGACAAGGATGACCAGAAGAAACCTCAAGACTAACATTGAGAGAAGCCTTGGTTGCTGGGCTGGATTCCATCTATGATATTGAAACAGCTGCACGAGATAGAATGGAGTGGAACAGTAAACTGCGAGCCCTGTATGATGCCTAATGGCATAGCAGGATGATGTTAATGATGATTTGTGTAGAAAAAGAAGTAAAAGAAGAAGACAGCCAGTGAATCCAAATGAAGAATTGAGTTGAGTTGATTCAAGAACCGACTTCACAGCACTCAGGGCATTCCCATAAGCGCTCAATTGCAAATGAAGAATAGACATTGGCAAACTAATAGAAAAAGAGCAAGGGAAGGTAAAGGGTTAAATAGCTAGAGGATTTTACCACATGACATACATGAAACTAGAGTACAAATGTGATATAAGACTCCCATGTACTTCCATGAGTACAATTCAGTAAAATGGAGGAGCATGACTGACTATTGCCACGGCACATGCTCATGATTATTATTGAAATTATGAATACATTATAAAATGTCTGATAAAAATTCATGTATTTTTTTCTTTTTTTACAGCATTGAATCAAATTATGGCAGAGCAAAATGACAACACAGGATATAAAACAGTGGGTAAGCATACTTCTTCTGTTGAATTCTGAGTGTTGAATTAAGAATCGACATCACAGCACTCAGGACACTCCCATAAGTGCTCAGTCCCCTTCTTCAGCAGCAAGCGAAGAGTTACAATTCTGATGGTACCAGTAACCATCTGATTGTATATCCGTCTCATCCTTTCCCTGAGTGTCGAGCGGCAACCAGATTTCATGTTAACTCCTCGCAGCGCCATTATCCTTAGACTGTAATGATCTATCTGCACCTCCGAACTGTTCACCCATTCCCACAGGGCCCTCACAATATCTAATTTGTCAGACATCATTTCACCACCAAGTGGTGCAGAGTCAGCCAGTCTATCTGCCTGCTAATTTCCCAACACACCGGCATCACCTTAAGAAAATATCCAAAGGATGCTAACTATCCGGGACCTCTAAAGTGATGCATGCCACTCTGCACGGAGCATGCCTGTTTTCACCTTTCTCAACATGCTTGTGAGTCAGTTACAATCACAGCATGTGTGTATAGCTGATTCTTAAGCCAGCGGAAGACAGCAGTAACTGCCTCCACCTCCGTTCTCAAACTTGATGTTGTGATATCATATGCAAGGCTTTGCTGCACTAGGTGATGTACATTCACCTTTGCTATGAAAACCCACGCACTTCATCTGCCCCTCAACACAGAGCCATCTGTATAGATAATCACATCACTTGGGTGGGTATACTTCTTCTCTTAGCTTTGGAATACTTCTTCTCTTAGCATCGACTATTAATAAACTCAGGTGGAAAGTTCTGGTTGTTTGTCCACTTCTGGTCTTTAGTTATGTGTTATGAGTTTGAACTTTGCATGCATATCTATTTTACAGATCTGGCTTATTTGTATGCAGACTATTGGTTACGCACCTCTCAGGCAGATGCACTGGAATTAGAAGGAAGCACCCCTAATTAGTTGCCTGTTATGACACGCTTGTTGTGGGGAGAGGGGGAAGAGCGGGTCTCCTTTTCCTGGCTGTATAGTGACATATAATACATCAAATTAAAGAGACCAATAAATGCAGATAGCTTCTAAACTATTTAAAGATAAATATTGCAACAATGGCCGGGATTCGCCGTGGCAGAGCATGGGTTTGCTTCCTGGCACAGCCTGACTTTTTCAAAAATGACCCTGACTCCTAGGTCGACCAAGCCTTGAATGGGTACCGGGTGGTGCAGTCCTGGAAAGTAAAGGCGGCTGGCATGATGCTGACCACATCACCCAAGCTTGTGCCGATTGGTCTATAAAAATATGGGTCTAGCCCTATATGCCCTATACACCTAAAGGTGTGGAAAAGGGACCTTTCCTTTCTTTAAAAAAAAAGTTCAACAATAACATATTAAAATTACACCACACCTGATGATGTCAGACACACAGGAAGTTTTTCCTTTCTTTTGTCATCTCACTGATACCAGGTTGTAGCCCAGTTTTGTGGTTTTCTGTATTTGTCTTGCGCTTCTTGGGTGGCCTTAGTGATGGATTTGTTCATCCTTTTGCAGGCTTTAACTACACCATTTATCAATTTTTTCTTGGTCTTCCTCTCGCCTTCCCCCCAGATGTTTTGCTTTAAAAAGCCTCAGATGCAGTTTGGTCTGGCTGCATTCTTATTAGGTGGCCAAATCATTTCATTCTTTGTCTGTCAGTATAATCCAGACATGGTCTTATTCCAACTTTCTCTCTAATGCTGGTATTTGTAACCCTGTGGTGGCGCGGTGATTTCGGTCACAGGCATGAGGGGAAGTTAAGTCTGATGTGATGTGTATAAGGAGATATTTCGTACCCCACTCGGGCACCAGTCCTTCACTGTTCTGGTTTTACGGAACCTCATGCAAGACTCCTGCTACACGTCCCCGTCGTGCGCCACGGATAATGTCTCAAATGAGCATTAACAGAGTCGGCAGGGGATCTCGGAGCTGGCGGCCCCTAGAGGTGTAGTATCCTTTCTGGCTCTCACCAGCCCGCCCCCAAACATATGGGTGAAAAGTATAACAAAACTCATTCGGAACATGAGTAAAGATTGCTTGCTAAATGTACCATCAAATGACAACTCTCGGTTAAAATTCGGAAGCGAATGGAAAACTGTGCTGCTGAGACTCAACCCTGACCGAGAGATTTACCCGCAGCCAAGACGAGTAACATCTCTTGTGGGCGACTTCTCGCAGCAAGATCCTACCTATGTACAACCTCAAGCCTCAGTGTCGTCGTCACCGCGCTGAGGTACACCACGACAGCAACTTTTCATATGCTGGCTTGGAAATAATGTCCGACAAAGTTATATCCCACGGCACACAGACAAGCTCAGAGTCCGACGATCATAATTCGTACCGATTAGGAAAAGTCCGAATGTCCGTATCCACTGGTCCAACTCGCCCGAGTGTTGGGACCAAACAGGTGAAGCCACGCCTGACGCATTCTGCTTCCCCATTCTGCCGTGCTAAGGGCACAGCTGAAACAACGTTAAATGTGTCTAACGTAAGATGAAAAAGAATGTACCTATTTGTGTGGCCACAAACATCCTAGACCTGCGGGCTGCTCCCCGCTGATCTCCGGAGAGCGCAGCCTTGTAGCGCGGGAAGCTCAATACACGGTTGTGAGGTTAAGCAGTCATAGGCAGGACGTGACGATTCCTTGGGTGAGCCCAGAACCAGAGCATCATGTGTCGGCTCTGCATTTATGGAAGCCTCCTTGGATGGCGGGGAATGCCCATGATCTGCCCCTGCCTTCCCCTGAGGGCTGAAAACTCTACATAGAGCTGCCTTAAGGACGACATGCCGGGGGCCACACCTGTTAAAAGTCAAAGAGGACACCACACAAATGAGGCAACATCTCGACCCACACAAAACAATGGCCACAATCAACCTAGAAATAGGCTTAACGTCTTCCTCCGAAGTTGGAGTACATCTGCCGGAGAGGCGGGGAACGAGTACTGCAAACAAATAAGCCAGTAAAACGGATGTACACGCAAAACTTAGGACGCGGTAAAAGCCAAAAGTCCATTTTGGACGAACAACCGCGACTTACCGCCGGAATTCACAGCCGGTGAACAAGAAGAAGAAGAAGAAGAAGAAGTAACCCTGTATCTTTTTGTGTTGTTGGTGAACCTATGGAACAGCGCATTTCACATATAGTTTATATCTATTTTAGTGCCCTGTTCATTGTCCATGTTTGACACTGGTAGCATAAAGGAGGGATAAAAATGCTATTAAACATTTGCTGTTTTGCTAAAAGGGAGACATTTATGTGTCTAAGTAGTGTGACTAACTAGCCTTCTGTACTCTGGCTTCTATCACTCTTTCTAGTCTGCCATCCTCCTATATATTTTATAGATCAGTGGGCACTCAGTGGGAGATGTGATCATCATGATGGTCACCTTTACTTCCCAGAACTTCCTAGTACCCATTTAAAGTTGGGTCGACCAAGGTCATTTTGAAAAATAGTCCAGCACCATCAGGACCTGAACTCACAACCGTTGGGTCTGCAGGCAAGAGTCTAGCCTCTACACCACGGCATCTAGATAAATTTTGAGGGCTATTCTAATAGTTTGGCTGTTCTTCTGTTTCAGGAAACAGTGCAGCAGACAATGAGCTGAACATAAAGGAAGATGATCTGTCTAGCACTGAAGATCCAGAGTTTGACTTTGATAATGATGATGATGATCAGGACAACGAGGGTGATGATTTTAGAGAAATGAAAATCAATAAAGAACGTGAGTATATAATTCAGTTAAGTCGCACAGTTGTAACAAAGAATATAACTTTATTTACTGTTAAACTGAGGTGAGGTAATTCCATCTAGAACTCTACTGTTAAACTGAGGTGAGGGCATTCCATCTAGAACTCTGCTGTGAAGCTGAGGTTAGGACATTCAGTCTAGAACGTTACTGTTAAACTGAGGTGAGGACATTCCCCCAGAACTCTGCTGTAAAACTGAGGTGAGGGAATTCCATCTAGAACTCTACTGTTAAACTGAGGTGAGGGCATTCCATCTAGAACTCTGCTGTGAAGCTGAGGTTAGGACATTCAGTCTAGAACGTTACTGTTAAACTGAGGTGAGGACATTCTATTAGAACTTTACTGTTAAACTGAGGTGAGGGCATTCTATCTAGAATTTTACTGTTAAACTGAGGTGAGGACATTCTATCTTGAACTTTACTGTTAAACTGAGGTGAAGGCATTCCCCTCAAACTTTACTATTAAGCTGCAGTGAGGGCATTCCATTTCGAACTGTACTGTTAAACTAAGGTGAAAGGTATACATTCTGTCCTAACCTCTAGGTAGTAGTTGAAATGCCCATACAAAGATTGTTGCAAATGAGATGGTGAAATTTTTTTCCTTAACAATTTGGTTTGTTAATCCTTTCACCCTCAGAAGTCACAAACCTGGCACTTCCGTTTGGACCCAGTTCCTCATAAATGTCCTGAAACCAGCTCGTCTGTGGTGACCTTTATTTGCAAAGAGAAGTTTAATATAGCTGGTTCTGTTCGTGACTGCCTAGCATTTTCTGTGCTAAAAATTTAAAAGGGTTTCCTTGTGAACCAAAATGCTTTTTAAAAGCTAGATTGACCAGATTGTTCCGAAAGCCACAGTGGTAGAGGTCACAGGGTCACATTATGAGTTTCCTGATAAATATATTGTTTTAGGCCCAGAGAAATGTATTCCATTTAATGCTTCATTCTGTTCATGTTTATTCATTACTTCCTTTTCAAATCTTTATATATTTTTTTTCAAGAAAAATTAACAAATGACGCTAACTAAACTTAATAGAAAATTATTAGTTACCCATGTTAAAGGATTTGTTTTTTTAAATTCCCATGGGACCACCGTCTACTTTTTCAGCGCACCAGGGGTTACAGGGTTAAACAGTAAGAAGGAGTATATATTAAGAACAATGGGAGCTGCAATTACACAGTCACTTGCACACTTGCCTGCTGGCTTGGGTGTGAGAAGTTTCAGTTTCAGTCAAGACAGATTAAAAAAAAATTGTCTTGCACTCTCAGGTTAATCTGAGGATGATTATAAGAAAATTTTCTGTGAAGTAAAGACGGCTAACACGATATTGCACACATGACCCATTGATGTGGAGGAGCGAGCTGACAGGCTAGGACAGTGGGGTCTCATTTGAGAGGCTGGATTTCATCATTAGTAGGATTAGTTTTCATTTTTCTGTAAGGAGCTGAAATAAATAGTATTGTGAATCAGTTCCACTGATGATATTCCCCCATACCATTGCTGTAGGCTGTCAAACATACATTTTCTTTCTCTGCCTTTGCCTCTTCTACTGTTGATCTTTCCAATCACCACAATGTTCTCCAGTGCCTCTCTTCTCATTACATAACTGAAGAAAACTGAATGCCTATTTCTTGTAGTTGTAAAAAAGTTGTATAATTTTATTAGCCATTTCCAGGCGGTCGTTGTGAGTTACTCTGGTTTTCCGTGGTATCCATAGCATATGTCTCAGAAACCACATCTCCGCGGCCTCCAAATTCTGAATTCACATTCCAAGATTCACAGCCATATAACTGTGCTATATATGACTTACGTTACCGACAGTCAGAATCTAAGTCAGCTTGCTTTTTCAGTTGTGCTGGAAAAGAACAAAGGAAAAAAGGGAGCAGTCACCTTATCTTCTTTTTTCTTCTTCTTTTGTTCGCTTGAAATAAATTATCTTTATCTGCAGTACTGTCTCTAGTTTGAACTTCATTATCTTTTGTAATTCACTTAGTGGCCCATAATTTTTGGCTTCCAGCACTGTCTCTCTTAGCAAGAAATTTTGTCTGGAAATGTTGTGTCTAGGACAGTCTTGGAGGAAATATCATATTCTTCTTCTCAGTAACTTCATGACACTTAAACATTAAAAATTTTTTTTTTATATTTATTTATATATTATTTTATTTTTTTTATTATTTTTTATTTTTATTATTATTTTTATTATTATTTTTATTTTTTTTAATTTTATTTTTTATTAATTATTTATTTTTTTTATTATTTTTTTTATTTTATTTTATTTTTTAAAATTTAATTTTTATTTTACTTCAGGTGTAAACAGCCACAATGGCGGTACGCTTTTTCGTCCGTTGAGGCGAATGGCGCAAATTAACTATTTTCGCTCACGTATAATGTGAAAGTTTCATCGGAATGGGGTCTGAACCGTGCAATGGAGTACATGCATGTGAGTTCAGACTTCCCTCAGGGTGTATTCAACGTCCGATGGCGACTATTTACCAATTCAAAACAACCCGTAGACGGACAAGGAGAACGCGAACAGGCAAGCACGGTGGCGCCTGCAGGAAGCGACTGAAATGTGAGAGACTCAGCTTAAAATATGTTCGCGTTCTCTACTGGAACTGCGCTTCGTTCAGTCAACGCCGACCCATTTTTGAGAAGCTCTTTTACAGCAACGACATTGTTGTCCTACAGGAAACACACCTCGGTGACGAGATCGTTAAAATTGCGGGCTTCCAATCCTTCTACAATAGACGGCACCTCAGACAGCTCATTCTTGTTTGTGACAACATACCGGTGTCTGAGGTGGACATGTCTGAGTGGGATAATGACGACCTACAAGTACACGCAGTCAGAGTGTTGGGCCCGGCCCAGTTTGTGATTGTCAATGTGTACGCCTGCAATGGAAAGGTGGATACAGCGAAATGGCAGAGTTTGCTCCAGACGGAGGAAAAGAAAGTCCTTTACTGCGGAAATTTCAACGCCAGAGGAAACCAGTGGGGCAATGTAATCACCAATAAACAGGGGGAAGACCTGGAGGATGCCCTAGTGTCTGCCGATCTAGTATGCTTGAACGACGGAAAGGTTACCCGAATGGCAACCCAAGAAGGGGATTCTGTCAGCGTAATTGACCTGGCCCTAGTGTCTCCCTCCATTGCATCAGGATGCAGGTGGAGCACACTGGGATACCATGACAGTGATCACTTTCCTTGCGTCGTCCTGGTGGAGAAGAGCAACAACAAAGGTCATGTAATCAATGTGCCTGCTTTTCTATATGACCGTACAGGGCAAGATGCCATTAGCAAAATCAGACGACGTAAAACAAAAGCAGATCACAGACGGCGGGAGAGATGGGCCCAGCCACCATGGTGGAATGAAGTAGTCAACATGGCGTGGCTAGAAAAAAGGAACGCTGTCAATTCATGGCAAAAGGCAAGGAAAATTGATCCGTCACTTTCTGAACGCCTGATCAGTCTAAAAGATGAGGTTAACAAGCGGACAGTGGCTTTCAAGTTAATTGCCAAAGAAGCCAAGACAGCGAAATGGAACGAATTCTGCAAGAACGTTTGCTCCGAGGGATCTCTTGTGACATTCTGGCGCCTTCAACGGAGCATGCACGGCGCCGCACGACCAAGGGGTATCCCTGATTTTCAGGGTACAGACCTGATATGGCAGAGAAATGATGCTGATAAAGGAAAAACCCTTCTTGCGCGCTACTTGGAGCAAACTGACCAAAAAGACGAAGCTGCAAGAATAGGGGTTAAGATGAAACTGTCGATGCTGTGCGAGAACACTGAGCTAGGCACTGATTTCACAATCACTGCAGACACCTTAAGAACTTGCCTCAAGAAATCGTGCAGCACTGCTCCAGGCCCTGACGGCATCCGATACAATGACATGCTGATGATGTCGAATGCTGATTTGAAAAGCGTGGCAAAGGAATTCAATATCAGCATCCAGAGTGGCCAGATACAAGAGGAATGGCTCCATAGTTATTTGTTCCCACTACCAAAGCCTAATAGAGACCACTCAAAGATCTGCGGCTACAGAATCATCTCAATGCAGAATACTGTTGGCAAACTTTTGGAAAAAATTGTCGCACAAAGATTGACCACCTACTTGGAACTACATGATAAGTTCCCATCAACACTTGGAGGGTACAGGTTGAAGAAAGAGACATGGTTCAATGCTGCTGTTTTCGCCTACGATGTGTACGAGGGATTTCAGATTAAAGAAGAGACATGTGCGGCAGTGTTGGACTTAGAAGATGCCTACAATAAAGTACCATACGAATATTTAATGCAATTACTGCTTAAACTAGAAGTCAATCCTATTCTGATCCGCTGGATTGCTGCGGTCCTGTTCCAGAGAAAGATTGTACTAAGATGTGGTAGCTGGTCCTCAGAACCGCAAACGATATGTCCAGGCTTGCCACAGGGATCACCGCTATCACCAGTCTTTTTCAACGTTTATACAGTGATGATCACTGAGCAGCAGTTGAATGGAAAGGGAAGGACTTTGTCATTTGCTGATAACATTTTGATTTATCGACGAGGGCGTGATAGACAGGAGATCGCCAGCACAATGCACAAAGAACTCGATCGAATTGTCGCCTGGTGTGATGGTTCCAATGCCTATGTCAATCCTTCGAAGGCATCAGTGTCATGGTTCTCTTTGAACAATCACATTGTCAAGTCAGACTTACCAGAAGTGAAAATGCGTGATAATATATTGATCAGAACCAACGTTATGACGTTTCTCGGGGTGAGGTTCGATCGCAGCTTGTCATTCAGGGAACACGTTGACCATGGGATAACAAAAGCACGCAAAGGTCTATCTGCAATTAGGATTATGGCTGCTTCCAATATCGAGCAAAGACTACTAATACTTCTATTCTACGGTCTGGTCCTTTCACCCATTGAATACGCTCTGGCCATCCTCACTGTCAGTGCTACCCAGATTGAAAGACTCGAAAAGGTGCAAAATGAAGCCATGCGCATTATTTTGGGATGTACAAGAGACACATCCTGTGAAGCAATGAGGTATCTACTTGACTTTCCAACAATGAACCAAAGGATCAGGACGTGGAGGGCTCGGGCATACTTCAAAATATGTGCTGATAAGAAACACCCACTGCATCAAGCGCTTTTTAGTGAAAAGGGCGACAGACTGAAGAGGGGAAAATCGTGGCTAGGTCGGGCAGAAGATGTTATTAGGCAAATATGCAGCCTAACCGACATCATACCTGGTGCAGAATGGATACCTGTGCCTCAGGCGTTTATTTGTACATTTTCCTGTATTGTCACACTCAACAGGCGATGTAGAGAAGAGAATCCTGTTGCTGTTAATGCAGAGGTCAACGCTCTCATCGGTGAAAATTCAGACGAAGCAGATGCACTAATCTATACAGACGGATCCGTTATACGCCAAAGAAGAAGCGCATGGGCATTTACAGCACGCTCAGCGGGCAGAACAGTCAAAGAAGCCAACGGTGCCTTCTCCATGACAACCAGCAGCATGACGATGGAGGTGATGGCAGTGAATCAAGCGTTTGCCTGGCTTGAAACACAAAAATACACCCGCATATGTATACTCAGTGATTCAATGAGTATGATCCCGAGGGTTCAGGCAGGTTCAGTGCGAAGACAATGGCTTGAATCATTACAGAAGTCCACTGTGCGTGGAGTCACCTTTATTTTTGTTCCGGGATACGCAGGCGTCGATGGAAATGAAAGTGCTGACAAGTTGGCTGGATCCGCTATCACTACCGACGGTCGGCCTACGGATCATGCTGATATTATCAATGCCCTCAGAGAAATGGGAAGGATAGAGGACTTTGGTGGCAGTGAATCCACATCACTCGCCAGAATGGCCGACTTGGGAATTAAGATCGGCACAGCAAAAAACGAGACACACACCGGACACGTCAGAAGACTTGTTAATCAACATAGAACTGGTACTATTAGCCATCGGACGTTGGGGTTCATACTGATGGGAGGATCTGAGCACCTATGGACATGTCCGGAGTGCAATGACGATAACCCAACTAACTAACTAACTAACTAACTAATTTTTATTCGAAGATAAAATTTCGTTGTGCCTATTTACACCATGGCTGCGATATTTGCTCCTTTCAGCCGACATATCTGATGGCAGTAAGCAAGAGTAGACAGTGGTAAAAGGGGATAGATAATATAAAGAGATGAACATGCATACGTTCTGAGAAAGTGGATAACCAGGGCGAGAGACCTAGAGTAATTAGAGTCTGTTTTAGCCAACCTTTATTGTGGAGACAGAGCCTGATTGATTGAATTGATTATTATATTATATTTTTAAATACTGTTATCACTTTGTTACTGTGTCAGTGAGTTAACTCTTTCAATCCCAGGGAATTTAGCATCAGAGGCACTAGGGGTGGTAAAGATAGACATAAAATCGGCGCATCTTGCATTCACTGGGCTTCTAGGTAGAACATATGATGCGTTCCTTGGTACTGAAAGAGTTAAGAACCAACATCACAACAGTCTGGACATTCCACTATGTTCTCTGTCCTCAACTTCACCAGCCAGCAAAAAGTTCAGATTCTGATGGCAAAAGTAGCAGTTTGATTATGTGTCTGCCTTACCTTTCCTTTGAGTATAGAGTGTTGGCCAGATCCCTAGTCATGCATCACTGCACTATTCTCTCCCCACCATAACAATCTGTTTAAGCTTCCACATTGTCTGTTCACTTGCTGCCAAAGGACCTTGACCACATTTTACTTGACATGCATCAAATCACCACCCAGTGATGCAGCACCAGCCAATCTCTCTGCCTGCTCATTTACCAACACACCTACATTCCCAGAGACAAGTTCCAAAGAATGCTATCATTGCTTGCCACTCTGAACAGAGCATGGCTTTCTGGACTCTTCTCAGCATATTTGGCAAGTCTTTTACAATCACAACATGTATGTGCAGTTGGTTCTCAGATTGTTTACTGTATTTCGATGTTTATTTTAGTAGTAAAATATGACTGATCTCATTTGTTACATAGTATTTATGTTTTATATTCTAGACACTGCAAACATAACTGATGGCGCATTCAGAGAAGACGCAGTATCAGCTGATGGGCTTATTGATGAAGACTTTGAAAAGGAACTTGGAACTGCTCATGTTGTAGGTGTTGTACATAGATATGAGTTGTACATAGATATGAGTTGTACATAGATATGAGTTGTACATAGATATGAGTTGTACATAGATATGAGTTGTACATAGATATGAGTTGTACATAGATATAAGTTGTACATAAATATGTGTTGTACATAGATATGAGTTGAATGTCATGATGATATTACTCTGTCAGAGTTAGTTTCAATGCAGTCTTTTATCCTCCATATTAATTTTCACTGTCTGTTAACTACAGTAGAAGGTTCTGTTGGTTCGTCTACTTCTGGACCTTAATCTTACTCCAGAACTTGAGTTTTGCAGCACATCCTTTTACATATCTGGCTTATTTGTATGCAGACTGTTAGTTCCTCATCTATCATGCAGATGCTCTGTTTGAAGGAAAACAATCCCCAGCTAATCTCCTTTAACAGCATGCGTGTTCATTTTCTCCATGGGTCAATTCTCTCCCCCCTTCCCCCCCATTAAGCACTGAATCCACATGGGTACATGCAGTCTCCTGATTCTATTAACACATTTGCCTACCTAGAGTTGATAGCCAAATTTTTTTTATTTTTAAATGTTATAATTGCATAAGGGTTAAGTTAACTTGCTTTCCATCCCGTTTGGGTTGCGGGGTTTCATTGTATGGTGTAAAGAACCATCACTTCTTTCCTATTCTATGGTGCTGCTATAAAGAAGTGTGTCCTTTATTTTACTTGGTCTCTCTCTGTCTCTCTTGTACTTACTTCAGCCCAGATCATTGTCTAGGGGTCAACAATGTAGGATAGATGAGGCAGACTATCTTCCGCCAACGATCACACTACTTGAAATGATAGTTGATGATGAGTTCCAGATTGATTCCATTTCTAGTAAACAACAAGAATCTGTATGACAATCTAACTTACGTTATTCTGACAAGGATCAATTGCTCTCATATGTGGATACACAGTCATGCCACAGTTGATGCTGACCTATATGCAGTCAGTACCAGCCACAGTTAATCGAACAATGCCGTTGTCCTCAGATATTATTCAATGTAGATTTACCTCAGGTACTTTGTAGTCATACAGAAATCAAGTTCTACTTCATTTCAGCTTGAACACACTTTCATTTCGAACACTCTAGTTCCTTCATAATTCTCTGGGGTCCAGTCGCCGAATGACCACTTTGTCAGCAATCTCCTGTTTCCACTTGAATTCACCAACCTTTTGTTTTCCCCTTGAAATCCGTGACTCTCACTTTAGTTACTTCCCCAGTTCTGTCAATCAGTTATACTCTGACGTTATCCCTATTTTTAACCTCATTACATATGGAAAACAAGAATAGACCCACTGCCTCCCCAGCAAGCATGTCGTAAGGGTCAACTAATTGGGGGCTTCCTTCAAAGTTGGAGTGCATCTGCCTGAGAGGCAAGGAACCAACAATCTGCATAGTTAAGTCAGATCTTCTAAACGGATGTGCACGCAACACTCAGTTTCTGGAACAATACTTAAGTCCAGAGGTGGACAAACAACCAGAACTTGGTAACTATATAACTAGAATGTCTTTGCACTGTAACCCACAGGGGCGTAGAAATAAAGGAAGACCAAAAAACACATGGAGAAGGGAGCTAGAGAACGAAGTTAAAAAAATGGGGATGACATGGGGAAAGCTGCATGCAGTAGCAAAATGACTTGGAGCGAGTTGGTAGAGAGCCTATGCTCCATTGGGGTTAGAAACATCTGTGGCTTAGGCATTGCGAACACACTCGGTAATTCCAAAAATATCCAGTTTCATTCAACCTACAGATTATTTGGCTGCAGACAGCTTTGTATTTATTTTGACACTGGTATGAAGCACCAACTGTTTCAAAACCAGGTGCAAACTACAGAACATAAAATTCCCTAGAAAAATTGCCCTTAACTAGCTTCTGATCTAGTCTACAAAGGGCTAGATGTGAGTTGGTTGAGAGTCCATTCTCCATGAGAGATTGAGAGACAGAAGAAGAAGAGAAGAACCTAGTTACACGATAAAGTTACTGATATCTCTGATATTTTTATTTCTTTGTTGCAGGAAGAGGAGGCACATGAGTTCAGGGATGCAGAGAGGCTTGGCTTTGTTGAAGTTGCTGGTTAGTTAATGTACTGTTGACCATCAGAGAGAGGGGGAGAGAGGGAGAGAGGCTTGGCTTTGTTGAAGTTGCTGGTTAGTTAATGTACTGTTGACCATCAGAGAGAGGGGGGAGAGAGGGAGAGAGGCTTGGCTTTGTTGAAGTTGCTGGTTAGTTAATGTACTGTTGACCATCAGAGAGAGGGGGGAGAGAGAGAGAGAGGCTTGGCTTTGTTGAAGTTGCTGGTTAGTTAATGTACTGTTGACCATCAGAGAGAGGGGGAGAGAGAGAGAGAGGCTTGGCTTTGTTGAAGTTGCTGGTTAGTTAATGTACTGTTGACCATCAGAGAGAGGGGGAGAGAGAGAGAGGCTTGGCTTTGTTGAAGTTGCTGGTTAGTTAATGTACTGTTGACCATCAGAGAGAGGGGGAGAGAGAGAGAGAGGTTTGGCTTTGTTGAAGTTGCTGGTTAGTTAATGTACTGTTGACCATCAGAGAGAGGGGGAGAGAGAGAGAGAGGCTTGGCTTTGTTGAAGTTGCTGGTTAGTTAATGTACTGTTGACCATCAGAGAGAGGGGGAGAGAGAGAGAGAGGCTTGGCTTTGTTGAAGTTGCTGGTTAGTTAATGTACTGTTGCATCAGAGAGAGGGGGTTAATGTACTGTTGACCATCAGAGAGAGGGGGGAGAGAGGGAGAGGCTTGGCTTTGTTGAAGTTGCTGGTTAGTTAATGTACTGTTGACCATCAGAGAGAGGGGGGAGAGAGGGAGAGAGGCTTGGCTTTGTTGAAGTTGCTGGTTAGTTAATGTACTGTTGACCATCAGAGAGAGGGGGAGAGAGAGAGAGAGGCTTGGCTTTGTTGAAGTTGCTGGTTAGTTAATGTACTGTTGACCATCAGAGAGAGGGGGGAGAGAGAGAGAGAGGCTTGGCTTTGTTGAAGTTGCTGGTTAGTTAATGTACTGTTGACCATCAGAGAGAGGGGGGTGATTGGCTTTGTTGAAGTTGCTGGTTAGTTTAATGTACTGTTGACCATCAGAGAGAGAGGGAGAGAGAGGGAGAGGAAGTGGCTGGTTAGCTAATGTGATTTGACCACAGAGAGGAGGGAGAGAAGTTGCTTTGGTTGGTTTAATGTACTGTTGACCATCAGAGAGAGAGAGAGAGAGAGAGGGGGGGGGGGGACGAGAGGCTTGGCTTTGTTGAAGTTGCTGGTTAGTTAATGTACTGTTGACCATCAGAGAGAGGGGGGAGAGAGGGAGAGGCTTGGCTTTGTTGAAGTTGCTGGTTAGTTAATGTACTGTTGACCATTAGATAGAGAAATGACAACAGTAGCAGTTTAATTATGAGTCCATCTTTTGCCTTACCTCTAATTATAGAGTGTCAGGCAAATCCCATGGTCATCCCACCAAACCATTCTCTCCACACCTTGAAGGACTACTCACACTTCTGCATTGTTCACTTGCTTCTAGAGTGCTTTGACCATCTCTAACTTGTCATGCATCAAATCACCACCTGATGGTGCAGCACTAGGCAGCCTGTCTTCCTATTTATTTCCTAACACACTTGCATGTCCCGGAGCATATTGCCACAGGATGCTAACTATTGGGGGATCTCTGAAGCGAGGATTACTACTCTAAACCGAGCAAGCCTTTCTTTATCTTTCTGAGCATACTTTGTAAGTCGCAGATTTAATTTTTGAGTCAAATTTCATGCGAGAACATCACTACCACTCTTTTTAAACATGTCACGATTCAAGCACTAAATGATAGACAACTTGTCAAAGTATTTTTATGTGATCTTCATTCATTTCTTATTGATTTGTTAGATTGTAACACTATTTTCACAATGTTTAAAAATATATATTTACACGCTTGTGTTCACTTTCTGTGTAAAAATATTAGCAAGAAGTTTAAAAAAAATATTTATGTGTTCATAAGGATTACCAGTCTTATCATCCCCATGTGGGATGCAATTTTTAGTCATTTTGAAACCCCACCCTGGCTTTTGCTGGGTGCCCTAAATATAGCCAGGCCTTATGTGTGGCAAAACAGGGTTTCCGAACCTCTCCACAGGTGATCCTCATCCGCGTGGTGGCACTTTGTTTTACCGGATGTTTATCGCTCTGTGTTATGTCCTGGTGGGGTAAAATTTACTTACTTACTACTTACATGTGTTGATGACTGCTCTCTATGACTAACATACTTGTATCTAAATTTTTTTTAGGTGATGATTTGTATGGACGTAAATTGATTGTTATCTACGCCTGTAAGCTGCCCTCTAACAAAGTCTTTGATCAGCAACGACTGTTACAGTAAGCTTTCTTGTCTTATTCTTCTTCTTCTTCTTTACGTTCACCAGCTGTACACTCTGGTGGAAAGTTCTTATTGTTCGTCCACTATTAGACTGCAGTCCTGCTCCAGAACCTGAGTGTTGTGTGTGCATCAGTTTTACAGATCTGATTCACTTGAATGCAGACTGTTGTTTCCTTGTCTCTCAAGCAGATGCACTCTGACTTCAAAGGAAACTCCCAATTAGTCGACTCTTACAACATGCCTTTGGGTAGGCAGTGGGTCTGTTCTTTTTTCCCCCATAATGAAGCCCTGGAACCAACACAGGGAAGTCTTCTTGTGATAATGATTATAAAAGTTACTCTTCTAGTCCTCTTCCTTCTTTTCCTCCTTCTGTTCTAGAAACTTCTACAGTAAGTCATGTGATGACAATAAATATGTATCTCTTCACCACCTCTTTCTTCTCCTGTTGCTGCTGCAATGACTGCTACAGTAAATAATCTCATGATAATGAACATCTGTCTCTTCCTTTTCTGGATTCTGATGCTGCTGCTGTTTCTTCTTCGTTCTCTTTTCCCTTTTCTTTTTTTTTCTCTTTTTATTGCAACTGTTCTGTTACTATCTACTTAAGAAGTCCATCTTTTTGTGCTGATAAGTGTTAAATTATACTGGTGTACAATCAGATTGTAATCACAGTAAGGGGTCACTCTACCTCATTATGCTGTGGCATACAATATAACGTGGACACTTACATCCTCCAATGAACGTAAAATTGTGACAACAGAGATTAAATGCTTTAGAGAATGTCTGTGATTTCTGCCGTAGGACCTCTTTTGCTATTGCTATCATCATCATGTAGCAGGTCCTTTGCAGAACGTCGCTCTCATCACAGTTTGCCTGAAAGAAACTCGGTCTCTCGCCAGTTCTCCCACCTCATGCACTTTCACACTCAAGGAGTCACTTATATCCTGTGCCCATCTTCGTGTGGGTCGGCCCCTGCCCCTCCTTCCTGGTACCATGCCTTCTGCTATAATTTTTTTCCAATCTGTCGTGGCTCTTGATATGACCAAAATATTTCAGCTGTCGAGAAAGGATGCTGTTTATTAGCCAATCTTCCTTGATGTTCAGATCTTTTAAGATGTCAATATTTCTCATCTTCTTTGTCCAAGATATTCTGAGAATCTCTCCATAGCATTTCAGCTCAAAAGCCCCTATTCTCTTTCTTAAGGACTGAGAGATAGTCCATGACTCACATCCGTAGGTAGCCACAGGGAAGATGCATGCTCTCAAAATTCTAATTTTTATCTCCTTGCTGGTGCTTAACCATAGGCTTTAAAGGCTGTTCAATCTTTGCATTGCTATGGCCATCCTCCTTTTAATTTCTGTCGAACAGTCTCCATTGTTGTTTATTACATAACCTAGATGTTCAAAGTTGCTATAGCTATTGCTATAGTAGTTGCTAATTACAGAGAAAAAGAATGGTAAAGGACACATTTTCCATGCCATTATGACGTATTTGGAATATGGTGATTACGTCCAAATGTTCTCAACCAAATGTTATGTGATTGATTATGGGGTCAGTAATATGATTACCTCCTTACCTAATAAACAAATTTCTAGTTGCCATTTTATGAATCAGTGCCAAGAAAGAGAAAAACAACCATGCTTTTCAGTATGAATTTCCATACAGGGACACTAAACTAGCACTTGTGTGCATTTAAGCTTTGTGCAGCCGCACAGGGAGGCAAATGTGTGTGTGTGTGTGCATGCATGCATTTGTGCGTGTGTGTGTGGGGATGGGTGGGTTGGTCGGTGGGGGATTCTAAGAGCGACAAAATATAACAGTTAAAAGAATATCAGAATCTTTATTACTTTTATCATGAAAGATGCCCCTTGTATTGCACATCATTGCTACATTAGGACCCCAGCTTGCACATGTGTTTTATCTGTTGTGTGTTTAGTGAAGTTTAAATAATTTCACTATAGTACTAAAGCAAATAATTCCACAACTTATAATTGGTAGTCTGTAAAGGAATCTAGATGCTGAAGTTTAGCTGAGGGAAGAGGGGGTGTAAAATACACAACTAAACAGGGACACCATATATCCTAATATAGCCTTGGCACTAGCTACTTTGGTAAGCTGTGAAATAAAAAGAGAAAATCATGTTTTGTGTTTTACTGAGTTTACTTGGTAAAATGTGAATGTTTAAGTATACATATTTGTTATAATAATTTCATAAGATTTATATTTTTGATTAAATTTCCTTTAGAAGACTTGAGTTCGTCTTCTTCTCCTCCTACTCCTCCTTCTTCTTCTTCTTTTTTCTCCTTTTGCTTTGTCTTCTTTGTCTTTTTTGTTTTTTTTCTTCTTATTGTTATTTTCCTTCTTCTTCGTTTTTCTCTTATTTTTGTCCTGTTTTTCTTCTTTTTTTAGTTCTTACTTGCATCCATTGCATTGAAGTTCAGATTTTTGAGCTCTGAAGAGGGCTTGCATCTGTTGCTTGCAGATATTAAGTTCTTTTCTTCAAGCACAGGAACTCACCATGTGGGTTCCGCGTCCCAACTGTGGGGAAAACAAGAATAGACCAGTGCTCCCCAACAAGCATGTCATAGGCAAGAGCAACCAGCTGCACACAAATAAGCCAGTACAGCAGATGTACATGAAAACTCAGACCCTTGCACAAAACTTAAGTCCAAATCGACGAACAATCAGGACTTTCTGCCGGAGCTTACAGCGGGTGAATAAAGAAGAAGAAAGAAGAAGAAAGAAGAAGAAGAAGCACAGGAACCAGTATGCAATGCAATACTGTGTTTCTTATTTGTGGAAAGGCATGTATTAAAGAATACAACAAGTATTAATGGAACTAGTTACAATGCAGGTACATAAAACATACACTGGACAAATTTGTGGAACAAGACTATGTTCTGGTGTACTTCCATCATGGCCTGAACAGCGGGAATAAGCCAAAACTATCCTGGTTAGTGCAGGCTTACAGAGAATTTGACAGGAAGTAAGTATGTGCACAGCATATTTGCATGATTATTTTAAACTATTTCTGTACCAAACAATTCATCATCGTCAGATCAGATTGTCATCCTTTGTGTGTGTGCTTTTATACATCACATAGGGCCCACACTCAATTCCTCTACTCTGCTTTATTGCATGGAGCTTTCTCAATTTCTGACATGGAGTTTGGCCCAGCATTTTTTGCTTCTTGTTATAATGTTCTTCCTAATGTTTTCCTTGTATGTTCCCTTCTTCTCAGGCCGTTTGTTTCCAATTTCAGTGCCTGTTTTGTAATTCTTTGCTCATTTTGTCTCAGAGAGGGTCCACCTTTTGTGTCCTATTGCAGTCGATACAAGTATTTGTCTAGACGTTTCTCCTATCTCCTCACTCTTTTTGAATTCCTCCCATTTTATGTTCATGATTTTTCTCAGACAGTTATTTTCAGATGCATATAACTTCCTTATGATGGTCCTCCAATAATGACTGAGAAGTTGAGGATGCAATACATTATATGAAGCAAGGAAAAGCACCCGGGCCAGACAACATCTCCCTGGGAGATTTCAGAATTAAAATAATAACTAAACTTTTAAATGATATTTATAATAGTGGGTAAATTCCGAATGACCTTTTAAAATCCATATTTATAGCTCTGCCTAAGAAACCATGTTCTATAAAATGTGAAGACCATTGCACAATAAGCCTTATGAGTCACATGACTAAGATTTTACTGAGAATAATTATGAGAAGAATAAGAAACAAAATTAAACCAGAAATCAGGGATGAACAGTGTGGATTTGTAGAAGGAAAAGGTACAAACAATACCATATTCATCCTAAGGACATTGACAGAAAGAGCTATAGAAGTAAAGACTGATTTGTACTTATGCTTCATAGACTATACAAAAGCATTTGACTGTGTGAAGCATGAAGAAGTAATCAAACTGTTAGAAAAATTAAACATTGATGGGAAAGATCTACGAATAATAAAGAATATGTATTGGCAGCAAATAGCAGCTATAAGAATTAACGACTGTTTAGGTACATTTCAGAGCATAAAGAGGGGCGAACGACAAGGATGTGTACTGTCATCTGATTTGTTTTAAATATACAGTGAATATATAATGAGATCTTTAATTGATTTGCCCGGAATTATGGTTGGTGGGCACAAAATAAACAATTTACGTTATGCTGATGATACAGTCCTAATAGCAACAAGTCAGAAAGAACTACAGGAAATGATAGACATTGTGGTGTAAGAAAGTGGAAGAATGGGCCTCAGTTTGAATAATGGGAAGACAAGTAATGGTGGTATCAAAGAAACGAATTATTCCTAAATGTGTAATAAAAGATGGTGTTATTTTAGGGCAAGTACAGAAATGTAAGTATCTGGGCACATGGATAACATCAGATGGAAGATACATAACTGAGATAAGAAACAGAATAGGACAGGCAGAAACTGCATCTTATAAAATGAAAGACATCTTGTGCAATATATCCTTGTCATTGAGAGTTAGAAAAGGAATTCTTACTTGCTACATACATCCAGTTTTAACATATGGCTGTGAATCCTGGTCAATCGGTAGGCAGGCCAAACAATTTCTAGAGGCCTCAGGGATGTGGTTTTACAGAAGAATGCTTAGAATACCTTGGGCAGCCAAAAAGAGCAACCAAGAGGTTTTGAAAGAGGCGGTAGCCTAAAGACAAACTTATCACAGACATCAGAAGGAGACAGTCATCATTTTTCGGCCATATTGTGAGAAGAGGGAAAATAGAACATGTTGTGACCACTGGAAAGATCTGTGGAGGGAGAGATAGAGGAAGACAACGAGAGAAGATGCTTGACAGTCTTGTTGCATGGCATGAAGGTGTGTCAGCACACGAATTGATACATGCTGCAGGAGATCGCAGATTATGGAGAGGCATGATCGCCCACGCCAGTGGGCAAGGCACATGATGATGATAACTTCTGTTCCATATCTTTGGTGGTTCTCCAACATTCGCTGGCATATGTTAGAATTGAAATAATGTTAGAACTAAAGATCTGCAGTTTGATCTTAAAGCTGTAAAGCTTGGAGCTCCATATTTTGTTATGGTTTTTATAGACTGTTGTTGCTCTGCCAATGCGTATCATAATTCCTTCATTGTATCTCCTTGAGAGTTAAAATTGCTACCCAAATATATGAAATGGTCCATTACTTTCATTGGTTTGTTCTCTAGCATGACATCTACATGATCTGTTGGTATCTTTTAAATATTTGTTTTCTCATAACTTATTTGTTGTCCTCTATTAATGATGTAGATGACAAAGCATCTGTTTTTCAAAATAAAAAAAAAACAATAGGGAAGGAAGGGATGATTCTTTGAAGAGGAGACAGGAGTTGACAAGCATGAAGGTGGACACAGGATGATGAAGTTGCTTTTCCCTCTGTGGGTTCTAGAGCTGCATATTGGAGGAAACAAAATAGATTGATTGCCCGTTTAACAACATGTCATAAAGTTGACTAATTGTAGGTGTTTCCTTTGAAGTCAGAGTACATCTGCATGAGAAGTGAGAAACCAACAGTCTGTTTACAAACAAACCAGATCTGTACAACAGATATACATGCAAAACTCAAGTTTGGGAACAAGACTAATATAAAGTCTAGAAATGGATGAACAGCCAGAACTTTCTGCCGGAGTTTACAGCCGGTCAACAATAAGAATACCGTGGACAAAGAAGAACAAAAACATTGACAACCTGCATAGCATGAACATTAAGGAGAACTGGCTTATAAACAGCATCTTCTCCCAAAAGCTGAGGTATTTAAGACACATCAAGTGCCACAATGGTCTGGAGAGAACGTGATGGAGGGTGCAGTTTCCAGAAAATGAGACAGAGGCCAACCTCCATTAATGTGGATACAAGACATTGAAGATGCATTAACTATGAAAGCACACAGGGCTAGAGAACGCTAAAGAAAGAGAGACTTTCAGGCGTGCCGCGAAGAGAACGTTTCTGTAAAGGACATGAAGACTAATTGATTGATTTAATGATAAGAAGAAGAAGATTCAAACCCAAGACCTTTAGGCCGGCCATCCTAATTGTAGGAATCTCAGTGTACAACAGTAAAGGTTAAAGTCGAGAGGATTGACTTTATTGCACTGGTTTTTATCCCATTTGGCTCGGTCTCTCTCCGCAGAATGGCTGGCCACCTGCCGAGAGTGCCGAACAGAGCACAAACTCTGCAGCTCCAGCAACCATCTCCAGGGATCTTTGTAAAAAATTGCATTGTGAACTGAATAGCGCAGCCGTGAAATGAACCCACAACCTTCAGAGCGCGAGGCAAGCGACTTTATAACTTTGCCACGGACTTCGCATTCTGCCAGTTTGTCTATGGTTTAATGTTTCTAAACTTAAAACAAAAACAAAAAACTCTTCAAGACAGTAAAGAGTAATGGGACTCTTTAACCATAGATGGCCTTATAACAGAGTTTGGGGATTTGTTTTAATTAGCCAACGCCTAATGGCATGGTAGGGGATCCTTTATAAATGAGCTACAAAGTAGAACTACTGTCTGTAACCAAGGCTCATCCAATACAAGCGTTTATTTATTACTTTATAATTTAATTTTCTGACATAACCTTACACTTCTCTTTAAATTGTTTTCTATGTCATTACAGATACAAGAAAAATCTAAAAATGCTTTATCTTGTTCATCCGACCAATTTCATCAAAGTTGTCTACAGAATACTGCGTCCTGTTATAAGGTAAGCAGTGTATGTAACGGTTGCTGTGGTAATATAGTGCCAGATTCAGGCCTGCTGGCCAAAGGGATGGCCAGTCTATGAGGGTGACATGTATCATTAATAGTGTTGATCTAGAGTACCAATGGCTGAGATCCATGAGAAAACAGGAATATTTATGTTGTCTGGCTTCCATGTGGGTTTTGGGTCCTAGTTTTGTTGGGATTTAAAAAAATAGACCCACTGCCTCCCTAAAAGGGATCTTCTAAAAGTTAACTAATTAGGGGTGTTTCCTTTGAAGTCAGTGCATCTGCCTGAGAGGCGAGGAACCAACAGTCTGCGTATAAATAAGAAAGATGTGTAAAATTAATCTGCTTAAATTCCGTAACAAGAACAAAGTCCAGAAGTGGACGAACTACCAGAACTTTCCTTCAGATTTTACAGCCGGTGAAGATTAAAAAGAAGAAGAGGATTATGTTGTCTGGCAAGGTATATGATGAGGATGATGATGATAAGCATAAGTATTTTGTTTTCAATTTTTATTTGCAAGATCTATCAATCAGGTGCCATCTCCACAAGGAAGGCTTGCAACAGTTGGTCTCCAACTTTATCTGGTCCTGGATATACACTCTTTCAGATTGCTTTTTCTGTTTCTCTCAATATCATCTTCCCATCTGTATAGCTGCTTGCCTCTTGCTCACCCTTTTTTTTTTAACTTTGCTATTCATATTATGTATATTATTATATGAACAAAACATGTTTTAATAATAAAACACAATTGTATTCTAAAAGATGATTATTTAGAAGGACAGAATTTATCCAGCCATGTTAACATTTTATCATTGTTTCACAAACTTGTCACTGATAGATATACACTAAACCGTCTCACTTTCAACAGTGAAATACGTCTCTAACAATGTACTTTAGCTCTCACGCAATGTAACCAGGACCAACTGAGACATTGAGTTCCCAGACTGCAACTGGGTTTAGTAGCTGGCTGAACAGTTAAGAACGCTGGACTCTTATTTGGGAGACCCAATTTCTGATTCTTGGTTAAGTTGTATTTTGTTTTGGTGGGGGAAGAAAACATAAAAAAATCCTCACCTGCACAATCCACTAGACACGCGGCCCTAAATCTTCAGACTTAAGACCTCTTTCCCATCCTGAGCTGCACTAAAACTTTAAAGTGGTACAGAAAGGCAGTAACAATAGTTATTTAAAACACAACAGAAGTTTACCTTTACCTCAGTACTTTCAAATTATATGCGTGTTCAAGGGCATTATAATGTTCATGTTAGTTTTACAATATTTACAGTGTTCATGCGGTTAATTTGAAAGCTCACATTTGATGACATTGTTTCTTACATTCTGGCAGTGCAAAATTTGGGAAGAAGATTGTGTATGTAAACTGCTTAGATGAATTGAGAGCACATGTACCTTTTGATCAACTTTCGGTGCCACAGCTGATCTACGAGTGAGTTATTTTCTATTTTGATACTGCTTTTTGTCATTTCTCATTTTACTAGGAACCTTCACGGCTGGGTGGTTAAGCCATTTGCCTCCTGCTACAAAAGTCATCCTGTCATTTCATCATTTCACAGACTGTATCAGTCAACTCGTTTCTTATGTTCATCAGCTGTAAACTTTAGAAAAAAGTTCTTTTGTTCTTGTTTGTCCATTTTTAGACTTTTGTCTTGTTCTAGAACTTGTGTTTTGCATGCACATCCATTAATAAAACTGGCTTATTTGCATACAGACTGTTGGTTTCTCTTATCTTAGGCAGAGGCACTCCAGTTTGCCGAAACCCCAATTAGTAACTTTTTACAACATACAAATTTTGCAGACGTACGTAGGAATTGTTGCTGGTGCTAAAGAGTTCATGATGTATGTGATACTTTTAACAAGCAGCCAGTCAATCTTTTGAGATACAGCCGTATGGGTTAAAGCTGAGTGCATTCAGGTCAAATCTCTTGATTTTAAACCTTTAAACATTTTACACATTAAATGTTTTTTGTGCTGCCTATGTTAAAAAAAAAATATGACTATATGAATCACATTTATGTTTTATTTGTAGCAAGTGAGTAGTAACCCAGTTTCCCTCTGCAAAACCTCTCATAAAAAAATAATGGAGTCATTTGCCTGCCTAAACACACATGGGGAACAAATAGAGATATAAGAATGTTAAAGTCAAGAGGAGCTTTCGCAGCACTTTAAGATATAATTAAGTCAAAAGAAATGATACCCTGTACTAAACTTAGAACTGATTTGACATCAGTTATATTCTGCAGTGAAAGGGGCAGAAGCCTGAGATTAACTACCGTATTTCCTTAAGTTAAAGACACATTTAGTTTGGGAGTCGCTGAGAAAGGTTGTGGGTTCGCTCCCTGGCGGAGCCAGACTTTTTTTCAAAAATGATCCTGGCTCCAACGTCGACCCAGCCTTGAGTGGGTACTGGGTGCAGTCCCGGTAAGTAGAGGTGGCAGGCGTGTTGCTGACCTCATCACCCATTTTGTGCCTATTGGTCTATAAAAACATAGGTCTAGCCCTATATGCCCTATATGCATAAAGGCATGGAAAAGGGTCCTTTACTTTATTTTTTTTTTAACTTTAGTTTGCAAAAATGTAGGGCATAAAAGCTTTTTATATAAAGGTAGTCGATTTTTACCAAATGATTTGTTAGAAAATATCCTGCACAGGGCCTCATCTGGGTATACCGGTTCAGAGGTGACAGTCTTCTGGGGACAGTTTTGACACCAGCAGGTAGTGTGAAGAAACCAGCTACGTAAAGGAGAGGTTTGTCTGTGGGTGGAATGATCCTGGGATTATGGAAGACTGAGATCGTTGTCCAGTCAAGAAGTGTAGCATCTCAATAGCCACATATGGAACTAAGGATGAGGCAATATTTGAAGACAGTGATTTATCATCAAACACAGATGAGGACAGTCTAAAGAACTATCATATGGATCAGAGTTTGATAGTGATGAGAAGTTTTATTTATTCTGTGATAGATAAAACAAGATTTCAATAACTTTATAAAATTATACCCCCTGCCCCCAATATCTAGTCCAAAAATCATGTTGCAACTTATACATGGGAATCATTTTATATTTGGAGAAATACAGTAGTAACATTTAGTAATAAACTGTGCGTTCGTTTATCTGATACCAATCTTTGGGTGGGGGGGGGGGGGAATTAGAACCACTGCTGTTTAACAAGCATGTCATAAAAGGTGACTAATGAAAGCTTTTCTGAAATTGGTTTCGTTAGGATGAAAAAATGCAGATTTTGCAGCCTAGCTTACACCACAGCACAATGTGCCAAAATGCCATTTTGAGGGCTAACAAAGATGGCGAAGTAAAATTATATGTGTGATCTGACGACCTTTTGCCATCCTTGCATGTTAGTCATTTTAACTTTCTATGGCATTGTTAGCAGTCGGTGTTAAAACCAGTAATTTAACAGAGTAACTGTTATTTTCTTCTCCCTTTTTCTCTTCCTTCCCTTTCTCATTCTTTTTTTCCTCCTTCTTCTCTGTGTCAGTTACCTCATCAAAGTGTTGGGAAGAAATGTAAGGATCTTCTGTGTTCTTTCTAATAAACTGTTTAAGCTGATTTTTATTTCTACAAGGCTGTTCTTGATGCTGTTCCCTGTTGTTCATGGTCTTATCATTGCTTTGTTAATTCAGTGGGGCTCCTTGTGGCAGCTGGAAACGAGGGCAGTTCTTCACCTGTTGTTTTAATTATATTAGTTGCAGTAAGGGTTATTTTATTCTGATCTACGTTGCAATGCATCTTTATTTTCCTCCACCCCCAGTTTTGATGCTAAGAAGGTGGACAAGAAAGGCATAGCTCATTCACATAATGGAACCACTCAGCGAGAGTCAAAGAAGACACAGCAGTTTGGTCTGTCTCTGCAAGAGTAAGTTTCTTAAAAAAATCGTCATCAAGTACTTTCCTGACTGGCATGGGTGACAGTACCAGTTTGTGTTTTTTTAGTGATTCTTTGAGCATGATCTGGCGGGTCGAGGCAGGCTGGTTACGCTGACAGTGGTTTGAATCATTGCAAAACTCTCCTGTGTGTGCAGTTACCTTCTTATTTGTCCCATGGCATGGAGGTGTTGTTGGTAATGAAAGAGCTGATAGACTGGCAGGTGCTGCATTAATTGAAGATGGCTGGTCCATGGATCACGCAGACATTGTCATTGCCCTTAGAGAGATAGGACATTCTGAGGATTTTGGAAGAGAGAGAGAGAGAGAGAGAGAGAGAGAGAGAGAGAGAGGAGAGAGAGAGAGAGAGAGAGAGAGAGAGAGAGAGAGAGAGAGAGAGAGAGAGAGAGAGAGAGAGAGAGAGAGAGAGAGAGAGAGAGAGAGAGAGAGAGAGAGAGAGAGAGAGAGAGAGAGAGAGAGAGAGAGAGAGAGAGAGAGAGAGAGAGAGAGAGAGAGAGAGAGAGAGAGAGAGAGAGAGAGAGAGAGAGAGAGAGAGAGAGAGAGAGAGAGAGAGAGAGAGAGAGAGAGAGAGAGAGACGAGAGAGAGAGAGAGAGAGAGAGAGAGAGAGAGAGAGAGAGAGAGAGAGAGAGAGAGAGAGAGAGAGAGAGAGAGAGAGAGAGAGAGAGAGAGAGAGAGAGAGAGAGAGAGAGAGAGAGAAGAGAGAGAGAGAGAGAGAGAGAGAGAGAGAGAGAGAGAGAGAGAGAGAGAGAGAGAGAGAGAGAGAGAGAGAGAGAGAGAGAGAGAGAGAGAGAGAGAGAGAGAGAGAGAGAGAGAGAGAGAGAGAGAGAGAGAGAGAGAGAGAGAGAGAGAGAGAGAGAGAGAGAGAGAGAGAGAGAGAGAGAGAGAGAGGAGAGAGAGAGAGAGAGAGAGAGAGAGAGAGAGAGGAGAGGAGAGAGAGAGAGAGAGAGAGAGAGAGAGAGAGAGAGAGAGAGAGAGAGAGAGAGAGAGAGAGAGAGAGAGAGAGAGAGAGAGAGAGAGAGAGAGAGAGAGTCCTAATGATGTTAAATATTTTTTTTTTCCAGGATCAAGCAGAAGACAGGACAAGTTATTCCCCTTCCTGTTGCTGAAACTATTGAATATCTTAAAGCTGCTGGAGGTTTGTTGTGCAACGGTTTTGTTTTAATCCTCAGAATACAAACAGCCCTTATCTACATTTACAAAGAATGTTGACAGTTTCAAAACATGACATATTAGTCATTTACTTGATTTTTATTACTAATATACCTTTCTTTTTTTCCCTTAATGCTCATTAGTCATGAATTTCAGTTCAACAGTACATGTTACTGTCCTAATACCAGTTTCCACATACTATTATTCTAAAACCAATCTCCGCATACTGTTATTCTAAAACCACTCTCCACATACTGTTATTCTAAAACCAATCTCCACATACTGTTATTGTAAAACCAGTCTCCGCATACTGTTATTCTAAAACCAATCTCTGCATACTGTTATTCTAAAACCAGTCTCCACATACTGTTATTCTAAAACCAATCTCCGCATACTGTTATTCTAAAACCAATCTCCACATACTGTTATTCTAAAACCAGTCTCCGCATACTGTTATTCTAAAACCAATCTCTGAATACTGTTATTCTAAAACCAGTCTCTGCATACTGTTATTCTAAAACCAATCTCTGCATACTGTTACTCTAAAACCAGTCTCCGCTTACTGTTATTCTAAAACCAGTCTCCACATACTGTTACTCTAAAACCAGTCTCTGCTTACTATGATTCTAAAACAAATCTCCACATACTGTTATTCTAAAAATTAACAGAGGGGGGAACCATTTGAGGCCGTTAAATATTATGAATTAATCAAATAACAGAAAGTATTGTAAACGGCACTCACAGAAAGAAGTGCCGTTTACAATATTTTCTGTTACTTGTTATTCTAAAACCAATCTCCACATACTGTTACTCTAAAACCAGTCTCCGCTTACTGTAATTCTAAAACCAGTCTCCACATACTGTTACTCTAAAACCAATCTACACATACTGTTACTCTAAAACCAATCTCGGCATACTGTTACTCTAAAACCAATCTCTGCATACTGTTACTCTAAAACCAATCTCTGCATACTGTTATTCTAAAACCAATCTCGGCATACTGTTACTCTAAAACCAATCTCTGCATACTGTTATTCTAAAACCAATCTCTGCATACTGTTATTCTAAAACCAATCTCTGCATACTGTTATTCTAAAACCAGTCTCTGCTTACTATTATTCTAAAACCAATCTCTGCATACTGTTATTCTAAAACCAGTCTCTGCTTACTATTATTCTAAAACCAATCTACACATACTGTTATTCTAAAACCAATTTCGGCATACTGTTATTCTAAAACCAATCTCGGCATACTGTTATTCTAAAACCAGTCTCTGCTTACTATTATTCTAAAACCAATCTCTGCATACTGTTATTCTAAAACCAGTCTCTGCTTACTATTATTCTAAAACCAATCTACACATACTGTTATTCTAAAACCAATTTCGGCATACTGTTATTCTAAAACCAATCTCGGCATACTGTTACTCTAAAACCAATCTCTGCATACTGTTATTCTAAAACCAGTCTCTGCTTACTATTATTCTAAAACCAATCTACACATACTGTTATTCTAAAACCAATTTCGGCATACTGTTATTCTAAAACCAATCTCGGCATACTGTTACTCTAAAACCAATCTCTGCATACTGTTATTCTAAAACCAATCTCTGCATACTGTTATTCTAAAACCAATCTCTGCATACTGTTATTCTAAAACCAGTCTCTGCTTACTATTATTCTAAAACCAATCTACACATACTGTTATTCTAAAACCAATCTCGGCATACTGTTGTTCTAAAACCAATCTCCAATTTACCGGTGAAAATAATCAGAAATGGAGATGTGATCCTAGTAAACACAAAGTGTACATTATGGTGAAAGTTATCTAAAGATATTAAGTCAGTCAAGGACACTTTTCCCCACCTTCAGGCATACTGGGCTAATAGAGCTAGATCTATATTTTATAGACTGGGTGGGGGATGTGGTTAGCATCACACTGGCCGCCTTTACTTCCCACGACTGTACTTTGTACCCACTCAAGACTGGGTCGACCTCAGGGCCGAGCTCATTTTAAAAAAAAGTCCGGTTCCGCCGGGCCCCGAACCCCGAACCCAGGACCCTCCAATCCTCAATGGCTCTCGTTCAAAGATATTAGCATTCATTTAATACATTGAACCAAATTTTGAATTAGTATTTCTTTATGTTCTGGACTGTTATTGTCAGTTTTCTGTATATTGAAAGAGCTGTTTTTACTTATAAGGTGACGAGGTAGAAGGCTTATTCAGAAGATGTGCCAAATTGTCCACAATAAAGGAAGTTCAACAGAAGTATGATAATGGTATGGTGCCTAATGCAAACCTGTACTTTTATTGTGTTATACAGTTAATTATCTTGAACGCATTTGTGTATATCTCTCTTATGAGTGATGCATTGGAAATATGATTGTTATTATTGTTGTATTAATTAGTTTTTATTGTTTACACTGTGAATTTTAATTTCACACCACTCTTACTAATAAAAATATATATATGTAATTAAATTTGCTCTTTCACAAAACTAATCAGTATAGACTTAATCAGCAATTCTGAGAAACTCATGTCAGCTATATTTTCATAGCATATTTCATAGCATCTCATTACCATATTTGAAAGCCTGTTTTAAGTGTGTATTGAACATCTTCATTGTTGTCAAGGATGCCATGTTGAACGCTAGGCAAAAAAGTTGGCAAGGGACTGAGCATGATTGATATCACATGGCAAAAACAACATTCTGCAAAGGACCTGCTACAATATGATGATCATTGTACACCTCTACCTCTGCTTGGTCACATTTGCCTGTGCAGCTACAGTGTTATATTTCATTACATTTGATAAGGTTTTGGCAAGTTTTATTTCAGCATCATTGAAGATATTTTTGTTTTGTTGTTTATGAATTACAAGTAAAGTACCTGTTTAATGTGGAGAAAAAATAATACCAGAATGTACCAGCAAATTTTTTTTAGGGATGTTGTTAGACGTAGGTGAAAAAGATGGATTGGATGAATGTAGAAAGATATGTAATGCAGTAACATAGAAAGTCACGGATACCAGCTACGGACACTCAAAATCAGCTTGATCTGCTGTCCATTGTGCGAAAAAGAGTTACAGCTTTATTCTTTTTAAACAGTAATCCTACTGATAGCAGGCATCTTATTTGGCTGAAACTAGACAAATTATTTTGGTAAAGTAAAATAAAATGAAAAACATCTTGTGCAATATATCCTTGTCATTGAGAGTTAGAAAAAGAATTCTTGCTTGCTACATACATCCAGTTTTAACATATGGCTGGGAATCCTGGACAGTCAGTAGGCAGGCCAAAAATTTATGGAGGCCTCGGAGATGTGGTTTTACAGAAGAATGCTTAGAATACCTTGGACCGTCAAAAAGAGCAACCAAGAGGTTTTAAAAGAGGCGGGAGCCCGAAGACAACTTATCACAGACATCAGAAGGAGACAGTCATGATTTTTCGCCCATGTTATGAGAAGAGGGAAATTAGAACATGTTGTGACCACTGGAAAGAAATATGGAAGGAGAGATAGAGGAAGACAACGAGAGAAGATGCTTGACAGTCTTGTTGCATGGCATGGAGGTGTGTCGGCACACGAACTGATACATGCTGCAGGAGATCGCTGATTATGGAGAGGCATGATCGCCCACGCCAGTCGGCAAGGCACCTGATGATGATGATGAAAGTAAAATAAGTGTGCTGACATTTAAAAACTAAAACAAGTTCTCCCATTTATTAATGATTTCAGTAACAGACAATTAATCATATTTTTTCTTGGTAACTGTATAAATGCTGTACATTCAAAACATCTTCTGTTCAGTCTTTCTCTTCCATTTCATCACAATTGTTCATTAACTCAGAGGATTCCAGTATTATATTATTTTTGCTAATTAAAAATCAAAGATGACTACTCTAGATTACAAATAAATTTAATATAGAAAGGATTGAAGTGAGAACTATATAACACTATGTTGGTTGATTGGTTTCAGTGTAAACATTACACTCTGCAGATCTGCTATAGGGATTTGAAATGAACCCACTGAACTGTGACTTCAAAGCTTTATGAATGGGGGAAAGGAAACAGTGTATTATTATTAATATTTTTTTGGCTTAATTTTTTACTTAATTCGTTTCACATCGTTTTTTTCTTTTCCTATATTTTTGACCAGCGTACATTGCCCCTTGAGGATGTTGTTGTGGTTTGTGTCAAGAAAGGCTATGGCCAAAATATCCTATTTTCTTGTGTTTAATAATCTGTTCCGCTACCCTCCCCATTTTTTTTGGTTAAGCATCTTAGTCAGAGTTCAGTGGATTAATTTCTTGGTATTAGCTTGACTGCAGTCATCCTGTTTTCATCACTTTTAGGGATGTGAAGCTTAAGCCTTTGTGCATTGTATGTCATGACATATGAGGTGGAGCAGCCAGTTTTCTTCATCATCATCATCTTTCCTTCTCAAACTTCTTCATGTTCACCAGCTGTAAACTCGGGCAGAAAGTTCTGGTTGTTCCAGAATTTCAGTTTTGCATGCACATCGATTTTACAGATGTGGCTTATTTGTACGCAGACTTTTTTTTTTTTTCAGTTTTCAGGCAGATGCACTCTGACTTTTAAGGAAACACCTCTAATTAGTCACTTTTATTACATGCTTGTTAAGGGGGCAGTGGGTCTACCCCCCCCCCCCACCCCCGCCCGTACCATGGGGCCAGGAACCCACACGAGGACCTTCCAGAAATTACTTTTAAAATTTCAAAACTTTTTGGTACCCATTTTAGGATGGCTGAGTTGAACCTCCCCCACCCCTCTTTTCTCTTCCTTCCTCTCTCAACCCCCCCCCCCCCCCCCCCCCCCCCCGCCCCACCTTCATCCCAACCATAACAGTTGAGCAAACAAAAGTCATCCTGCCCCTTCTGGGGATGAACCCAACAGTTGACAAGCAAACCACCATCAAGCCTCAAAATGAGCATGTGATGAATAAATTAATTTATCATTATGAAAAATTTTAATTACGAAACCTAACCCAGAAAATCATGTTTATAGTGTGAGTGATCCAGGTATACACTCATTTGGATCCTTGATAGGGCTACGGAGCAAAATGTGGCATATCAATGAAAAGAAATGTGCTTAACCAGGTCAATAAATTCAAGTGTTTAGAGACACTCATAACATCAGACAGACGATGTGTGACAGAAATTAAGAGCAGAATTTGTCAGGCAAAGGCAGCATTTCAGAAGATAAAAAGTATCAGAAAATGAATACTGAAATGTTTTATCGAGCCTGTTCTGTTGTTTGGCAATGCATCTTGTAATGTGAGCAAACAATTTAAGAAGAGCTTGGAGACACCTGAGATGTGGTTTTTGAGAAGAATGTTGCGAATACTTTGGACTGCCAGAATAACCAACACTGAAGCCTGGAAATGGCTAATGAAAGTAGAACATTATGTACAGCAATTAGAAGGAGACAAGCGAAGTTCTCTGGTCATGTGATGAGAAAAGGAGCACTGGAAAATTTTGTGACGACTGGAAAGATCACTAGTAGAAGAGGCAAAGGTGCACCAAGAGAAATGACTGTGGATAACTTATAACAGTGGCATGGAGAAATACCATCGGTGGAAATAATCCACAACACCAAAGACTGAGATCTGTGGAGGTGAATGAAAACCTATGCCAGCTGGCAAGGCACTTGATGATGATGAATGCTGCAAAGGAAAGAAACTTCGACTCTACAAGAGCATAATTTTGCCAATCTTCTCTATGGAGCAGAAAGCTGGAGAATGCCCCAAAAGGATGCACACAAGCTGTTCACCTTCCACTACACATGTCTACGTAGAATTATCAGAATTTTCTGGCCAGATACAAATCAAACACTAAACTACTTCAAGTCACAAATCAAGAAACTTTAGACAGTATGATTACCAAGAGAAGATAGAAATGGCTTGGCCACGTTATGAGAATGAATCCTGATATACCTGCCAAAACAGCTCTCACATGGATACCAGAGGGAAAGAGAAAAAAGGGGCGCCCAAAAACAACAGGGAGATGAATGATGGAGAGTGACCTGAGTGCGGCGTGGCATCTTTGACATGGAAAACTGCGCTGAAGAGTGCACAGGACAGGAAAGCATGGAAAGTCCTCACTGAAGCCTCATGTGCCACTAGGCATAATGAGAACTGATGATGATGATGAATCCTACCCACGGAAAACGCCGGTGTGTTGGGAAATGAACAGGCAGATAGACTGGCTGCCTCTGCACATCTTGGTGGAATAATGATACATGATAAGGCAGACGTGGTTAGTGCCTTGTGGGAGAGCGTGTACAGTTTGGAGAAGCAGATGGATCACCACAGTCTGGTGAGATTGATGCAGGGGGGAATGATGAGAGGTTTTGGCAAATGCTCGAGGCTGAGAGTAAAGGCAAAACAGATGTTTAATCAGAATTCTACTGGCACCGTTAGTATCGGAACTCTTCGCTGGCTGCTGAAGATGGGGACAGAGCGCTTATGGGAATACCCTGAGTGCTATGATGTCGGATTTTGAATCAAATCAAATCAATCAAACCCACTTCAAATCAGATATCATTATATGTTATGAAAAACATTTTGTTTGTACACTTTGTTCCTTACAAAGGCGGTGCTAAAATATTTGTGTTTTTCTGTTTTAGGTGGAAAAGTGGACTTTTCTGAATATAGTGATCCTCATTTAGCAGCAGCCATCTTGAAGAACTTCTTGCGGGAGATAACAGAACCATTGATGACCTATGACCTCTTTGAATCAATCACTCAACTAACTTGTAAGACAGTTTTTAAACCTTTCATAATAATGTATACTATTTTCAGGGGTCTCCATGATGAAGTGGTCAAACTGTTTGCCTCGCACTCTAAGATAGTGGGTTCGTTTCATGGTGGCGTCATTCAGTTCATGAGTGCAATTGTTAGGAGAATCCCTGGGGGATTGTCGCCGGAGCTACAGAGTGTGAAAAACAGTCACACTGTGTAATAAAGAAATAAACATTAGATTCGGGAATGTTCAACATTGATCTCTGCAGCACTGAAAACACTGACAATTTGAATGAGGCGATATTCTAACAAGAGACAGCTGGTTTTATCCTTGGAGCAAGATTTTGTGACAGTAACAGAGAAGTCAATTTTGCCTTAGGGGTCAAATAGATTAAAATGAATGGAGACTAGGTTGATGGTCACATTGTGAATACCCCCAAGATTTTGGGGGAAATTATCTGCTAACTTCAAACTAGTTTACCAGTATGTTTACTCAATCCAAAATAATGGGTTTTCTGACCAATTCCTGGTGTTTCTTCTTCTGCTTAATCTTCTTCTTAGTGTTTAAGGCTGTAAACTTCAGTGGAAAGTCCTGGTTGCTTGTCCATTTCTGGACTTCACTCTTGTTTCAGAACTTATATTTGGCACGCACATCCGTTTTACAGATCTGACCTTTTAAAAAATCTGCAGACTGTTGGTTCCTTGCCTCTCAGGCAGATGCACTCTGACTTTGGAGGAAACTTCTCTGATTAATCGCCTTGTACAACATGCTTGTTAGGTGGGGTGCTTTTCTATTCTTTGTTCTCCCCAAAATGAGACCACAAAATCCACACGGGGAATTAGTATTGTTTTACTCGTAACAGTTTTAAGGTCAACACCTTGTGGCCTACTCTTAGCGATTTCAAACCTCTTTGGGATTTAGCTTGCAACTTGCTAATGGTTGCAACTAACTAATGATTACAAATTGCTAATGATTGCAACTTGCTAATGATTGCAACTTGCTAATGATTGCAACTTGCTAATGATTGCAACTTGCTAATGATTGCAACGTGCTAATGGTTGCAGCTTGCTAATGATTGCAACTTGCTAATGATTGCAACTTGATAATGATTGCAACTAATTAATGATTGCAACTTGCTAATGATTGCAATTTGCTAATGATTGCATCTTGCTAATGGTTGCAACTTGCTAATGGTTGCAACTTGCTAATGATTGCAACTTGCTAACTAATGAGACCTGTTTTTGTGTGTGTGCCTTAACTGTTTCAGTCCTGAATAGTTCTTAATTTGACACTCTAACTAAATTAAGTGTGCCTTAGAGCCACAAATTGTTTTAGTCTAATCTTTTCGAAATGTTCAGCCTGGGAGCAGATGAAATAATAATAATAATTGAGTTGGAATGGGTTAACATAACATGAATGGCACATAAAGAGTCAAGAAATATGTAACATACAAACATAAACCAAAGAACGCACTATGTCTTCCCTGGTATTGAAGAAGTGAACTCTTCTAGCCCAGATACTATATTAACTTATTCTAGACCTATACTTTCATTTTCTTCCTACAGAGGCATGTATATCAAGCATGGAGGTGAGCTCTAGCTGTTAGGCTACTGCTGCTACCCATTTTATCAGTAGCAGTGGTTACTAAAGCATGGATTCCCTGTCTGGGTTTTGGGGCCCCACTGTGGAGAACAAGCATATCATAAGACATGTTAATGTTGTATAGTTCAATTCATGATGAGAAAGGCCCCTGCCGAAACATTAATTTGTGTTGTTTTGTATTTTTTTTTAGTCACTCATGGATTAATTGTAGAGGAAGTCAGGCATTGTGTGCTGACTGAGGGTCTGGATGTAGAGGTACTCAACCACATGTGGTGGTGCCTCAGGACCAGCGCTTAAAATGGTAAAGACCTATCTGCCTCTTGGGGTCATCCTAGAAATGGGTCCCTAGCAGGATAGGGAATGGGAGAGGGAAAAGAAGGGCTGGCCAGAGTAGATAGGGATGATGTTTGTTTTGAAGGACATTCTGTCTTGCATATGCTTGGATTGCTTATAAGCTGCATTTGTGAACTGAACAACACCAGTCCAGGAAATAAACCATCAACCTTCAGAGTAGGAGGCAAATGACTGAACTACTTGGCAGACATTCAATTGTCCAATCTCTAAACGTCTGGAATGTATAAGAAGCAAAGTACTCATTTTGCTTTGGTAATTGAAATTTTGGGTCTGCAGGTTGCCTTCTGCTGGTTTCTAAAGGCACAGCCTTTGATGAATGAGAAGCTCAGTGTACTGAAGTGAGGTAACAGTCATGAGCAGGGTGTGATGACTCTTTAGGTGAGCTGAGTACCGAAGCAATATTTATGGCGGGCAGTGCTCATGTTTTGCCACTGCCTTCTCTTGAGGGCTGACCAGCATTACATGTTTTTCTCAACAGTCCTGATGGGGACACCACCTGTGAACTAAGAAACATAGATAACCACACAGTAATGAGACTGCCGTGTCCCATGAAACTAACTGGGAAGGCTAACACAAGCAACAAATGCCTGCAGAAGTGTGATGTGTCGGCCAGAAGCAGCAAATATCGCAGTCATGTTGTAAGTGGGCACAATCTATTTACATCTTCATGTGAAATCAGAAGAAGAAGAACAGAAGAAGAAGAACATTAGAAGAAGATAAATAGAAGAAGAAGATAAAGAAGAAGAAGAAGAAGATAAAGAAGAAGAAGATGAAGAAGAAGATGAAGAAGAAGATGAAGAAGAAGAAAAGAAGAAGAAGAAAAAAAAAGAAGAAGAAGAAAAAGAAGAAGAAGAAGACCTGTTTGGTAATTGTGTCTTCTTTATTTATATTTATTGCTAATTTACTTTGTTGTTAACTTGGTTAAAACCAGGCCCCTGTCTGGATGTTTCAGGTTGTCAGCAAATCTGACATAAACCAGATGACAGCAGAAAATATAGCCATTGTGTTTGGCCCAAACATTGCGTGGCCCAAAGGACACGTGAACCTGATCACCGTGGAACACTCCGTCAGGCTCACTCTCATCCTGGTGAAACATTTTGATGAGGTTTTTGTCAGATGATCGTCTCTTGTGATCTGTTTTACAGTTCATAAATAGGTTGCTGACTTTGCTGTAGGGTTATATTGGTAGTGTACTTAGGAAAGTAGATTGCATTTATGGAAATATTTTGATCAGACAATCCTTTTGAGAATGTCTTTTGAAAAAATGTTTTTGTATAAAAGGAGATTTTTTTTAAGAACAGACAATCCTCTCCTGATACTGCTTTTAGGATTATATTGATGGTGTCTTGAGAGGTAGATTGTATTTAAGGAACTATTTTGATCATAGAATCCATTCTAGATCCTGCTTATGGGATAATGTTGGTTGTGTCATTTGTAAAGTAGATGATTGTATTTAAGGAACTATTTTGATCATAGAATCCATTCTAGATCCTGCTTATGGGATAATGTTGGTTGTGTCATTTGTAAAGTAGAAGATTGTATTTAAGGAAGTATTTTCAACAGAGAATTCATTACTAATCCTGCTTATAGGATAATGTTGGTTGTGTCATTTGAAAAGTAGAAGATTGTATTTAAAGAATTATTTTCAGCAGAAAATTCATTACTAATCCTGCTTACAGAATAATGTTGGTTGTGTCTTTTAAAAAGTATGTTGTATTTAATTGTTTCAATTCACTTACTAACAGCTGCTGATGGACCATATAATGTTTAATGAAACAGTATGTAAGCTTTTATGAATTTTGAATTAACTGTAGATCAGGCAAAAAATTTGCTGCAGGAGTCAGAACAATTCTGGGTATGTCCAGTGTGCTATGATGTCTGATTCTTAAATTAGTAATCATGAACTCTTTTCATGCGTGATAGTTTTCACAACATTTAGAGGAAAGTTGTGCATGCTGAGACCAGAGCAGTTCACATTCTGCTCAAACTAAGTGAGCAGATACATCATGCTGAAAATAAATTGTGAAAAAAAAAAAGAAAAAAAAAATTAAAAATAAAATCATGACCCAAGAATGTAGTCTCTTTCTGATGTGGGGAATACATTATCTTCATGAATCAGTTTCTTTATTACTCTTTTTATCTGTCCAGGGTATTCACATCATTCATTTATAAAACCACATTTCCTCAGCTTCAAAATAAGTTTTTACTAATTTACTAACTGTCCATGATTTACTTCCATATATTGAGATAGGATTTATATAGCTCCTAAGAATTTTCTTTCTCGTCTCAATTGGCAAAGAAAGATTGCATAAAATATTCTTTCTTTTGTAAAATCCTGCATTTGCTTGAGCTATTCGACATTCAACTTCTGTTAATACATCTTCCATTCTGATGTTACCAGGGTACCTAAGTACTTAAACATATCAACTTGCTTGAGGTTTGCCCTATTTACTTTCATATTGCATTGAGAATTGAAATATAGAATTAAATTGACACATACAGTAATTAGCTTTGTGAAATGCTGATAAAATAAGTCAAATTACAAGAGGAGTGTGACATGCAATTTGTTTCTCAGCTCTGTTAATTTAAGTACCACAGCCAAAATATTAATTCAAAGTTATACAGTGTTTGCCTTTAATAATTCATCCATGTTAAAGACATCTGGCAGAGTTCGCTAGAATCTGTTCACACTTAATGATTTATTGTTGATCTTTTAGTATAAGGTCATATATGTAGGAACTCAGAAATTACGTAACCTGATGTGGTTGACTTGACATTTGTTACTGTTTATCTGTCATAGACAGCATGGGGAATTTGCAATTATTTTGTATCATTTGATTTAAAATAAACATTTGCTATTTGAAAATATACTTATTTCGTCAATTTGAACATTACTTTCCAAGACATTTCCCAGTACCCATTTAAGGCTGGGATGACCTGGAAGCCACGGTCAATATCTTTTCCAAGTCTACACAGTGCAAATTCAAACCCAAGACCTTCTGGTTGCGAGGCGAGAATCTAAACATTATGCTACTAATACTCCCTGAACAGACAATGCTTTTTAAAATTGTTTATCCTGTAGAATATATTAATTTTATGGAGGTACTGAAGACAAATGTATAAAGTAGGGCTGTACCGAATAGATATTTTCACTATTCGGCCGAAAACGAATAGCTGGACCAACTATTTGGCCAAATACGAATACGAATAATGAATTATCATCATCAGGTGCTTTGCCACTAACAGCTTAATTAATCCATGAAAACGACATTAGCTTTCCAAAAAAAAAATTTTTCACCAGTCCAGAAACGGGTTTAAGGTAACCACTATTCGTATTCGGCCCGACCGCAACTATTCGGCCAAATACTGAATAGTTATTAGGTCTACTATTCGGCCCTGAAGCGAATACAAAGCGAATATTCGGTACAGCCCTAGTATAAAGCGAAGACACACTTGTTAAATGATTTACAATAAATGTTTAAATAAAGCTCTTGAAGTCTGTTTTTGTAATTCTGTTATGAAACAAGCTCATGTTACATCAACATAGAAACCAGCTTCTTTAAAGCTTGTGGCCCTGACGCATGAGTCAGTTGTTCAAGAAAAGTTGCCATGTTTAATTTTATTGAAGGTTGGTAATATACAAAAGATTGTTTATGCTGTTAACTAGTCTTTAAAAGGGGCATTGTTATTTTGACTATCTGCTTTACATCTTTTTCAAAAAATCTAGCGAAAGATTTTTTAGCTTTGAATTCAGAAAATACTATGCTTGACTGTTTTTCACTAGTTTTTTGAACGTTTAAGGTAATTAAAAAAAGCTTTGTCATTTTGTTTGTTTTTATATATATATATATATATATATATATATATATATATATATATATATATATATATATATATATATATATATATATCTTTGAAAACAATTGAACATGCTATGTTAAACAAAATACCACGAAAGCCTCAGAGATATGTATTTCCAGAATAATCCTAAAAATTACTTGCACAGCCACACACATACACACCAAATATTTCAGATTGTGGGTAGGAAATCACTTAATGGTCAAGTCTGATATAAAATAAATTGCTTGTGAAATCTTATTTTAATGAAAATTGTAGCATTTTCAAGAACCTAGAATGTTAATGCCAAATATTTGAACTGTCAATCAAAATATTGAATGGAGGATAGAAATGACATGACAGTCACTTAGGGAAAGATGACCAAGCAAAAACTACATGTCAGAAGATGGAATGAATGTTATAATCATCTTTAATGAATATCAGAAAGAGAGTAATGAAATGTTAGGTAAAACCTTTTCTGATGTATAAGTATGTCGCAGTTCATAAGGACAAAAATAGGGGCTTTTGAGCTAAAATGCAATAGACAAATAGTAAGAATAGAATGAATAAAGAAAAAAAAAGAAATACTGACATTCTCTAAGATCTGAACATCAGAGCAGATTAGCTCGTAAACAGCATCTTGTTCTCAGAAGCTGAAATATTTTGCCATATCAAGCAGCACAATGGATCGGAAACAATACTAGCAGAAGGCATGGTACCAGGAAAGAGGAGCATGGGCCAGTCATCAGGAAGATGGGCACAAGATATAAGTGACAGCTTGGATAAGAAAGTGCATAGGGCAAGGGAACTGGCGAGAGGTCGAGTTTCTTTCAGGCAGACCGTTCTGCATAAGACCTGGTGATGATGCTGATATATGGCAGTGAATCTTGTAATGTGAACTTACAAATCAGTAAACAGTTTGGAGACAATGAAGGTGTGGTTTTTCAGGCAAATCTTGTGAATGCCTTTGACAGCTAGAGTAACTTACAATAGCTGAAGAAAGAGGAGAAGAGAATAACACAAGACAGATAACTCTGGACTCAAATGATATGGAAGCTTCACAGCTGACCCACTGGCTGAAATACTTGATGATGATGAAGACAAAATGACAACATCAGTTGTTGCTTTACTGTCTGTAAAAACCGCACTTAAATTGTATTTTATTGCATGAGTTTTAATAACTCGTATTTTATTTTTATTTCAAATTAGAATTTATGTGTGCATGTGTTATTTTTTTGAAAACACACACTGAAAACTTAATTTTGTTTGCCCCATTGCTTCTACATTAAAATCAGTTTGCACCATGCTAATGCACCTTACTAAAATATATTTTAAAATTGAAAGTAAATTGTGATTTTTTTTCTTCTTTGACTTCTAATAGCTTGTGAACTTACTTTGAAATTGCTTAAATTTCAGTGACTGGTTTAATCTGTTATATTCCATTAAGGGTGTGGCATTTCAAGTGTAAACATACTTCGATGTATTTTAATTTTATTTCTTATATGCTATAATTGCCTGGGAAATTGCAATTGTAATTGAGCCATGACATAATGACTTTATTTATTGTATTTACAATATATTACAGGAAGAAATAAGGACGTCAAGGAAGATTTGCTAAAAATCGAAAAATCAAAATATTTCAGCTTTTGTGACAAGAAGGCTGAAATATTTTGGTCGTATTAAGCGCTATGATTTAAAAAAAAAAAAGTAATAGCAGAAGGCATGGTACCAGGAAGGAGGGGCAGGGCCGACCAACACGTAGATGGGCACAGGATATAAGTGACTCCTTGAATGTGAAAGTACATGAGGCGGCAGAACTTGCGAGAGACCAAGTTTTTTTCAGGCTCACAGTGATAAGAGCGACGTTCTGCAAAGGGTCTGCTACATAACACAAAAAGAAACATATGCTGTGATTTACCATAACTTTACTATGTTAAATAAAATGTATATTTAAAATTATATTTTTATAATGTGGTGGTATAAATTTGTGTTGGTAAACATTCCATGTGTTCCCAGCAGATTATGTGAACTACATTTGTACATTTCTCTGATACATGGTTGTACCTTCTAATATATGGCTGTGAATCCTGGACAATTAATAAACAAGCCGAAATATCTTGAGGCCTCGGAGATATGGTTTTACAGAAGAATCCTTGGAATTCCTTGGACAGCTAAGAATAGTTACCCAGATATTTTGAAAGAGGCAAATGCTCGAAGACAACATATCACAAACATCAGAAAGAGATAGTCATCATTTTTTTCGGTCATGTTATGATAAGAGGGAAAATAGAACACGTTGTGACGACTGGAAATATCTGTGGTAATAGAGACAGAGAAAGACAGCACAAAAAGATTCTTGACAGCCTTTTTTCATGGCGTGGAGGGATGTCAGCACACAAACTGATACACGCAGTTGAAGATCGCAGATTGGGGATAGGCATGATCACAAACAACATTTGGTAAGGCACTTGATGATGGCCTTCTAATAATGTTGATGGTCTGTTAATCTATGCATATATACCTTAACACAGCATAAGCTAAGAATCAGAAGTTTAGATGAAAAGACCTATACAGTTGAGTTGAGAACTCTGGGAAGACTAACCCAGACAACAAATGCCTGCAGAAGTTGGATGTGTCGACCAAAAGATGCAACTATTGCAGCCATTTTGTAAATGAGCACAACACATTTACATCTTCGGATTAGTGCAGATAAAGAAGAAGAAGAAGAAGAAGAAGAATAAGAAGAAGAAGAAGAAAAAGAAGAAAAAGATGAAGAAGATAAAAAAGAAGAAGAAGATGACGAAGAAGAAGAAGAAGAAGAAGAAGACTTGCTTTTTTGAGTTTAGATCTGACTTCACAGTACTGGTAATTTGGTAATCTGGTAACTTTAGTTTCAGCTTCATAGCAAACGGGTCACCCCATCTTTGCTTCCTCCTGTGCCAACGAAAAACACACAGAATGTTTATCACAGTCCCTTGTGGAAAGACTGACAAACTGCTGTCTCAGCAAATCTAGCATACACTCGCATTAAAAGCATATGGTAGCCATTCGAAGTGCTAACACAAACAGTCCGACATTAGAAATGCAGTTCATCATTGATGGAAGCAGAAGTCACCAAAAGATCAGCAGTTGCACACGCGATCAATTTTAATCAAATAATGGCCCCACCAATATTGCGACAACCAACATCTCACCATTTTCTGAATCTACAAATCACACCACCATGTTGGTCAGTCGAAAAACATTAAAATGAAATCCGCAGCTCACAATGTCACGCCATGCACTCAGCTCAGAAGCTGGGCAACAGAACTATATACTTCCTGTCTACAAATGGAGCAAAAAAGCAACGGCCACAGTCTGGCAGAAGCAAAAATGTATGCCTCTGCTCTTCACAGTACCACTTCACCTGAGAGTTGCATTCCAATTTTGATGGTACCATTTATGTTATTTTATGTTATCACAATCAATGTCGCTGCACATTGGGCATTTCCATGCATGTTTAGTCCCCCGATGCTGCAGCTACTCCAAGGTACTTCTACTAATTGTTCCTATGAGGAGCTAGTTATAATGTCTCCTATCTAGGCCTCGAAGGCGGCATAGATGTTCTTAATCATGCTTTACTCCCATGTCATGCAAACGTGGTAGTGTCCAAGATTCATCATTATCTACTAGCATGGACAACATCTACAGCATGGACAATATCTGCTCTGTCCGTGCTTCTTCTCATATGTGATGGTGCATTTCTTGTCAGTTGCTCTGCACGCTCATTACCCTTTACGCCCACATGACTAGGTGTGTAGATCCAGATGAGAAAGGTTAAGTACGATTTTCAAATGCTTTCTACCCATTCAGATTCAGATGGTTCCAGTAGCAGTCTGACAGTCCACCTTATCTTTGCTCTGAGTGTTGAGTGTCAGCCAGATCCCTGGTCACTCCCTGCTGCACCATTCTTTTCAGACCATGATCATCAATTTATGCTTCCACTCTGTCCCCTTCGCTCTCATTGTTCATTTAAAGATCATCTTCATCGCACATCGGACATGACCATAATTGCTCCGATTTCCTCCTGAGAATGCATCCAAGTGTTCCTAGGCTAACAACTCCCTTTCTGATCTCATTGATCTAACGATGGGTGGCTCCCGCATGATTTTCCTGTCTTGCGGCTTAATTGGTACACCTAGGATATGCAGTCTATTCAGTGTAAAATCACTCTCCATGAAAGTAAAATCCTCACACAGTTTAGTCTCTCTTATAGCATTGATGATGTCTATCCTGGCCATAGATGACCCAATCTTGATAGTTGCACTGCCTGCCAGGTTGTCTGCTCTCAAAAAACCTTGAACACCAGTACAAATATAACTTGATTTTTTGACCAAAGTATTTAACAACGAATAAAGTAAAAGAAATCAAAGACTGATTGAAAAATCTTATTGTATTTGTGCACACATTTTCCCTTCTTGCACATATTTTCCCTTCTTGCACATGTTTTCCCTTCTTGCTTCCTAGTCATATAGCTTGTGTTATGGTGTTTACTTTTTATTTATACCGGTTCAGTAGCAGTTGCCCATATTTTCAACATCAGTTATAATTTTTTGTAGCACAATTTGATTCACTATGTTTTTCATCTGTAATTTTAATTGTACGGTGTTAAACATTTTTCATCGTTTACAAATAAATACTGTTTAAATTTGGTTTGTACTCTTTCAGTTCCAAACCTTTCTTGGTTTTTCCAAAAATGGCTTTCTTGCTGTCTTCTCTCACAAACAGTTGTAATATTAATTTTGTGTGTGTGTTTTATCAACCCTATAGAAGCCGCTGTGGCCTAGCAGCTAAACGCTCACCTGTGGATTAGAAGGTCATGGGTTCGAGTCCTATTGGAGCCAAATTAAAAAAAAAAAAACCTTGGCTGTCAGGTCGACCCATTTTTTTAGTGGGCACCAGGTTCAAGTCCTGGGAAGTAAAGGAGGCTATCATGATACTGAGTACATCATCTACCAAATGCTAATTGGTCTATAAAATATAGGTCTAGCCCTATATGCCCATTACGCCTGTCAGTACCAAACCTTTCTTGGTTTTTTCCAAAATAACATGATTTTCTTGCTGACTTCGGTCACAAACAGTTGTAATATCAATCCTAGATATTTGTTTTTGTGTGTTTTATCAACTCTGTATGTGAATTAATAGTTTAACCACTTCTGTCCCACAGTGTCTCTACTGTATCTCTTTAGACATAAGTATGTATAGCTGTTAAGCTCAATTCCTTGGGATATATAGAGTTAAAGTTAAAACTGGTTGATACTGAATGAGTTAACAAATCATGTCTTTTCCCTGCTTTTATGCATTAAAAGTTATATTTCTTCTTTATTGTACATGAAAGAGACCAGCTGTATTCCTTTATGATGCTGATTTATTGTTTAAAACATAATCAAGGTTGTGCACATACATACAAATACATACAAATCTTTATGTATTCAATGTTTCTTAATATACAATTTTTGTTCTTTCTAACTTTGCAGCTTTTGCTGTAAGGAAGTGTTGTTTCCATTGCTTCTTGGTCCAAATGTGTATAATAGTCATTGTAATAATTAAATATTCATTTGTGTGTACACACAGCACGACTTTGCAGACAACCCAGTCTCATAGAAGGAACGTGCACATTTTTTGTTTAAACCTGTAAATCTGTTCTTGTATTGTAACCTATCCTGGCCACCTTATTCATCGTGTTGCTGTTATATCAATTTTGTTATGATAGCTCATAAGTTACTAATCACATTGATGACAGGAGGTGGGCAATATCTGTTGAAGTGAACCTCAAAGGCTCGGAATGCTGAGGAAGAAGCTCATGCGTTAGCTCTTAGCTGCTCAGCTCTAGAAAGGTTTTATACATTCCATCAACATCATCATCAATTTCCACCTCTGCCTTTGAGCGTTTGGTGGGAGGAACAGTTTGGGATCCATTGCTAGATGGACAGCAATGGTTACTGTCATTTCGTGTCAGTGTAATGTCATAAATCCATCATCTTCTAGGGCGGCCTCTTACTTTCACTTCAGATCTTTTCATGTATAGCACCTGCATTGGTAGTTGTTCTGGCGGCAGGACCAAATCATTAGATCTTCTGTTCCTCAATGAATTTGCTGCAAGGTGTTGTTTCTACAGTCTGACTGATAATATTTCTAACTTTGTCTTGGATGGTAAAGTTGGCAGCTTTTCTTATAAATATAATTTCACAGCCTTTCATAATGTCTAAGTAATCTGGCACAGTGTTGATATGAATATGCTGTTTTTGGACGCTCATACTTATCTTTGAATGTCTTAATAACAGTGTCAATATTTAAATGCATCTGCTCGATGTCATCTTGTTTCGATTTCCCAGACTATTCTGCCGTCCTTCAAGAATATACCTCCTAGATATTTAAATGTGTACATTCCATAATCTGGTTAAATCACTAATTACTGGAATTACGAGGGCTAAAAGACTACAGTGGTTAGCATATAGTAAGAATGACAGATGTCTGAGAGACAATAACTGTGCTCACAAGGCAGACCAAGAAGATGGTGCAGAGATAATATACATGTAGATCTCCAAACACTTAGAGACATTAACTGGAAAAGAGAAGACCAACCACAGAGATGAATGGAGCTGGGTGATATCTGCAGCAATGAACTTCACAAAGGGAATGCTAAAGAAAAAGATGATATATCTGTTGTGCAGACCTAACTTTTTGTGTGCCAGAATTATGTGAAGATTGAGGCAGTAGACATTGTACAGTCTCCCCCCCCCCCCCCCCCCCCCCCCCCCCCCCTTTTTTTTCAGTATTGTTTTCTAAGGGTTTTCTGAGGGCTTAGATGCAAGAGACACTTTTTAATGTCTGTTCAGAGCAAAGACATAGACCTACTGTCTGTTCAGAGAAAAGACATAAGCCTAGTGTCTGTTCAGAGCAAAGACATAGACCTACTGTCTGTTCAGAGAAAAGACATAAGCCTAGTGTCTGTTCAGAGCAAAGACATAGACCTACTGTCTGTTCAGAGAAAAGACATAGGCCTAGTGTCTGTTCAGAGAAAAGACATAAGCCTAGTGTCTGTTCAGTGCAAAGACATAGACCTACTGTCTGTTCAGAGAAAAGACATAAGCCTAGTGTCTGTTCAGAGCAAAGACATAGACCTACTGTCTGTTCAGAGAAAAGACATAGGCCTAGTGTCTGTTCAGAGAAAAAACATAAGCCTAGTGTCTGTTCAGAGCAAAGACATAGGCCTACTGTCTGTTCAGAGCAAAGACATAGACCTACTGCCTGTTCAGAGAAAAGACATAAGCCTAGTGTCTGTTCAGAGCAAAGACATAGACCTACTGTCTGTTCAGAGAAAAGACATAGGCCTAGTGTCTGTTCAGAGAAAAGACATAGACCTACTGTCTGTTCAGAGCAAAGACATAGACCTACTGTCTGTTCAGAGAAAAGACATAGGCCTAGTGTCTGTTCAGAGCAAAGACATACTGTCTTTTCAGAGCAAAGATAGCAGAAGTGAAGGACTGCCTAAACAGCAGCCATGTATAAATCCCAGCTTTATTATAAACCATCACCACAAAACATGGACATTGCATTTAACTCTGTATGACACACAGAAACCTTGGAGATATGTGTTTGAATAAGAAGAACATAAGATTACTCATGGCCTGTTTATATGAATGAATGCAATAGTTGAGCAATAAGTAAGGATATGGGGAAGGAATCGGAGGCCTCATTACATAAAAATATTAAGCAAAAAAAAAAAAAGTAAGCAGTAAGAAACACAGGGACAGACTAAAAACGGGACAACACATATTGGAAACAACATCACCTTTTTAAAACATCAGATGCCATTAAGGATTAGTGTCTGTATTATCAGTGTCTTCTCCAGATAGTTGAAGAAAAGAACAAGTTGTAGCAAATCTTTTGGAATATCTTTTTTTTACCACTGACTGAGATAGATGGTTCTGGTTTTTACTCATGTGACCGCCCCAGCCATAGACACTTTATACTGTCATAATTTGTCTGATGTTATCTCTCCATATTATTCTTGATCATCCTCAGGCTCTGTCCAGCTTTTTTTGGGTGAATACTTTGTATGGTATGGCATCACAAAGCACTCTATCCAAGTAGGCAAACCATGTGATTTGCTTTCCTTGTAGTTTAGTAATGACTCTATGCTGTTCTGTTTTTTTATGACTTCATTTTTTTTATAATATCTCTTCCTGTCACTCCTGCAGTCTTTTCAAACATCGCTTTTTCATGACTACTAATTTTCTTTTCTGTTTTGATGTGAATTGCCATGTCTGACACTGGTAGTGAAGGATGGGTATGAATATACTTTGAATGAGATGTTTCTTTTTGCTATTTGAGACTGTCTTATGTTGTAATATTTACTTAGAGTATTCTGAGATGTAGTAGATTTAAATGCAGCACATCATGACAATGAAAGCTATGTTGTTGTTTTGGGTAAAATTTATATAGTTGATACTATTCAGACATTTTGATACCAATTTATGAAATCATCTGTGTGTTATTGAGGCTCAATAGATAAAAAAAAAATAGTAACACTTTTAGTGAAAGCATGCAAGGATTTCATGATCCTTGAGAATTAGGGTTGAATTTACATGGTGGACAGTTGAAATTAAAAAAAAAATCAAATCTTGTGGGTTCGGGCAGTAGGATGATGGTCACAGTAAAAGAAATTGGGGCCTCAACACGTAATATTCCCGGTGCAGCAGTGGATGCAGTATAGTCAACCCTCATTGTAGAGACAGCAAAGAATGTAAAATTTAACATGCCAGGTATGTTATAATTTGGGTGATTAAGGAAGTTTACAGAGAGACTTGGCTGTTTGATCTCTTAGAAATTTTCAGCTGCAAGGACTAACCAGACATGTACAGGTATACAAAGGGGTTGGTTGCAAGTCCACATTCTACTGGGAAATGAAAGAAGGAAGAAGAAGAAGAAGTAGAAGAAGAAAAAAAAAGAAGAAGAAGAAGTAGAAGAAGAGAAAGAAGAAAAAAAATAAGTAAAGGAGACGAAGAAGAAGGAGAAGAAGAAGAAGAAAAAGTAGAAGAAGTAGAAAAAGAAGAAGGAGAAGAAAGTTTATGCAGTACTTTAAAGAAATCAAAGCAAATGCATGTTTTTCAGCTTTGATGCTGTTCATATTTTACTGCATATACATAATATATGATTACTTCATGAAATTTATCAAAATAAATTTGTTTGCTTTTTTTCTTCTGGTGTGTATTATGTTACTTTATTTTACTTTTTTTTTAATATCCAGAAACCATGAGTTGGTAACCCTTTGGCTCGATACTATGGATATCGCATCCCTTCGGCCTTGATTCCATGATAAATACCGTAAATCTGGGATAAATGTGGCTTTTCTGCCTACCCCCGGTCGTGAACTGACCACAAGGAGTTTGTCTCACCGCAAAGTCAGGTTTAACCAACTATGCTAGCTAGTCAGGCTATTATTTTACTTAAATTTCATATTCTTTGAGTTTTTGCTTTACTACAGTGAAAAAAAGGACATTTTTAAACGGATATCCTGTATTTTTCTGCGTATAGGATGAAATGTTTTCCCAAATTTTTCAAGTTCCCTTATACGCAGAATGTGATTAAAATATATTTTTTTCTAAATATTGGGCTAAAAAAAAGATGGGGGTGATATTATGCGCTGGGGCATCTTACACACAAAAATATATGTTAAAATGTGAAGTGCTATTCCTGTAAGGACTGGCTGGGTATGTTGAAATAGTAATTATTTAACTCCTGATATCTCAAGGAGGCAGGGTTAAAAACAATACCTTCTTGGCTTGATGAGTTCAACAGAGACCATTCTTTGGACAAGATGTTTTTGCTTTACTACAGTGAAAAAAACCGACATTTTTAAACAGATATCCTGTATTTTTATGCGTATAGGATGAAATTTTTTCCAAAATTTCTGAAGTTCCCTTATTCGAAGAATGTGATTAAAATATTTTTTTCTAAATATTGGGCTAAAAAAATCGTACTGCTAATCCCACACTTACTGCAGCTTCCATTTGTTGTCCACACTGCTCAAGAACTTTCGTGGCTCATATTGGACTAATTAGCCACCTTAGTACTATAATCATTGATCATTACTACTTTGGATGAAAGTGGTCTTTATCACTCGTGACTTCTTCTTCTTCTTCTTCACTTCCTCTTTTACCGCTGTGGGTGTTGAGGGAGATATAAGGTTCTGTTTCTAGCTCTTCTGGCTGCCTCGACCATAGGCACATCGTGCTGTTGTAGAGTTTCTCTGATGTTATCCTTCCATCTTGTTCTTGGTCTACCCCGTGCTCTACGTCCTTCTTCTCTTTCCATGTATGCTTTGTATGGTATTGTGTCACAAGGCATTCTCTCTAAGTGGGCAAACCATTTCACTTGCTGTCTTTGTATGTAATCCAGAACTGATTCTGTGCCGACTTGTTCTCTTATGATCTCATTCCTGATCTTATCTCTTATGGTCACTCCTACAGCCCTTCTCAGACATCTCATTTCCGTGGTTACTAATTTTCTTTTATGGTTTGTTGTGAGTGACCATGTCTGGCACTGGTAGCACAGAGTTGGAATAAATATGCTTTGAATAAGATGTCTCTTTGTGCTGATTGGGATTGTCTTATGCTGTAAGAGGGGGGCTAGCTGTCCCAATACTTGGTTTGCTTTACTGCATCTAATGTCAATTTCTTTATCCAATTTCCCATCTTCGGTAAATGTAGTTCCCAGATATTTAAACTCAGATGCCTGTTTAATGCCCTTGTATTCTATTGCTATGTTTAGATCTGTCTTCTTTTTTCCTATTGACATTACTTCTGTCTTTTCAGTGTTGATTCTCATATTATTTGTTTTACATTCTTCATTCATGGATGTTAGATGTTGTTGCAATTTCATGGCTGTATCTGCAAACAAGGCCTGGTCATCTGCAAAGAGTAATTCGTTGATCTTACTAAGATCTTCATTCATGGGCTTGGCATTCTTGCATATACTGTCACTCGTGACGAACAACAAAAATACTGCACAGGTTTTGTGCTACATAGAGGAAGAGCTTCAATCCATAGCCTAAATTGATATCTCCATTAGCTTCGATTTACATGCCTTATTGCAGCACAAAGGAACACTATCATCTGGACAGATTATGGGTTCTGAGGTCCCACTGTGGGGGAAAACAAGAATAGACCCACTGCCTTTCCAACAAGCATTTCATAGGAGTCGACTAACTGAGGACACTCTTCGACCAACTGCACACAAAAAAGCCAGGTAATTGGATATACATGCAAAACTCAGGCCCTGGCCTGAAGCCAAAGTCAAACTGGACGAACAGTTTGTACTTTCCAGTGCTGTAAGCCTGTGAACAAAGAAGAAGAAGAAAAAGATCTGGACAGGCAAAAACAGTGTCCACCAACCAAACCTGTGCACAGTAGTACAGTAACGACATTGCTGGTCTTTTTTATCTTCTTCATCTTCTCTGCCTGTTTTACCTCTCCAAGTATTGAGGGAGATAAAAGATTTTGCTTCTTTCTCTTCTGCTAACCTTGCCAGGGCCGAATGCCGTTTGGTCATTGCGCTTATCTCTCATTGTATTTTCTTTAGTGATAATAAATTCGTTGCCGAGTTACTAGGTATGTCGAACCTTTATAAGAGCAACTTTGTCAGAACAATTTTACCAAAACAACTTCACCAAGTCCAGAGGTCACGAATTTGAATTTGCATTGACGTAGATTTTACAATGTTATTTGTAAAGGTAAAGGTGTTTGGATCGACTTCATTGCACCGGATTTTATTCCATATGGCTCGGTCTCTCTCCGCAGAACATCTTGTTGCCTGCCGAGAGCGTTATACAGAGCACGACCTCCTTAGCTCCAGGGATCTCCGTACAATTTGCACTCATGAACTGAACTGCGCCACCGTGAAATGAACCCACGACCTTCAGAGCGCGAGGTAAACGGCTTGACCACTTCGCCCCCGGAGCCAAGTTGATCCAGCCTCATTAGGGTCCCAGGTGGTGTGTTGACCCCATCACCCACTGAGTGCCGATTGGTACATTCAAATATGAGAATGGTACTGTATGTTTTGGGACAGTTTGGAGCATCCAAAAATTCACCTGAAGGCTAAAGGTCAAAGGTAGAAATCCACACGGAACTAGATTTGTTCGTTTCAAAATTGACCTTGGCTTTCACGTCGACCCACCCTGATGGGTACCAGGTAATGTCTTTGGAAGTAAAGGTAACCATAATGATATTGACCCGCATCACTCATCCATTGATGATCTTGGTCTATGAAAGTAGCAGTAGTAGTCTACGAGGATTCAACTTCATTGCAGTCGCGTCACCTCATACATGCTCTTTTCCTGTGAAAACCAAATGAAGTAGCCCTCACTGTGCCATTTGAAAAACTGGTGAAAAAACAACAAGCAGCCCGGGAACAATCCAGAAAAAAAGGCAAACAGTAAACGCTTAAGGCAGTTGCGAGAGGCGCCAGAGCCAACTGTCGCTACCAGAAATGCAGTCCTGTCAATGATAGAAGCAGTCAGTCTCGATAAGTTAGCCATACACACATACAATATATTGCATAAGGCATTTCACCATCCCACAAGTAAACAGGCTACCCACTATTTTGAATACAACAAAACAACCGATGCATAAATGAAAGTCATTCCACATGAAAAATGCAGCTCACAGTGCTGCACCAGGCAGTAGCTTAGGCAGCGAAACCATAGACTGGGGAAAATGCATTAGCAAAGTGCTTTCAGGAACAAAGATAACCCCGAAGCTAAACCTATTGGACCGGAAGCTGTTATGCTATAGCACTGTATGCCCCATGCATCAAAGGGGCTAAAAAAAATAAAAAAGGCTATTTACTGTTTTTAACTACCATATACCTGTTCCACCTTAGACGAGAGAAGGTACCTTACCACTCTTTATTGACCACCTTTTTTAGTGCTCTAGTCTGGCTTTACCCTGCTTTTGATTACATTTTCCCCCGTTGATTTCATAATCAGATATGTTTTTCTTTATTTGCTATCACATGTATGCCCATTTCCTTCCTTTTTTTCATTTGTATTATCTCCTGTCGACTGTGTAGCTAAGTCGATGCGAACGCTTCGTAATGCCGGGGTGCCGGGTTCGATCCCAGCTGCGGACCATGCACCTTGCGTTGGTTTCGACAGTGGTATCAAGAAAGCCCACCACCCAGAAAGCAATGACAAACTACTAGACGTAAATTTGCCTAGAAAAATCACACAAGAGCCAGGGGCTGTTGGGGTTGGTTCTGCAACGTCCTGTAAAGGATACGCAACTAATCAATGTATCTCCCTCTTTGATGTCACTAATATATTCGATAGCATCTCCTATTGTAAGATGGTGTAGTTCATAGTTATGAAAACCTAATTACAGATGGGTAAATGATACTGAGGTCGGGTCTACTACGATATAAAAATGTGTGGAGTGGTACATGAATGATACATGTTTTAAGGTGGATTTATGGAAAAGGGGGAAAAATGTGGGGGGGGGGGGGGGGGAAATCAGGAACCAAATAGGTTTACAAGAGAAACTGACTGCCGATTGGTTAAGTTTTGAGGGTCTGAGAAAATGGATGTTAAATGCAGGCAATGGCTACTATGGCCCTGAAATCTCATGCTGTAAGTTTCTTTAGGCGAGCGGGTCTTGCTACGTCGTCATCACCATCACCATGGGCTGTGATTCCCATGGTTCCCTGTAGCACGATAAAATACTATCATCTGGGGAGAGAGTCGGCTCTGTGGCTAAGTCGATGCGAACGCTTCGTAATGCCGGGGTGCCGGGTTCGATCTCAGCTGCGGGCCATGCGCCTTGCGTTGGTTTCGACAGTGGTATCAGAGGTCCGATCGCCCAGAAAGGAATGGCAAACTGCTGGACGTAAATTTGCCTAGAGAAACCACGCAAGAGCCAGGGGCTGCTGGGATTGGTTCTGCAACATCCTGGGAAGGATACGCAACCAACCTGGGGAGAGATAGAAAGGTGCCAGATTTTTACTTTTACTGAGCCTAACTTCCATGCTATTTTGCGAACTTTCACCGTAGACAAACACAGTTCCGTGATAAGGAAAAATGTTCTGTGTTTTTCAGTTATGACGAAATTGGGCGTTTGGTTGTGAATCTTCTGCAAGATGGTGGGTTTAAACTCTCAAGGTTGCTTTCAACTATTTGAGTGAGTTTGTTTGTTTGTTGTAGGACAGTCTTTCCCACTGGAAGCCTGTGAACTGTGGGTTCCGAGGGAGAAATTTAAACTGTCTGTGACGTTGTCTCAGAATACCATTGACAAAAAAGAGAAGACATTTAAAAAGATCTTAACTTCAAAGAAGATTGGCTAATCAACAGCATCTGGTCTCGGAAGCCATAGCTGACTGAAAAAAAAATAATAATAATACAAGAAGGCATGGTACCAGGAAGGAGGAGCAGGGGCCGACCAATACGAAGATGGGCACAAAACATAAGTCAATACTTGAATATGAAAGTATACGAGGCGGGAGACTGACGAGAGATCAAGTTTCTTTCAGGCAGACCGTGATGAGAGCGATGTTCTACAAAAAAGACCTGCTACATGATTATAATGATGTGGCATTATTTGCCACACCCACACACACACACACACACACACACACACACACACACACACACACACACTCGCACGCACACACACTCACACACACACTCACACAAATGCATAACTGCAGAATGTAATTAAATATAGATAGCTGGTGAAACAGAGACAATGGTATAAGAACTGATCAATGAAAATTCACGCCCAGGTGATTTAGTTATATACACTGATGGGTCTATGGGTGAGAGATATGAAGAGTGGGGGGAGTTTTATTGCAAAGATAAAAAGACACTGAAAAAAAATGTTTTGACCAAGTCTGGTGTACATCACTCAATGAGAAAAGTCAATTTTGATGTAATCATCATATAAATAATTGAAACATTGTATAAAGAGTCACGCCGTGGTGTCCTCATATATAATAACATGGGGTAATTTTACATAACAACAATAGGAGTTTAGCAAGTTTAAATTTTATCTCTAATGTACTGAGAATGCATACTACTGTTGACTACTGTGAAATACACACTTAAGCATGAGTGCGCGCGCACACACGCACATATATTGGTAAGCGATGTCAGAGCGGTCAGAATTGCTGATACATTGATCTTTTGGTTGAAGCATGTTTAGAACTCGAAATAATCTTCAGAATATCAGAGACAACTTCAAGATTCTGTGATGTGTGGCTTATAATATAAAAAAGCAAAATACTCGAGAATGGCTACAGTCTAAAGAAGACGCAAGACTGTCTTATTTGTGTTGGCATGAGCGAATCCTGTAATGAAAAGCAACACCAGCTTTCCTATCAACTGCACTTTCCTTCCAATTATAATCAAGAAAACTCCATTTATCAGTCTGAAAAAAAAAAAAAACAATGATCATAAAACGGTCCTGTTCACGTTTCCCGGCCCATTTACACACTATCTGACCTTTCATTTATACTTTCTCAGACTCCTCTTCTACGTCGGAGGGGTGTCACGTTGTCTTTCCTGCAATTACATCAGCGTCTATGTTACGTTTCCTATACTACACGACGACACAGCTTTTCACGACCACAGAACATCTAGAACTGGTCCTAACCCAACCACCCCACCCCCACCCACAGCCTCAGTTTAGGTCATATGAAAGCCTCTTTATGAAGGAAGCAATACAACGTGACACCCCTCTGACCTAGATCAGTCTGAGAAAGTGTGTAGATGGGCTGGAAAACGTGAACAGGTCCTATAAAACTTAATAAACAGCTTTAAAATACATACTAATAATTTAAAAGACCCCCACGCACACTTTACCCAGCTATTTTTCTCGTAAAAAAGCACCGCATATCCAAATGTAACTAACTATACAACTTGTGGTAACCATTAACTTATGTGTAACAAGCCTGGGAATTTCATTGTGTGGACCCGACAAGGAGGGTTTTATGGGAGGAACTGTACGACATGTTTACATACTTTGTGCTACTCGAACAATTAGCATCGATTGGTAGTATGGTGTGCTATGGTGTAGATTCTTAAAAATAAATTAATAAATGCCTTAAAAAAAAAAAAAAAAGTCAAAGGCATTATTTAAGGACAAGTACAGAAGTATAATTATCTAGGCACATTGGTAACTTGCAACGGAAGATGCATCACAGAGAAAAGGACAAAATAAGATAGCGGGGGGAAAAAGCTGCATTTTATAAATTAAGAAACATTTTATGCAATCAATCCATGAGGTTGGAGAAAGAATTCTTGCATGCTTTATAGTGATCAGTGATTATTGATTGAAAAGGATTATTATCACAGCACTCCGGACAGATCCATAGGTGCTTCGATATCCTCCCCCAAAGCTCCATAAGTGTAAAACGACTGATGACGCCTGTTCTGTGTTGGTTAATAAAACATATTGTCCCCTTAGTAAAATATTCATTTCTTGCAGCTCCAGGCTGCACCCCCAATGCCCACCAGTCTAGACAGGAATACGGAGTCATGTTCTTTGGCGTGCTCCTCGGTATGATAAGTGCAGCGCATGGCATTGATATCCTCACTTCTGTCCAGTACTGGACCAGCCATAACAACCGCAGTGTTAGCAATATAGTCTGCACGCTCGTTGCCTTGAACACCCGCAAGACCTGGCACAAAGATTAAGGTTAGGGCAGCTATTTGTGAAGTGCTTAGTGTTGCAATCCATTCTTGCCTGATAAATCCAGCTTGGATTATTTTTAAACATATTCATCGAGTCACTAAGAAAGCATACAAATGTGAACTTTTGAGTACCAAGCCATGCTAATTCCCTTGTTACAGCCATAGTTTCCAGTGTAAGGAAACAGTTTTATCAGCAAAGGCGCCCTTCGTTACCTTGATGGCTTTCCCTCTTGAGCTTACTGTGAATGCCCATGCACTTCACTTGCCCCGAATTAATGACCTATCTGTGTAAATAATCAGTGTTTTGACTAAAGTGTCAGCAATGCCAGGAATATGCTATTTACAGCTTCCATCAAGTGTGATGTGGACTGTTATATTAATGTTTGGAGAAGAAGGCATAGTTATCCATTCAATTCCAAAATAATATCAGTAAAGCAGCAAACATGTTCGATGGCATCCTAGGCCACCCATCCAGGACTGACTTAACTTTGAGGAAAGCAACAGCCCTGGATAGCTTAATTATGTTTTCCACTGTGTGGAAATCCAAGAGGTATCGCATGGATTTACAAGAGGTGTCTCTAGTGCATCCATGAATATACGCATTGTCTCGTTTTCAGTTTTTTCCAGTCTGTTCATCTGTGTGGTGCTGAGTGTAATGATGGCCAATGCAAGTTGACTGACTGACTGACTTTCTACTCCACTAGGACATCACACAAGCGATAAACACCCGATGACACAAAGTGCCACCATGCGGATGAGGATCACCGTGGAGAGGTCCCAGAAAACGCGTTCAGACAATTGGCCATATTTATGGCCTGCCTATATTGCGGCCCCTGGCAAAAGCCAGAGTGGGGCTTCAAATAACAAAAAAATTTCGTCCTAAAAGGGACGAAACAACTTTAATAAAGCAAGTTAAATGGTGGAGAGAACTAACGTACGACACACTATTACAAGTAGCCGTTACTCAAAGTTTGCAGCTCCCATAACGTTTATTGCGGAAAGACCTTTCTCGGCCTTGGTTGTTATGTGGTCTACGTGTTTTTTTTTAAATGCTAAGCATCTGTCAAATGTTATACTCAGGTATTGCGCGGAATCAGATCTCTCCACGTCAGCAACACAGAGTTTTACTATCGGCATTCGTGTTTTGGAAAGGTAATTATTTAACGAGAACCGAGTGACTGTCGCTTTCGAGGGAATAATTGTTGCCTTATTCAGATTCGTTCTTTTCAGGACGAAATTTTTTGTCATTTGAAGCCCTACTCTGGCTTTTGCCAGGGGCCGCAATATAGGCAGGCCATACATATGGCCAAATGTCTGAACGCGGTTTCTGGGACCTCTCCACGGCGATCCTCATCCGCATGGTGGCACTTTGTGTCATCGGGTGTTTATCGCTTGTGTGATGTCCTGGTGGGGTAGAAAGTCAGTCAGTCAATTGTTGCCCTTGAGGTGTTGCAGTAGGATGATATGTGATCTAATTTCTGTTTTAGATCTGAAAAAAATTCATATTTATTCCTGTCCTGACGGTACACGGTACGTCCGCATATGATATTCTCCTGTGATCTTGATTGTGTAAATGCTGAAGAGGATAGGCGACAATAGAGAACCCTGTGGCAAACGAGTGTGTATTGATATCGGCTCAGAAGACCAACTACCACATAGAAGCACAACTTTCCTCTGGAAAAGTGTGGCAGATATCCAGCGAATGAGATGTGTGCATGCTTTATAGAACCTGCTTAAACATACGGCTGTGAATCCTGGACAATTATTAAACCAAACAATTTCTCGAGACCTTGGCAATGTGGTTTTCCAAAAACATTCTTAGAATTCCTTCATCATCATCATGTAGCAGGTCCTTTGCAGAATGTCGATCTCATTACGGTCTGCCTGAAAAAAAACTCGGTCTCTTGCCAGCTATCCCGCCCCATGTACTTTCATACTCAGGGAGTCACATATCATGTGCCCATCTTCGTGTTGGTCGGTCACCGCCTCTCCTTCCTGGTAACATGCCTTTACTTTATGTTTTCCACTCCGTCGTGGCGCTTGATCTGACCAAAATATTTCAGCTTCGGAGACAGGATGCTGTTTATTAGCGAATTTTCTTTGATGTCAAGATATTTCAAGATGTCAGTATTTCTCCTCTTCGTTGTCCAAGATATTCTGAGAATCTTTCTATGCCATTTCAGCTCAGAAGCCCCTATTATCTTTCTTAAGGACTGGGAAATAGTCCACTACCCGCATCCGTATGTTGCTACAGGAAAGATGCATGCTCTCAAAATAGAATTCTTTGGTCAGGTAAAAAGCACAAGGAAACCATATCTCCTGAAAGAGGTTAGGGCTCGAAGATAACTTATCACAAATAGAAGTCATTATTTAGAAGAAGGCACTGGAACATATGGTAACCACTTGAAAGATCTGAGAAAAAAAAAACAAACAAACAAACAAACAAACAGAGGATGACATTGCGGAAAGATTCTTGACAGCATTTTGTCATGGCATAGAGGGTGTCAACCCACGATCTAATACACGTTGTTAAAGATCCTAGATTGTGGACAGGAATGATCGTTAACGCTAAAGATTATGATGTTATGATGTTGGACTCAGAAACAGAATGGAATATCCAGACATCTGAGTACTTAATGCTTTAGATAGTGCAGTGTCAGTTTTAAAAAAGTTGCATATCATTTGCAGAACGTAGCAAACCAACTGTGACTGTTTGCGGTTCTATAGTTGGTTTATAAATTCATGAACATGGATATATTTTAATAATTTGGAAACTAATGGACCGATGGTAATTTAATTGGTATGCTCACTCCTGACATCCTTGACGTTAAGGACATATTTCCTTCATCAATGAAGAATATAAAATGTAGTTTTTCTTCTTTACGATACAAATTTTTTAAAATCATGAAACGTTCTTGGTCGAGTTTTGGAAGGTTTACTTTCATTAGTTACAGGAAGTGATGTTAATAAGCTCACTATAACGGGTTCAGCCAGGGGGTCACAGACACAAACTGTAAGTTCATGACTTTCTTGTGCAAAGTTATACTGTGAGGGAATGGAGCCAACAAAAAAACAAAAAAAAAAAGTTTAAGGTTGTTCAGTTAAAGGCGTATCCAAAAATTAGTGTTGAGTTATTGTCTCACATAGCTGGCTTTTCAAAATTGACAAAGACATCAGTTTCATAAGGAGGTGCAAATGTATAACTATGCAGAAGTTACTTACCGTTTTACTGTACCAGCACTTCCTCCGGGAATCTAAGATGCGTCATGTAAATTGTGATATTCATTACCGTAAGGTTGGGGAGGGGGGGGGGGGGGGGGGGGAGTCTGGGGTGTCAGACATTTTCAAGTAATAATAATTATTATGCACTGAATGACGTAATATATAATAATATTTTTAAAAAAAAATTTGAAATATGTCAACAAATATTTAAGTTTTACTTAGGCCTATTGACAATTTTGCAAAAAAAAAAAAAAAAAAAAAAAAAAAAAAAAGTAAAGTGGGGTGGGTGTTGCTAGGGGGGGGGGTGGGGGGGGTGGGGGAGTAGGGTGGCAGGAGGTTGGGTGGAGCCACTTCTACACATTAGTGGGGGAGTAGGCTCATCTATGCGCCTGGGCCCTATTTGTCCCCCCCCCAACACCCTGCAACACATACTGCAAGCGAATAAAACTCAAGGAAAAACACATGCCCCAATGAATTACTTCCGCAATCACGAAGATAATTGTATTTCCCGATTATAAGTAACCAAAGAAATGGACTTTTAATCTCCGCCATCCCAAGAGAAGACAAAATAATGAAATCCGTGTCAGAGAAGATTGGGTTCCTGCGTAAATATATTTCCTTTTATTTGGTTGTTAGTAAGTAAATCGAGTCTATACTTAGATCTAATCACATACGTTCATTCTTTGCCTTCAACAAAAAAAAAAAAAAAGGTTGGTAAAACAAAATCGTTAAACTGAAAAGCTATGTAACAGTTTTGTGGGCTGTCAGTATCTTATTTAATACCCTGGAAGACTGTGGTAAGCTAGGGTACCCTACAAGTTAAACTATTTAATGGATTACTGTTTACATAAACTGTCACACTGTGAATCTGTATGTTGTTTTCACCTGCGTAAAGTCAACAAGGTCGCATACGCTCTATCAATACTTGACTGTGCCAGGGACTGGTTACTGTCTGTCGTCCTGCCTGGTTTCGAAAAGTACCCAGAGTCAATCCGGAAAACCGGTGTGAGACCAGACATAGTTCTGCACTCTGTGGAAAAAACACCCGTTCATCCTGATAGAAGTGACCGTGCCGTACCAGTCGCGAATGGAATGAAATCACCTGTAAAAGCTCAAAAAGTACGGTGAGCTCGTGACCGGTCTGAGGAGAAACGAAGCGTACACAGTTAACATCTTCGCCGTCGAGGTTGGCGCATGAGGTCTCATATCCACTTCCACATTCAATGTGTTAAAGCAGCTGGGCTTGAGCGTAAACGGTCACTAAAAACAACTGGGCGAAGCTGCTGAAAGAGCTTCGAGCTGGTTTTGGACTGGCGTGGGCTATCATGCCTTTCCACAATTTGCGATCCGCGAATGCATGTATTGTGACACCCCTGCATGCCACGATAAAAGGCTGTTGAGAATTTTCTCGCGATGTCTTCCTCTGTCTCTAATTCCAGAAATGTTTCCAGTTGCCACGACAATTTCCATTTCCCCTGTTCTCATAACATGACCAAAAATGATGGCAAATACAGAAAACCACGACACTGGGCTACAACCTGGTACAAGTGAGGCGACAAAACCACGACACTGGGCTACAACCTGGTACAAGTGAGGCGACAAAACCACGACACAGGGCTTCAACCTGGTACCAGTGAGGTGACAAAACCACGACACTGGGCTACAACCTGGTACAAGTGAGGCGACAAAAGAAGAAGAAGAAGAAGAAGAACTTTTCACATTTTAAAGTGACTGGTTTCTTTGACAGAGCAATAATTATGGATTTTAATAGGTCATTAGATATGTACCGACTGTTATGAATGTCATTCAACAGTTTTGTTATTATTTTACCTTCAAAATATCATATATGTAATGTTGTTCCTGCCCTGGTGAATTTTCCTTTCTACCATGTCATTCTATGCATCCTCAACTTCTAATGTCAGTATTGACGGGCCTTCACTGTTGTCCTGCAAATATACTTTTGGTCTATTATCATCATACAGATCCCCCATTTACTCTATTCATCTTTAAATGATGTCACTTTGTTCCAATATTATTTCACCTTTTTCCGATTTTGAATACCTAGTGATGTTACATCGCTTCTTCCCTGTTAATATAATTATCTGTTGGTGCATGGCATGTGTAGTAATGGAACTACTGCTGCTACTGCTACTACTACTACTGCTGCTGCTGCTGCTACTACTACTACCACTACTACTACTCGTCAAGTGCCTTGCTCACTGGTTCCCACACATTCACAACAAATTTGGGAAGGGCTCAAGGTGGATCTCTGTGTGTGTGTGTGTGTGTGTGTGTGTGTGTATGCTATCGCCTGTGTGAGTGAGTGAGTGAGAGAGAGAGATAGAGAGAGATAGAGAGAGATAGAGAAAGGTAGAGAGAGATAGATAGAGAGAGAAAGAGAGAGTGGAGGGGGGGGGGAAAGATGGAGCTTGCTATGATAAGCTGTTACAGTAAAAATCACATTATTTACAGCGTATATGTACAAGAACAATAAATAAAAACAATTCAAAGGCGAAATGGCAAATGTAAACTTTAATATCTGCAGTACACACATTAATTTTTGAACAATAAATAAGTAAACACATTTTCTAACATTCTTAATCTCAGGAATCTGTGTTTTGCAAACACAACTGAAGGGTAATTAAATAAAGGGAGGGAAAAAATCAACCTTGGAAGGCGTCTTGTCTAGAAAGTATATAAAGCGTCTTTAACAATTTGATTAGATTATCACATTCGCAATTACATAAAGAATTGATTACGACCCTTTCACGAGTATCTCTTCTTCTTCTTAGCTTTCGTCATCTGTAAACTCCGGCGGAAGGTCCTGGTAGTTCGGCCTCATCTTGACTTTGTTCTTGTTCTCGGAATCCAGTGTTGCGTGCACGTCCGTGTTTCAGATTTGGCTTATTGCGTTTTCTCATCCGGGACTTGTGCCCAAGGGATTCTCATCAGATCGGTGATACGTTGTGTCACCGGTTGTTTGTCGCCCCTTGTGCAGTACTGCTGGGGGTTGATTTTCATTCATTCAACGTGAGACCGTATTCAAGCTCAAATCAGTCGGCAGCATTAATAACAGAGGTTACAAGAGTAATTTTCTCATGTTTTATATATCGGTTCTAATTTTTAAAAAAAGTTAAGTTCTGCGTCGTCTCAACAAAGAAGTTTTGACTACAGCTGCCTATGTTGTCTTTGGTTTAAATATATGGTGAGGACCCAATCTCTTCCACGGTGCGACTCTTGTATCATGAGACAACCACGAGAACGATTTCTTTAAAACTGCCCACTCTGGGGAACGAACCCTAGTCCTCGAGGATCATGAAATTCTTAACCGCATTCACTAACATATCACCAACAGAGTCCGCCTGGGACGCGACCGTGTGATTCTCATCGGAATGGTGGCACTTTGTGTCACCGGGTGTTTAACGTTGTGCTTGTTGTGCGATCATGATAGGGTTGAACTTCATTCGAAACTGAGTTAATGATTCTAATCTTCAGATAAGAAACACTGAATCCCAGAACGTTGTGTAGTTTAACTGCCTACGCCTCAAAGTTTTTAAATGTAGCAAAATACGTCTAGTCAACAGCATATTAATATCAACCTTATTTGTTGTTGCTAAAAACTAAATGTAAAATTTGCCTAGAAAAACCACAACAGCCAAAGTACCACTTCTGAATTTTGTTTTTGTTCCAGAATTTGAGTTTTTCATGCACGTCCATTTCTACAGTTCTGGCTTGTTTACATGCCGACTGTTGGTCCCCCGCCTGTCATGCAGATGGACCCCGACTTGGAAGGAAATGCCCCTGATTAATCGCCTTCTAGGACATGTCTGTTTGGTGGCAGTGGGTAAATATCCCCCCCCCTTCCCCCAAACTCTCCTCAAAAATGGGGCTCGAAATCCACACAGGAAGAAGAGCTGCAAACGCAAAGATGAAGTAAACAGAGAGAAAACACGTGGTTCTGTCGTAAAATGATAATGGAGCACACTACATTTGTGTGCCAGAAGAACGAATTAAAGAACATGAGGAAGACACGGGAGCAGATGGAATGACAACATCAACAATATTTTACAACGACACAGACGTAAAAGGGTAGGGGAGGGGGGGGGGTAGACTATGGAGTCTCCATTGGTATCTTGGCGAAGTGGCAACAATCAATTAATACTTAAGAATAAAGGAGTTCAGCAAAGACACTTTAGGGAACAAGTAGTTCTATTTACAGTTCTGATACAAAGAGATACTATACGAACTGTCTGTGATAGAAGACAGCACGGATATCATATTATCTTTAGGACGGTCAAGGAGTGAATAGTGAATTGTCTGATGCTGAAAGAGTTATATCCTTACCCCGGCTGTTGTCTCCGGTCTTAATATAATCCAGTTTAACTGTGTTTTTGGGACCTGAACTTGGGGGATTGACCTCCGAATGGTGGCCACCTTATGTCATTGGGTGTTAGTTGCTCGTTGCGTGGTTCTGGTGGGTTTGAAGGTCAGTCAGTCAGACCTTCCTTAACGGAACTACACTTCCCCTTTATGCACACGTGGGTATGTTGTTATATCTAACATCGTGTTTTCAGCTAGCATTTGTTCACAGGTCGACATAATATAATTTGCTTTAACCATTATAATTGTTTTATTATCTTTGAAATACTAAGATCTTAACAAACGCAGAAAATTAATTGTTTATTTTGCTGGTTTCCCATGACCTCTGTCTTACCAGTGAAGCATAGGCCCTCAACCTGCTCACACCACGTCATTCTCTAGTTGTATTGTGTATATATATATGTGTGTGTGTATGTGTGCGTGTGTTTGTGTGCACGTGTACGTGGTCTGGCTCTGTACCTTTGACACCGCGGGTTTCAGTGCGAAGTCACTGTTAAATTGTATCTATGTAGTTTTCAGTGTCTGACATATCCAACGCCTGCGATTCTTTCCCACCTCTCGATTTACTAAAATGTGTTAAGTTCTCTCCCAAAGCTACACTGGTCATTCTGACCTACAATTTAATTGCTTTTTACATGTACCAGTTAAGGAATGCTTGTAGTAATTAGTTGTATCCTTCCCATTTTGTCTGTGGCATACAGCAATAGTGGTTTGTATCTTGGAGCTAGAGCAGTTCAGGTCAATATACAAAGATCACTGGTATTGTCTATTTTCTTATACGGATATGAGAGTCTGAATCTCACTGTGGAAATGAACAGGAGGATTCAGGCTTTCGAATGTACCCGTAAATGCAGTAGACGCATTTTACCAATCCATTATTTAGGAAAAAAAAAAAAAAAAAAAACAAGAAAAAAAAACTAATAATTATGTAGGAGACAAAACACAACAAATTTGCAGGACATCATGAGCCCTTCTTGACAGTGGTCAAATGTCGCAAGTTAGCTTGGTTTGGGCACGTGGTAAGACATGATTCGATTGCAAAAAACTTTACTTCAAGCAACACTAGGGGGGTAGTTGGAGAAGAGGAGGGCAAAGAAGAACTGGAATGACAACATCAAGAAATGGACAGGACTAAATTATCATACACTTATTTATCAAGCGGAAGACAGAAAAAATGGCGGGTTTTATGTGCTAGTGCTTCCACCAATACACCTTCACGACCTGAAAGGGTCAAGGGTTATGTTAGTTAGCAGCATAGAGCTAAATGTTCTAATTTCTGTACTAGTTTTAACACAGGGAGAAGGGGCTGGTCGAACGATTTGAATGTTAGGCTCTCAAGCGGGAGACCCGTGTTCGAATCCGCGGTAGGGCTTGGGATTTCTTTCTGTCTGGGGCAAAATAAAATCTTCACCTGCATAGTCGGTGGCAACAGCACTAGCCATGCGGCCATAAATCCTCAGGTTCAAAGACCCCCTGCCTACACCGCAAAAGTGGTAATAAAGGCAGTTATTGGCAGTTTGAGTTCACTGTAGCACCTATACGATCTATTATTAGGTTACTGATATATTTGTTTAACAACAGAAATTAACAACAAGCTGGAGTTAATCGCCCAACTCACACCATAGGGCGAATTATTTACATTGGTTTATCCTCACATTTTTAGACAAGCGGGTACTCTTTGACTGATAAGGTAATGAATTGTATGTAGCTTTTACTTCTCAGGAAATATCTTCATGACCATTTCAGGCAGTCAATGAAAACATCCCTTCCTTGAAGGAGGATCCATGTAAACCAGGCCGGAAGTGTGCTTGTCACTGCGCGAACGAGACCGACTTTAACAATAATTATAACAAAACTAATAATAATAATAATAATTATGATGATGATGATAATAATAATAATAATAATAATAATAATCCTACATACAGGGTCCAATAATAACATGTTTACGTATTTCATAATAATAATAATTATTATTCCATATGGATAAGATAAAACTGAGCTTATACAGGTCTAAGGATGCCTACAAGTTTACCTTTGCCTTCTACAGGTGAACGAGGCTCCCAAACTGATTACCGTTAGCATCCAGACCAGGTGCGCCGCCATGAAGTTAACACTGGTGGGGGGGGGGGAGGGGACCTTACACCCCCCCCCTCCTTACCACCGGCCTTAAAATCCTTAATTTAAAAATTTGGTCAAGCCCGCTCACCCAAGTTTGGCCAGTTGGGGAGTGTCAGCCCCCCCCCCCCTCCAGCCAATGCTTTCATCTCCTCTAGGAAACAACTGGGCTGAGGCTCAGACCCCCGTAAGCCCCTTTCCCTGGTAAGCCCCTTCCCAAATTAGGTAAGAAACATCGGGGGACTCCCCAGACCACGCCCTCCTTACACCATTAAAAATGTTTATGGAAAAAAAAAACTGGGTCAGGAAGGGGGTGGGCGCTCAGGTTGTTAGGTTGTCCCTTTAAAAAACATTGGGGCTGGAAAGGGGGGGGGGGGGGGCACCTCAGCATCTTTATTCAATAATTTCGTACATACATTATCTTTTAAATTGTATGTTAATGAATTTCAAATTATTTCATGTATATCATTACATTTATTTGCCACTGAGCATATATATATATATATATATATATATATATATATATATATATATATATATATATATATATATATATATATATATATATATATATATATAAACTTTTTAATGCTTAAATACATCTCAGCTCCTTGGTACTAAAATTTCTTTTTAACTATTTGATATTAAAATACATCTCAATTAGCAAATGTTATATTTTAACGTAAAGCATAGACGTAAGATATATTTTAACTCCTTGATATTAAAATATATCTTAACTACTTGATATTAAAATATATCTTAACTACTTGATATTAAAATATATTTTAACTCTGGATATTAAAAATATATCATGACTACTTGATACTAAAAGTCTACTTTTCTCTTTAAAAATGTGCAAGAGGCTTAGTGGCATCCTTGATCACGTGTAATAGTTCTCTTTTTAGGTATTTATTTATACTTTTCACATTTTTTAAAATATAGTATATTTGTTATTGAATGCATAATAATAATAATAGTTAAATTAATAATAATATGGTGTCCCCACAGAAGCTACTTAGGCCAATATAAACGCATCAACGGAATTGCTACATAGATTATTTAGTAAAGTTTGGGAGACAGAAGAAATACCAGCAGACTGGAGAGAAGGTTATCTAGTCTTCGGCCAAACAGATCCCATACTGGCCAGAAAGCTACATTACGTATAGAAATATAGCAAAGCATTAAATTTAATTCATCATTTTAGACTAGATTCACAGAATGCGAAAAAGGCTTTTGACAGCATTGAAAGGGAACTTTTCTGGAAATTAATGTGGCATTATGGAATCACACAGAACATTATTAACTTAGTAGAGGCAACATAAAACGACGTGAGTTCTTAATGAGGGAACGCTAACAGACACATTTGAAATAAAATCAGGTATATTTTGTCGCCTTTTCTATTTTTTTTTTGCTCGCAATACACTGGATTATGAAGACAGCAACTGCTAATAACACCAGGAATGGAATTAATTAGACCCCTTTTAAACAGCTTAATGATCTGGACTTCGCTGATGATATTTCTTTTCTGTCCCCCTCACGGAATTAGATGCAAGATACATTAAATATACTTGATGCGAGATCACAACAGCTAGGTGCGAAAATATATAAGAGAAAGACAAAGATAATAAGAATTTTTCAGGCAAATAGTAATGTAGTTTTTCTTAATGGTATCCAATTCTAAGTCGTGGAGTTGTACACCTGTTTGGGCAGTAATGTAGATAAAGAACTGATAGAGATATTAATATACAAGTACCGAAACAAGAGGAGCTTTCATAGCGCTAGGAAATTTGCGGAGGTTAAAAGAAATTAAAACTAATACTAAATATGAAATTTTTAATTCTTATGTCAAATTATTACTTTTTGTTTGGAGCGGAAACACGGAGAACAACTAAGGCCATTACTAATAAACTACAGACTCATTAACTGGTGCCTGCGCAGAATAGAGGGAATTACATGGTATCATACAGCACTAATGTTGAGAGAGAAATAAACATGTTTCAATGAACCAAGAGGTTAGCAAAAGACGCAAGCGTCGGATAGAACGCACGTTGAGAAAACCTAAGAACATTATAACTAGAATGTCCTTGCACTGGAACCCACAGGGGCACAGGAATAAAGGAGGGCAAAAAAACAAAACAAAAAAACACACACACACGGAGAAGGGAGCTAGAGAGGGAAGTTAAAAAGATGAGAAGGACATGGGAAGAGCTGCATGTGATAGCGAAGTATAGAACGACTTGGCGAAGTTAGTTGGGAGCCTATGCTCCATTTGGGGGGCCAGAAGGCATACAAATAATAATAATAATAATAATAATAATAATAATAATAATAATAATAATAATAATAATAATAATAATAATAATAATCCCTTAACTAAAAGCTCACCACCGCCACCAAGAAAGCGTATAAGGGGCTGCTCCCCCCCTCCCCCGCCTAACAATTTTTTCTTTGCCTCTTCACCCGGATTTATGCATAACGTAAATAAGCTACAGCATAGTGCCTCACAGCCTGAAGGGGCAACAAAACACCACCCCCCCCCCCACCCACGAAGAAATGCAGTTTTCTTTTAATCTACTATAAATTACCCCCACCCACCCCACCCCACCGAAATTGTCTGATATTATTTAAAGGGAGTAGTAGCAGCGGTTCATTTTACACCATCAGGAGATCACACAAGCGATAAACACAAGGAACTGTGATAAACATTCTGTGTGCTTTTCATTGGCACAAGAGCGGAGCAACTATGGGGTGACCCGTTTGCTATGAAGCTGAAACTAAGATTACCAGATTACCAGATAAACACCTGATGACACAAAGTGCCACTATGTGGATGCGGATCACCTATGGAGAGGTCCCGGAAACCGCGTTCAGCCATTAGACCATATTTATGGCCGGGCTATATTGCTGCCCCTGGCAAGAGCCAGGGTGGGGCGTCAAAATAACGAAAAATTGCATTATGAGAGTGTTAATTAAAGGGAGGGAACCAGCTGGAAAATAATAAATTATGCAAGTTTTGGCTAATGGTTAAAGATATCTAAATATGATAAGATCTTATGTAGTTTTGCATTAGCCTTCCGTACCTATGATATAAACAATAAATCACAGAGAAATAAAGTTGTGTGTGTGTGTATATATATATATATATATATATATATATATATATATATATATATATATATATATGTGTGTGTGTGTGTGTGTGTGTGTGTGTTTATTTAATACTTACTTCCATGTGTATTAAAAATTCCTTACGTCCTTCTTAGGACGTAATTTTTTTGTTATTTGAAGCCCCACTCTGGCTTTTTCCAGGGGCCGCAATATAGGCAGGCCATCAATATGGCCAATTGTCTGAACGCGGTTTCTGGGACCTCTCCACGGTGATCCTCATCCGCATGGTGGCACTTTGTGTCATCGGGTGTTTATCGCTTGTGTGATGTTTTGGTGGTGTAGAAAGTCAAGTCAAGTCACTTCCATGAAACGAAGACACACATTTTGGTTTTCAGTAAGTTTGCTGTAGTATAATCTAGTCATCTCCTTGAGAGATGCAGTTTTTCGTTATTTTGATACTCCACCCTGGCTCTTGCCAGGGGCCGCAATTATAGCCCGACCATAAATATGGTCTAATGGCTGAATGCGGTTTCTGGAACCTCTCCACGGTAATCCACATCCACATGGTGACACTTTGTGTCACCGGGTGTTTATCGCTTGTGTGATGTCCAAGTGGGGTAAAAATCTACTACTATATGCAGCTAAAAGGTTGTGTAGCTTCTCAGACATAGTTAAGCTATAACTAATATTAACTATGCATCTAAGTTAAATTTTCTTATATTGATATCCAAAATGTATCAAAAGTTTAATTATTAAAATCCTAATTCAAGTTAAACCGTAGAAATATTTCTGGTATATTGTATTTGACTTTTATTTATTCTAACATGTAGCCTAATGGAAGTAAATACAATAATCAGCTTGGTACACGTCAACCTAGCCTTTTCATTAACTTGGTACATTAAAGTCACGTTAAGTGAAGGCTGTGAGATAAATATGTATACACAACAGAGGTCTCAGGAATGCATATCTATCTTAGGGCCCCATCAAATCTAAACCCAGTGCTGCTTGCTTTGGCTCATTGAGTCTGCGAGAACACTGCTAGTTTTGATGACATATTTGACAGGGAGTTGCCAGTTGTTGTCTTTCAGTCGTACATCTGCTGCTACATCGTTTACATCCACCATTATTTTCTGGCAAGCTTATTACGATGAGACAAACTTTCTCATAAACTTAAAAATCTGGGGAAAAGAATAGCAAGCAACATGGTTATCTACAGAAAGAAGTCAAACATAAGCAGATTTGTATACAATATTGTAAGATAAGAGTAAAGAACTCTTTTCGTGCCTTTGTCACATTGAGTGTTACAGTAAAAGTAAAGAACCCCTTTCCGCGCTTTTTGTCACATTGGGCATCATAGTAAAAGTAAAGAAAAAAGGACCCCCCCCCCCTGCTTTCAGGGGTATTGTGAACATAGGGCCACACCTATATTTTATAGACAAATTGGCACTTCATAGGTGATGTGGTCAACATAACGCCGACCCGAAATATTACCCATTTTAGACTGGGTCGACTTGGTAGCCTAGTCCACGGCCTTCTCTATTTATAGGCCAACTAGGTCAACGGGGATTCCCGTTCTTGTGCAATAATTGAGTCCCTCTGTGTTAACAGTTTTTATCGAGGAGATGTATACACTAATTAAACTACAATTTCAATCACTTTCGACATATCTGATAGAACTATACGTCATTTTTAAGGTAAATATGTGGGCTATTTAAATATAACAATAAAGACTCTTACAGACAAACAAAAATGTTTTTGCTACAGGCAACATGAACATAAACATCAATAACTTGTAGAAATAGACTGAAAGCTATTCCAGCAAAAGTAAAGAAATATCATTACTAACTCTTTGATTCTGAGAGGGTACTGTTGCATCAGAGGAGCCGGGCGGGGGAGGAGGGAGGAGGGTTGACATTTGTACTTTATCAAATTCAGCACATCAGAATACTGCTGTGAAACATACACAAGACTGAAGTCCAGAATTAGATGAACAACCAGAAGTTTACAGCCAGTGTTTGCGAAGCAGAAAATTAACAAAAATTAACGCAGACTGTACAATTGCAAATATGCATAAGAAGTAGATGAACAACCAGAAGTTTCTGCCAGTGTTCGTGAAGCAGAAAAATCATAAAAATGAACACAGACTGTACAACTGCAAATGTGCATAAGAAGTAGATGAACAACCACAAGTTTCTGCCAGTGTTCGCGAAGCAGAAAATTCACAAAAATGAACACAGACCGTACAACTGCAAATGTGCATACGAAGTAGACGAACAACCAGAAGTTTCTGCCAGTGTTCACGAACAGAAAATTCACAAAAATGAACATAGACCATACAACTGCAAATGTGCATAAGAAGTAGATGAACAACAAGAAGTTTCTGCCAGTGTTCGCGAAGCAGAAAATTCACAAAAATGAACACAGACCGTACAACTGCAAATGTGCATAAGAAGTAGATGAACAACGAGAAGTTTCTGCCAGTGTTCGCGAGCAAAAAAATTAACAAAAATGAACACAGACCATACAACTGCTAATTTGCATAAGAAGTTGATGAACAACCGGAAGTTTCTGCCAGTGTTCGCGAAGCAGAAAATTCACAAAAATGAACACAGACCGTACAACTGCAATTGTGCATAAGAAGTAGATGAACAACCACAAGTTTCTGCCAGTGTTCGCAAAGCAGAAAATTCACAAAAATGAACACAGACCGTACAACTGCAAATGTGCATAAAAAGTAGATGAACGACCAAAAGTTTCTGCTAGCGTTTACAGCCAGTGTTCACGAAGCAGAAAATTCACAAAAATGAACACAGACCGTACAACTGCAAATGTGCATAAGAAGTAGATAAACAACCAGAAGTTTCTGCCAGTGTTCGCGAAGCAGAAAATTCACAAAAATGAACACACACTGTACAACTGCAAATGTGCAAAAGAAGTAGATGAACAACCAGAAATTTCTGCCAGAGTTTACAGCCAGTGTTCGCAAGGCAGAAAATTCACAAAAATAATAATATTATTAGTGTATTTCTATAACATATAAGTATACTGTTAGTCAACAATTAGTAAAGAGGCAATGAGTGACATGCTGAGAGAGGTTAGTTAGTAAATAAAATATAGTTTGTATGCACTTACCCAGAGCTCCGAAATATCTTGACACAATTTATTCACAATTTGATTTCTACATTTAAAGTAAAAAAAAAGAATAAACAGCCTGTTCCCAAAAGTTTAAACTACTGACTAGAAACAGTGACACATACATCACATTACGACTGTCTTCCGTGAATTAAAATCAAAATTAAAATTGCTGTATATCCACTTTACAATATCCGCTTGTAGATTTGTAATATGAATACGTTTAGAACACAGGACTTTGTAAGCATATTAAAATATCACACAATGCAACATGGAAACGCTTCCAGTAACCTATTTTCGAGGGGACTCCTCCAAAACGTACCATGATTTAGTTGTCAGGACCAATATAAACAGCTCAAGATGGGCGTGCCTAGTCCATCTTTGAGGGAGGAAAAAATCCCTTCGATGAGGCTTTTAACCCTTGATTCTCAGGCTGGCTATTGAGCGCGTCGCCACCACACTATGGCGGCCTTCTTGCAAGATACAAAAAAAGTTATTCGCCTGTCCTATACAGGACTTTGCATTACCAACAGAATTTTTTTTTTTTTTTTTTTTTTTTTTTTTTTTTTTTTTGGTTTGTTGTTGGCAGTTTGTGATTGAACTATGCAGTTCCACTTTGATTAGTTTGCCATTACTTTCTAAGCGGTCGGCAGTCAATACCACTATTGAAAGCAACGAAAGGCGGTGTGCTGCCAAATGAAAATCGAACTTGGCACAAGGAAGTTGAGAAGCGCGCTCGCAACGCCTACGCCACAGACACTGACTTGTAACATTAAATATATGTGGCTGGGGAACAAAGCAGAGTAAACTACAGAAAAGTAGGTAGGTGCTTTGCTAAAAATGTTTTTTTTTTAAATTGGTTCATATAATTTGATTCACCAAGAGGTAAAAGAAGACCAAGAGGAAGCTCGAATGAACAAGTTACAGAGAGCCTGATATTTCACAATATCAAAACACAGCTAGCAAGAGATGGCAACCTTCTTCAGATGCCTATCATCTTCTGACCTGCGACCCCAGCGACACAAAGCAGACAACTAACAAGACAAGAAGATAAAGAAGGTATTCTCTGGAAAGGATGAGACCGAATGCGCAAAACTTAAAGTGGGATTTTTCACGGATCTTAAGATTACCTATACTATTGCTTATATTAATTCACAAATTATCTCCCCCTCCCCATTTTTCTACACAAAACCCAGTGACGAAGAACACAATACTGAGTTACGAAGTGCACAAAACACAGTGACGAAGTACACAAAATCGAGTGACGAAATAGGCAAAACCCAGTGACGTACACAAAATCCAGTAACGAGGTACACAAAACCCAGTGACGAATTACACATACCCAGTGTCGAAGTACACATAAACTGAAAGTCTCATCCTCTCCATCGGGACAGTCGGAGTTCCCATCACAGATCAGCCTGTCATAGAGACACCGGCTCTGGTCGGAGGGACACCTCAAGGGCTTGGTCCCGTCACTTTCCTGATGACAGACCTCTGTTGACACAGATTAAACAATGTCAATTTGTCATTGTTATCTCCTACCAAGCAACAAGAGGAATATGACTGGTTGCTTTTTATCTGCTTCAAACAATGCGTCCTTTTAAATTTTACAGTTGGTCAGCAATTACTAAAAAAAGAAATCTGCCCATTCAGCTGATAACATAATTCTCTTTACAATCCTTTAGCACAGTAGGGTACACTGAAATATCTAATAAGGATGTAAAGTTTTCTTGCGAAACATCTGGGCTTGAAAGAGCTAAACAAGAAAATAAAGGCCTTTTAGTAAACGTTACAGCCAAATTCTTGGAATACTCTCTCTCTCTCTCTCTCTCTCTCTCTCTCTCTCTCTCTCTCTCTGTCTCTATATATATATATATATATATATATATATATATATATATATATATATATATATATATATATATATGTGTGTGTGTATATATATATCCCCCTCTCTTTCTCTCTCTCTCTCTCTCTGTGTGAACAAGGCGAGGTCGGGGGAGAGAGAGAAAGTGGAGTAAAACACGCTTAAAAAGTAAAAAACAGTTGAGTACAATACATATTTCTATTTCAGGCTCTCGCACACACATAATAAATAAGTTATGAAAAATACGGCACACTATCAGTGTACTCAATGTGCCCATTAGGACAACCATAGAGATATCACAGTGCGGTAAAAGTGATTCTATACAAATAAAATCGAGCCGAACCATCAAAGATGAATAACCTTGTTTTGATCTAAAATTCTGTACGTTTGGTTCAATCCACAAACTTTGGTATTGATGCTTTGGTGGTTACGCACTGCTTTGATTTGATGGACGGGTGTAGGCAGACCAGAGCAATGATACATGAAATCCTGAATCTTCTGCACGCATCTGTCTAGCTAGGATGGGATTCATCATCATCATCGTCACATAATCGTTGTTATCGTCATCCATTTATGACATTATATATCACATAGGTGAAGGCAGTCTCTGCTGCCTTCCGCTATCTTGAGAATTGACATGCTGTCATTGTAACAAACTCACAGAGCATGTTAAGAAAGGTGAAGACAGGCATTCTTCGTGCAGAGTGGCAAGCATCACTTCAGAGGTCCTGGGTAGCTAAGATCCTTTGGATATTTTCTCCAGGTCATGCCGCTTTTTGGGGGAAATGAGCAGACAGATAGACTGGCTAGCTCTGCACCACTTGGTGGTGAACTGTTGTATGACAAGCTAGATATTGTAAGGGCCCTCTGGGAACGAGTGAACAGTGCGGAGGCGCAGATAGATCATTACGGTCTGGGAAAAATGGCACTGCAAGGGGATCTGGCCGACGCTCAAGACTTAGGGGGAAGGATGAGACGGATATACAATCAAACGGTTACTGGTGCCATCGGAACTGGAACTCTTCACCTGCTGCCGAAGATGGGGACGAAACGCTAAAAGGAGTGTCTCGAGTGCTGTGATGTAGATTCTCAATTCAACTTTCAACATTCAACACATCACATAGGACTTGAAGTCTGTTCCTGCATTCCATCTGTTCTCTACAGTACAGTCCTTTCGATATCAGAGATGCGGACAGGTCTAGAACCTCTATCTTCTCTAACTAATGTTCTTTGTAAAGCTTTTCTAGGAAGGCCCACCTTTTCTTCGGTCCATTCCTTTTCGGCGAGTTTCTGTAGCAATGTTATTGTTACAGAGTTAGGGAGCTATCCTCAAGCCGTCATGCTCTGCTCTCATCTGGACTAGCGACCAGCAATGGCGGAGATAGGGGGTCTTCGTAGCGAGGTGGTCAAGCCGTTTGTCTTCATGCTCTGAAGGTCCTGGGTTCGTTTCATGGGTGTTCAGTTCACGAGTGCAATTTTTTACGGTAATCCCTGCGGATCGTCACCGGAGCTACATAGTTCGTGCTCTGTGCAATGCTCTGCAGGCGGCTAGCCGTTCTGCCTAGAGAAACCTAGCCATATGGGATAAAAACCACTGCAATGAAGTCGATCCTCCCGTCTCTGACCTTTAACCTTAATGACAGAGATGAAAAAACACACAAAAACCTCTCTCGGATGGCTCTAACAGCTGCAAGGGTCTCTCCCTTTCCGGTGATCGTTCATGCTTTTCATTTATCCGAACCCTTCGAGGCCGATCTGTGGACATACAAAATTAAGGTAATTGGAACGGGTGACATGAGCAAGTGTGGGATGCAGAGGTTTACCAGCACATGTGGAAAAGGACCCAAGCGATACCTATCTACACATTATCCTGGGTGGTGAATTGATGCATGACAAGGCAGATGCGGTTAAGGCCATTTGGGAATCGAAAGAGAGACTGGATTATTATAGCCTGCAGAAAATGATGCACCTGGGTGTGGCCAAAGGGTCTGGCCGGCTCAGTACACCCAGAGGAGAGCAAGACGGACATATAACCAGACAATAACCGGTGCCATTAGTATTGGAACTCTGCGCTTGCTTCTGAAGATGGGGACAGAGCGCGTATGGGAATGCTCCTGAGTGCTATGATGTCAGTTCTTGATTTAACTGAATACAGCTCAACTCCAGTGGTTATCCTAGAGATTCCAAACCAGGGTCTAGGTAGGGTAACCACACGTCCCGTTTTCACCAGAACTGTCCCTTTCTCTTAGGTGTGCCTCAATCATTCCTCTAAAACAGAAAACACACTTATAATTATTTCTGTTCACCTTAGTACATTTTATAGTCGTAGCAACCATTAATGCCTAGAGCCAGAGTAGGGCTTCAAAAGACGAAAAATTGCACCCCACAAGAGGATGGCTAGATAATTTTAAATGTTAGTAGTAGTAGTACTTTTACCCCACCAGGACATCACACAAGCGATAAACACCCGATAACACAAAGTGCCACCATGTGGAAGAGGATCAGCCGTCGAGTGGTCCCAGAAACTACGTTCAGCCATTAGGCCAAATTAATGGCCGGACTATATTGCGACCCTTGCGAAATAACGAAAAATTGCACCCCACAAGGGGACTACTAAGGTTTTTATAAATT
>CAJHNH020002367.1:241779-246779 GCA_905116865.2 Candidula unifasciata | reverse complement strand
ATGACTCTCCATGCATGGCGGTTCGTTGCAATCTGTTGTAGGTCTTGGATGTTTGAGTGGCCCATGAGTGAGCCTTCCCTGATGATAGTTCTACGTAGGGTTTCCTTTGGTCTTCCACGAGATCTTTTCCCCTGTGGTGTCCAAATGAGGGCTTGGTAAGGAAGTCTTTAATTATCCATTCTAAGGGCGTGGCCGACATAGTTCCAGTGGCGTTTTCGTATAAAATTAGACACATACTCTTGCCTGTATTCTTGCATTATTTGTGTATTGGTTCGGAAATCTGACCACTTGAAATTTAGTATTCTTCTAAGGCATTTATTTTCAAAACTAATTGTGTGTCTAGAGTTTTCGTTGATTTCCTGCTTTCGCATCCATAGGTTAGTACTGGAATCACACAAGAACGGACTACAGATCCTAAATTAAATCAAGCAAATGAATAATAATCACGTTAAACAGCTGTTTATTTTCCTTAACAAAACATCAGCGTGGTTCACCAATAACATTAACAACAACCAACGTGTTCGACCAGAATTTAAAGCAATCATCAGCTAACAAGGAAATATGATAATGACATCATATGCCAAGCGAGATTACCTCAAAAACGGAAACATATTTAACATGTACGTTAAACTTCAATATGAAACCCACCCCCCCTCCCCCCCCCCAAAAAAAATGGAGATCAATTATAACACCATCTAACCAAAACAAACGTACGATTATCGCGAACACGAGCCAGTCTAGCGTCGCTTAGCCGGTCCGATCTGACACACCTGTGCGTTGAGACTAAGTGCAGTCAACAACGGCAAACAGGGCGTCTTGACCATACCAGAGCGACCGCCAAAATAGGAGAATACTGAATGAGTTTTGCCTATTTATACATAGTGACCAGATTTTCCCCCATTTTACTGTTTAAGACTAAAAGCTTTTCCTGTGGCATCCTTGTCATTTTAAAGCCGGATTAAATCAAAATCGTTGAGCTGATGAACAGTAGTCTTCCAGCCTATTAAACATTACACACACACTCACACACACACACTCACTCACGCAGGCACGCACGAGCACACACACATGCAGTGCGAAAATCACCTTCCATTAAAATCGTGGGGAGAAAGTGGCTTTCTTCTGTTTCTTTGGCGAGAAAGGTTTGAAAACCCTATCTAACGTTGACTGAGTCTGTCGTTTTTTCAAGACCCTGCTAATATGATCTATGACATTGTCAGTGAAGACATTTGTGGCTCTAACAACAACATCTTGATTTTGATGTTACTTGTACACCAATTTTTCTAATTTGACCTAACGCGGCAAGAGTTCTTTTAACTCTTTCAGGACAGCTTTTTTTATGGGGTTTGGACAGCATTAATTTCGAGCTGATTTTTTTTTTTTTTTTACTGCAACATGAAAAAGCTAAAACCTTCCTGGGGAAAAGGTGTTGACTTGATAGAGACATATAATGTATCAAATTTAACTGAAACGAATGCAGAATAAATCTAAACTATTTAATTCAGTATAATAACAAAAAATTACAGTCACACAACATTCAAGTATGTTGGACAGGTATGCAGATTATTTTCACACGAAATGTCGTACTTAACTTACTTTTTACTTGTTCAACAACAATGTTATTAATTTTTAAGAGTTCATATGCCTTCTCTATTCAATTGCGCATCAGCCAGTCTTTATTTGAAATAATTAATTTTAAAAACTTTTGATTTTATGACCGCTTTCGTATGACATGTCAAACTTCACACCAACCAAAATCGGGAAAAACAGCTATCAGAACAGAGATGATGCGACTGAAATATTTTGTTGAACTTCACCCTAACCTTTAGCCATGTAAGTGACCAAAACGTTCAATGTCGAAAAAAGACTGCATGCTAGTTCCAAAGTTCCATGTCTCGATTTCACAAAAAAAAAAAAAAAAAAAAAAAAAAAAAAAAATTCTCAATAGTACAAATCGACAACGAAAAATTGTTTTTGCCAAAGTTCAAAATTTGCTCCGCTCCAAGCCTTCTTAAATAAATTCGAAGCATAGAAGTTAAGTTCTCTTCAATGTAAACCCCCTTTCCCTGCCTTGTCGATCATCTTGAGGCAGGCAACGATGTGAAAGCGATTTTTCCAAAACGCTTTGAGAGTGAGGTTGGTCCCTTCAGTCACCTGAAAACAATGCTCGAATAGTGTTTTAGTGTAGAGCTTCTTAAAATTAGAAATAACTTGCTGGTCCAAGGGCTGGAGTAACGGAGTGGTGTTGGGAGGCAGAAACTGGATCTTGATGAACTTAAATTCTTCAGAGAGATCATTTTGTAGGCCTGGAGGATTTCCGTACATATATCACAATATAACAAAAGTTTGAGAAAATGTGTGATCACAAGCGACATTACGATGCCACTGGAACGAGTGCTAAACACAGACTGATGTAACATGCGCACAATTTGGGACTTTCCCTTTCCTTGCCACTCGTTATGCGAAACGTCGCTCGTTAAGCAAGTCATTCTTTTACAATTTATTTTGCTCGTTGTGCGAATTACTCGTTATGAGAGGTGCTCGTTAAGCGAGGTTCTACTGTATGTGGCGGAGATTCATCTGCGACAGAGCAGTAAGAACAGTTCTAGACCCCCCCCCCCCTAATCATTTGGTATGGAAAAATCACATAAAATTGTACTTTTGGTCCTAATGTGATAGATTCAAAAGCCACTAAAGTGGCGTAAGGTCCATAAAGAGTTCTCACTTTTTAGGAATGATCCCTTTTTATTGATCACTTCAATTTCTGGCGACGCTCTTCATCCTAATCCCCTAATTATTCCCGTGCGGTTCGGAACTCCTTTAGCTCTTCAGTAGTCAGCCCAGTGGTATGCTCCTCTACAGCGTCTCTATGTACATTATATGAACTTCCAATGCATGGTCTTGCCCATAGAGACAACTGTCTCTACAATATATGAGTATATGGCAAGACCCCCCAAGCCTCCACACCTTTCCCTCTTGAGTATATTTCAAGGCCTTTTCCCCCCTAACCCCCCCCCCCCCCAACCACCTGAGTCCTCGCAAATGTTCTGATGTAAAAGAGTATGATATGCAGTCTGGACTGGCTGTATTTTCAGTAGATGGCGGAACCATTTCATTCTTTGTTTGTCAATATAATACAGATAGTCCTTTTTTTCAACGTTCTCTCCAATACTGGTTTTCGTAACCCTGTCTCTTCTTGTGTTCTAAGTAACCTTACGGAGACAGCGAATTACACGTGTAGTTATTTTCTATTCTAGTGCCCCAGTGTAGAGCTATCAGAGGAGATAAACAACAGTTTATTATAAATACCTGTAATAGAATTGAGCAACTCCAGATGCAAGAAAGAGACAGAGACATGTTTAAAGAAATTAAAACATTGAAAGGCGAATTTAGGTATTCTTTTTATGTAATAAGTGATAAAAACGAGGCGAATTTAGGTATTCTTTTCATGTAATAAGTGATAAAAACGGTAACACATTAACGGAAACCAAAAACATATTAGAAAGATAAAAAGAATACTGTAGAGAAATGTTTGAGGATGTGACAAGTAATTCAAAAACAACTTGTAAAAGTTATGAAAAAGAACCAAAGCCTTTACTGGATGAGGTACGATCAGCAATACACAGCCTGAAGAATGAAAAGTCACCAGGCTGCGACGAAATACCAGCAGAACTATTTCAAGCAGGAGTCTCCTCCTGCGTCCGAATCTACCATGCACTGTGCTCGAAGATTTGGAACAGTGGCATTTGGCCTAAAGCGTGGAAAAGAACAATCTATATCCCTCTCCCAAAGAAAGGAAATCTGAAACTATTCTCCAACTACCGAACCATCGCATTAATAAATCATGCTAGCAAAATCCTCTTACGAATTACAATGAAGAGGATTGAAAAGAAATTACAATATGAACTAAATGAAGCACAAGCGGGTTTCAGACAGGATAGTGACTGCAAGATGGGACCACAGTAGAAACGTCATGCGCCCCCGGAAGACTCTTAACAAACTTCAGAGCAGAGCAGCAAGCAATTATTGATTCAGCCAAAGTGCTCAAGGAAAGAAAAATAAAAAACTGCAAAAATGTTTTCCTTTGTGACTGCATGTCAGTCCTCCAGGCGACTCATAGGGATCCACACGAGACAAACATAGACAAAATAGAAAGAGAACTGACCCATCAGCTAAACAAACTCACAGAAAACAATCTGAAAATCGTTCTCCAGTGGATCCTGCTCACTGCGGCATACCAGGAAATTGAGCTAGCAGACAAACTTGCAAAAAAATGGAACACAGAAAGAAACAACACGCCCATTCATTGTCATTACCAGAAATCAAAAAACTTATTAAAGGAAATACCAAGGATTTGTGGAGAGAACAAAAACCAAACAGTAAACATCCACAAGACCCTATCAGCAGACAACAGAAAGCAACATACAACGATTTTTCCGTCTACGAACAGGGGACAACTGCAGGCTCAACTACCACATGCATAAAATAAAGATTGTGCAGTCCCCACAGTGTGCCTGTCAGACAGGACCACAAACACCTCAGCACATTCTGCAGACCTGCCCACTCTACCTGCAACTTCGAAAAGACACCTGGCCTCAAGAGCAAAGTGTGCAGAGCAAGCTATGGGGAACCATGCAGGACCTGCAGCTGACATGCGAGTTCATAGAGGCAACCCACCTGATGGTCTGATCTGAGCATACGAAACCGAACGCAAAGAAGAAGAAGAAGAAGAAGAAGAAGAAGAAGAAGAAGACAGGGTAGAGGAACTAGGGATCACATCCATCTTTAATATGATAATAATTTTTGAAAAATGCAGAGAATGCAAAGTAGATCTTCATATTTGTTTTATTGATTATAGCAAGGCATGTGATTGTGTCCAACACCACAAACTGTGGACTATTATGAAAAGTATGGGGTTTCCAGTGTATTTAGTGCATTGAATCACAAATCTTTATCATAAACAACAAGCAGCCGTCGGAGCAGCTGGTGAAACATCTGAT
>CAJHNH020002367.1:219279-236779 GCA_905116865.2 Candidula unifasciata | reverse complement strand
GAAGTGAACGAACAATAAAGAACATATTAAACAGGGTGGAAGTAAAGTTTTAATTAAAATACACAATAAACAAACTGGAAGCAAACAGAAACTAAACAACATAATACACAAGGTGGAAGTAAAGTTTTAACTAAAATACACAATAAACAGGATGGAAGAAAGTAAAAACTAAACAACAAAATACACAGCGTGGAAGTACAGTTTTAACTAAAATACAAAATAAACAGGCTGACAGTAAACAGAAATAAATAACATACATGCACAGGGTGGAAGTACAGTCTTCACTAAAATAGACAATACACAGGATGGAAGTAAACAAAGCAGAAAAAGCAAAAGTAAGACATGGATGTGTCTTATCCCCAGACCTTTTCTTTCTGTATAGTGAAGTATTTTGGGGAAAGTTAAAGAGAAAACTGCAATAAGAGTTGGAGGATACAATATAAACAATTTGCGTCATGAAGACGACACAGTTTTGATAACTGAAAACTGATTTACAACAACTGTTGGGTATTGGAATGGAGAGTGATAAGAAAGGACTTTCCTTAAATATTAGGAAACGAAAGTAATATTTACATCATAGAGGAAGATAACACCACATTGTGACATCTCAACTGAAGGAAAAAGACTTAACCAAGTCAATAAATTCAAATACCTGCGAACAATCATTTCATCGGATGGAAAATGTGTGACACAGATTAAAAGCAGAATAGGTCAAGCCAAGGCAGCCTTTCAGAAAATGAACAATATTCTATGCAATAAGTCGCTCTCATTTAACGTCAGAGAGAGAGAGAGAGAGAGAGAGAGAGAGAGAGAGAGAGAGAGAGAGAGTGAGAAAGAGAGAGAGAGAAAGAGAAAGAGAGAAAGAGAGAGGGAGAGAAAGAGAGAGAGAGAAAGAGAGAGACAAAGAGAGAGAGAGAGAGAGAGAGTGAGAAAGAGAGAGAGAAAGAGAGAGAGAAAGAGAGAGAGAAAGAGAGAAAGAGAGAGAGAGAGAGAGAGAGAGAGAGAGAGAGAGAGAGAGAGAGTGCTAAAATGTTACATAGAACCCGTTTTGCTGTTTAACAGCGAATCTTCGAATGTCAGTGAACAAACGGGAATTTAGAAGCGACAAGGATGTGGTTTCTGAGTAGAATGTTGCGAATACATTGGACGGCTAGAGCAACTAACAACGATCGTTTGAAAGAAACTAAAGAAAGTAGATCTCTATGTACAACAATCAGAAGAAGACAAATACTGTTCTTTGGCCACTTAATAAGAAAAGATGCATTGGAGAACATCGTGACAACTGGAAAGATCAATGGAAAGAGGGGTAGAGGCAGACCAAGAGAGATGATGCTGGATAGGCTGAAACGATGGCATGGAGGGATATAATCAAGAGAGCTGTTCCAGGCAACCAGGGATCGTAATCTGTTTAGATGCAAGAGAGCCTATGCCAGTTGGCAGGGCACGTGATGATGATGATGTAAACGAAAACTAAACATAATACACAGAGTGAAAGTCAAGTTTTAAAATAAAATACACAATAAACAGACTGGAAGCGAACAAAAACTAAACAACAAAATACACAGGGTGGAAGTACAGTCTAAACTAAAATACACAATTAACAGACTGGAAGCGAACAAAAACTAAACAACAAAATACACAGGGTGGAAGTACAGTCTAAACTAAAATACACAATTAACAGACTGGAAGCGAACAAAAACTAAACAACAAAATACACAGGGTGGAAGTACAGTCTAAACTAAAATACACAATTAACAGACTGGAAGGGAACAAAAACTAAACAACATAATACACATTCACAACTAAAATATACAGTAAACAGGATGGAAGAAAGCCTCTTTAACGCCGAGGAATATTAAACTAACAAGTAGGCCATATATAGTTGTGAAATATAGACAAATATAGCCCAGTTTCTAAAAAAAAAATAAAAGAATTAACAAATCGGTTACAACGTCAAACATCAAAAGAAAATGCCACACTTACAACCATAGATCAGAAATTTAATCTCGAATATTTCCGCATTAAATATTTAAGATATATCACAAACAGTGCCATTTTCACTCAGTCTAATTCAAAAAAGTAAATAGCTTAAAGCATGGAATAATATCGGCATTTAATGTCAGAGGAGTAGATCAGTACATAATGTGGGTGTATTAAAACTAGTTTACAAACTGCAAATGCCAACTTACCATTGAAATATAAAAAGACAAATGGACTATGGATGAAATTCTGAATAAAATAATACAAAGAAAGACGGGGAAAAAAATCACTTTTGAGTATGCAGTGCTAAACAATGAAATACGTTACAATTGCAGAGTAGCTAAATTGACATGGTTTCAAAAGAAATGTAAGGGGGAAAAAAAAGGACATGGAAAGCAAACGCAACACAAAAGAAGTACATGAAAACAGAATAAAACTCAAAAACGGGTGAAAAAAAGTTAAGAGGACATTTTGTGCACATGAGAGGAAAAGATGGAGAAGTTTGAGTTGATAAGAATGATATAATTACTAAACATTGAAAACACAGAGCACTTTTTTTAAGGATAACTGAGGCATCAAATTAAAACCGTCTAATCTTCACGATGGACCAAACATTTAAACACTGAAGTGGAGAAAGTTATTAAATATATGAGCATTGAAAAGCCGCAGGCCCGGACAAAATACAACGGAAATGAAAAGAGAATTAAAGAAATAAATAAAAAGAAGAGACAACTGAAACACTTTGGTCAGATTAAACGACATAACACGCTTTTAAAAACCACACTGAAGGTAAGTGTCGAGGGCAAAAGGTAGGCAACGTTTCAAGTGGGAGCACAACAGTAAGAGAAGAGATAGATGAACAGCAGTCTGAGAGAGTGTACAACCAAGACGAGAGAGAGAGATAATGTATGCTGGAGATTTATTTTTCCTCGTTTGTGTATTTCACTTGTGTTTGAAATTTGTCCTGGAACACCTCTCTGATATCGACAAGAAGACACTCAAACCAATGCCTCTTCATTTTAATAGCCCTGACCACAGCGGTAAAGATGACATATCTGTCACAGCATTAAATTCTTGCTCTGGCGATCATACTACCCGCCTAGCTTTGGAAAATCGCCTTATCCACAGCCTTGGCGTTCGTAGTCCAAGAGGTATCAATATCCAACATACCTTCATCTAAATAGTTCTAATCTTATCACATTTAAAATGTTAATTATTTTATTTTATTTCATATTATTACCATATTCTATTTTTTATCAATATCATTTATGTATCATTAACACTTGCATTTATTTTATTCCCAGTATTGTGACTATATTTTTTAGCCATCGTTTATTTTATTTTATTTCATTTATTCCTCATCACATTTTTTAAACGTCGCTCACGTCACCCCTTAGAGATCTACTTACTCTCCATTCCTCGTTTGTGTATTTCACTTGTGTTTGAAAAAGGCTGCCCGGCCGAAACGTTACGTTGTGTTGTTTTGTGCACGTTTTCCTCTTTCCCATTTTGTTGAGCTTTTTAGTCAAATTTCTCTGGAATTCATTGGAGATCTATTGCAGGCAACCTTCATTCTGAAGACGGAACCTGACTGATTACTGATGATTCAAAAGAGAATCAACCAGCTGAAATTGTTGATATGTTGTAAGTCTTTTCAGCTTAATTTACTCAGGTGTCAACATTTTGAAAATTGGGATCGTCACGGCTCAGAGACCCGAGCTCCAGCAGCATAGAAAGATTATAAGTACAATAAAAGTTGCAATGATTCGCGGGCCATTACTAGGCCTTTGTGGGCCTGATTTAGCCTTCGGGCAGCCAGTTGAAAAGGCCTGAAGGACAGTTTTGGAAATTTACAGCACTAAGTAGCATTGGTAGAGTGCAATGACTTTTGCACTAGTTGTGACTTCACGAGGTAAGATCTGTCACATGTAGTGATTTTTTTTAAACATGGGGAGATAGAACAGGAGGAAGAGGAGGAGAAGGTGATTTTTTCCTAAAAGGAATTGGAATTGGAAAAGGGAGGGGAAGGAGCAGGAGAAGAAGAGGGAGGTGGCGAAGAGGGTAGAAAAAAAAGAAAAAAGATGCATGACCGGAAAAATTGTGAGCTCACTTGCAAGTGTTGTGTTTATAGGTTCTTCACGCTGTTTAGTTTCTGCCAAATCTCGTCACCCACTTGTGGAATAAAATCTTTAGCTATTTTGAAGCCCCATCCTGGCTTTTTCCGGGGGCCCTAAATATAGCCGGGCCTGAAATATGGCCGAATGGTTGAACGGGGTTTCCGGGACCTCTCCACGGGTGATCCTCATCCGTATGGTGGCACTTTGTGTCATCGGGTGTTTATCTCTTTTGTGATGTCCTGTCGGGGTACAACTTCATACATACATACATACATCAATTCTGCACTGCTAAAGCGAATCTTTTTATGGTGAACGTTACTGTATAGCAACGGGTCACTATCTGAGTATCTCTGGTAGGTCTTACATTTGAAGCAAACGTTTGAGGCATAATTGTTAAATAGTGCTTTTTTCGGTTTGGCTAGGGAGAAAAAACCGGAAAAAAGAGGGGGGGGGGGGTGTGCGGCATTAAGGCAAGAAAAAAAAAAATAAAAACAGCAAATTGTTGCTGTCAAATCAGGCCAATTTGCATCCAAAGTAGCAATGATCAATGATTATAAGTATAAAGGTGGCTGATTAGTCCAGTATGAGCCCGGACAGTTCTTGAGCAATGCGGACAACAGGTGGAAGCCGCATTAAGTGGGCGATTAGCAATTCGGTTCTTTCTAGTCTGCCTCTGTTTATCTGCCTGGCAGGCTGATGTACCATGCCTGATGGATGTAAGCCACCCAGACGGTCCTATACATCATCTCCCCATGTTGCCGTGTTGATAATAAAATAAATAAGTTTTGAGAGTGTCCTTATAGGGCTTTTTCTGTCCTCTCTAGGACCTCTTCCCTTTCTGTAGCTCGCCATAAAATACTCTGTTTGGGAGGTGATAGTCTGGCATGCGGGCTAGGTGACTAGCCTAACGCAGCTGATAATTCTTCAGTATCGTGTGGATGCTAAGCAGGTTTGCCCTATCAAGAACCACGATGTTAGGGATTCTATCTTGCCAACTGATTTTGAGCAGCTTTCTAAGACAATTTTTATGAAACGGATTCAACATTTTATCATGGCGCTGATACACAGCCCACGTTTCGCAAGCGTAGAGTAGTACTGGAAGAATTACAGCTTTGTAAACCCTCAGCTTGGTCAGAAGGGAGATACCATTTCTATTCCAGACACTGATATAAAGTCCGTATAAACTGCTACTGGCCATTGAGATTCTAGAGTTGATCTCGTCGTCGATGTTATCTTTCTGAGATAGGATACTGCCAAGATAAGTGAACCTGTCGGCTACATTTAACTTTTGTTCATTTACGGTGATAGTGTTATCGCAATAATTTTTTTCTGGGAGGCAGTTGATAAATAACAACCGTTTTATCAGTGCTGATAGTTAACGCGAAGTTGGTATAGGCTTAAAAAAATCTATTGATGATGTGCTGCATACTGGCCTCAGAGCTAACATTTTGTGCGTACTGGTCAGCAAATAAAAGGTCTCTAATTGTTGTTGTTTTGATCTTTGTTTTAGCTCGAAGCCTCCTCAAATTTAACAAGGTCGCAGTATTATTCTTGACACTTTCCCTGGAGCCGGCGAGCAGTAAACATTATGTCACTGATCCCTTACTTTTTTCGGAAGCCACATTGGGTCACAGGCAGGAGGTCTTGACAAAGAAACACTGTCAGACGGTTTAGAAGAATTCTAGCGAATATTTTACAAGTATAGCGTTAGCGTGGGGACAGTGTTCTGTGAGGGGAGGTTTGCATTCATCCCGATCCAACACTGGACTGCAGGTTACCATGTAACCGCAGGGGATACCCAAATGTATCTGTGTTATAATATTGAACAGGGATTTATGGGATTAGCTCTTGTGTGATTCTCATCCTTGGGGTAATAATCCTATAGACAGCAATCATGTAGGCAAAACAATTGTACTGGCCTGACCTAGTGTGATGAGCGATGATCAAATGCATGGATTTTTTTCTGGCAGTGCGCAATACCGGCACCTGTTGTAGGCTTTATTTTCAGTATACTGGAACATTTACGTATAGTGAGTATCAGCACTTCTACTTAATACTTTGTGGTGAGTACTGGCACTTTATAAATATATATATATATATATATATATATATATATATATATATATATATATATATATATATATATATATAATCGCTTGCCAAATGTATACATTTTGTATACTCATGTAACTGGCTTTCTTGATAGTTTTGATTATTCTCAAGAATATGGCACCTCTAACTTGAACCTAGAACTATACAGCTGACAGGCGAGTGCAATAACAGCTGCATTACGGCAGTCCCTTCATTGACAAGCTGGCAATCAATAATACCTGCCACAACATAGCTAGGCCCAGGGGTTGCGAGGAAAAAAAAAATGTATTGTCCAACTATGAAATGAACCATAAATAATGAATTATTATTTTGTTGTCGATTGAAAAAGTCATAATGAAACATCCGGGTCTCTCTTTATTCTTATTTCAATGTAAACTTCGACCAAAGAAACAAAACTATTCTCTTGGTAGTCATATCTATTGAAATACAAGGCGGGTTGAAAAAGTGTGTGTGTTCAGAAGACACAGCACACCTTTGTGTATTGAGAATAACAGAGTCTGCCCATATACAATTGCATCCCTATTCTCAAACACACACGCGCGCTGGTGGGCTCAGACACCCAGCACTTCGAGTTACAAATTGAAGTATATTCATGTGAAAATTCATCTTTCCTTTCGCGACATATATACGCGAATCATTTCGTAATTACTGAATTAAAAAAAAAAAAAAAAAGTCGAAGAATTCACCTAATTCTGTGAGGTTTCAGATACAAGTTACTTGAATACTGTACTGTCCATGTATAGGATCTGTACGTTAAAAAAGACTATTTGTGGATCAAAAAGATTTAAAGTAATCTTACTACAGGACAGAAAAAACTAAACTAACATTTCGATTGCAATGAATGCAAAAGATGCTAGAGGTAGGAATGGGGGGGGGGGGGGGGGAAGTTGAAATGTTATTTTCTTTAGGCAACTTCGTGAAAGTATAACGAGTAGAGTTGAGCTGAGGTGAGTCAAGAATTGATATCACATCACTCGGGACATTCCCATGAGTGCTCTGTCCTCATCTTCAGCAGCCAGCGCAGAGCTCCTTTACAGATGGTACCGGTTATCTGGTTATATGTCCGTCTTGTCTTTCCTCTGAGTGTAGTAAGCCAGCCAGACCCTCTGGTTACACCCAGGTGCTTCATTCACCCCAGGCCCTAATAATCTTCTTTCTCTACTGATTTCGTTGCTTGTTCCCAAAGGGCCTTGACCACATCTGTCTTGTCATGTATCAAATTACCCCCCAGTGGCGCAGATCCAGCCAATCTGTCTGTCTGTTCATTACCCACTACGCCGGCATAGCCTGTAGAAAAGATCAGAAGTATGCTCCCTACCCGTGACCTTCCCAGTGAAGCTTGCCACTCTGCACGAAGCATCCCTGTCTTCACCTTTCTTAGCATGCTTTCAGAGTCTGTTACAATTACAGCATGTCTATGCATCTTGTTCTCTAGCCACTGGAGAGCTGCAGTTACCGCCTCCACCTCCATTCTCATGCTAGATTTGATGTCGTATGCTAGGCTGTCTTGCATTGAAGATTTTCCATTGGCTTTCGCTACGAACCCTCAGGCAGTTCTCTTTCCTCTCAACACTGAACCATCTGTATAGATAATCAGATCACCCGGTGTGTGAATTGTCGTGAATCAACTGTTGGACTTCCACCTCCGTAGCGAATGTATAACGAGCTACGTTGTAAGGAAAGGGTACCTAGTTACTAAAATGTTTACAGAACAATTAATCACATAATAAAAAGTTACCCACCGAGTGCCGATTGGTCTGTAAAATATGGGTGCTCTTCCCATATGCCCGATACGCCTAAAGGCGTGTAAAGGGATCTTTACTTTTTTTTTAACTTTTAAAAAGTATCTACATTCTACAGTATGTTGTCCAGGCATATTAGGGATTTATTCATCATCATCACTGTCATCATCATCACTGTCATCATCATCACTGTCATCATCATCACTGTCATCATCATCGCTATCATCATTATCACTGTCATCATTATCACTGTCATCATTATCACTGTCATCATAATCACTGTCATCATTATCACTATCCTTCGTGTAGATGACACATAGGGCTCGCATTCCATTTTCCCACCCGCTCTGTTGCGTGCAATTCTCACGATTTCTGTCATGCAGTTCAGCCCAGCATTTTTAGCTTCTTGTTATAATGTTCTTCACACTGTTTCCTCTGTTTCCTCTTTTTCTCATAACGTTTGTTTCCCATTTTAGTGCATGTTTTGTAATTCTTTGCTCATTTCGTTCCAGTGTATGCACAGTATATCTTTACCTTCTTTGTCCAATTGCAGTCGATACAGATATTTGTTCTGACTTTTGTCTGATCTCACTTTAAAAAAAAAAATCATATCATTTCGTGTTCATAATTTATTTGAGGACAGTCATCATTTTGTTGGGCCATGTTATGAGAAGAGGGAAAATGGAACATGTTGTCACCACTGGAAAGATCTGTGGAAGGAGGGATAGAGGAAGACAACGAGAGAAGATTCTTGACAGTCTCCTTGCATGGCATAGAGGTGTGTCAGCACACCAACTCATTCATGCTGCAGGACATCGCAGATTGCATAGAGGCATGATAGCCCAAGCCAGCCGGCAAGGCACCTGATAATGATGATGTTGATAGACCTGTACTTTACAGACCAGTCAGCATTCAGTAAAGGATATCGCCTTTACTTCCCAGGATTTTACTTCAGTCATCAGTTCTCGTTATGCCTAGTGACACATAAGGCTTCAGAGAGGACTTTCCATGCTTTCCTGTCCTGCGCAATCTTCAGTGCAGTTTTCCATGTCAAAGATGCCGCACTCAGGTCACTTTCCATCGTTCGTCTCCATGTTGTTTTTGGGCGCCCCTGTTTTCTCTTTCCCTCTGGTGTCCATGTGAGAGCTGTTTTAGCTGGTATATCAGGATTCATTTTTATAACGTGTCCAAGCCATTTCCATCTTCTCTTGGTTATCATACTGTCTAAAGTTTCTTGGTTTGTGACTTGAAGTAGTTTAGTGTTTGAGATTGTATCTGGCCAGAAAATTTTCATAATTCTACGTAGACATGTGTGGTGAAAGGTAGACAGCTTATGGGTATCCTTTTTGGTCATTCTCCAGCATTCCGCTCCATAAAGAAGAACTGGCAAAATGATGCTCTTGTAGAGTCGCAGTTTCGTTCCTCTGCAGTAATTGTTGGATTTCCAAATTTGCCCCATCCTTCCAAAAGCAGCTCTAGCTTTGTTCAGACGTGATTGTATGTCCTCTTCGGTCCCACCAGACAGGGACACCACACTGCCAAGATTTTACTTGGTACCAGTTTAAGGCTGGGTCGACCTGGAAGCTAAGGTCATTTTAAAGAAAAGTTCGGTTCCATTCGGATTTGAACCCACAACCCTAAGATCTGCAGGCGAACATCTAGAAGCTACACCACGGTGTCTCCTAGTGTACATTCAGGAAGAAATCAATATCAACGGATTTAAATTTTGTCATAAATGGCATAATGTCTCAGGAATTAAAATTCTTTGGCTGTACGATACGATTCACGAAGCAGACCTAATGAAGTAAGGCAGATACTATGCAGGCAGATCTACAAACACTGGAAGTCGTCAACTGGAAAGAGAAGGTCAGTCAGAAAGAGGAATGGAGGCGGGTAATATCTGCAGCAATGAAACTCAAAAACTTGAAACACTAAAGAAGAAGAATAGACAACGTCACACTTGTTTAAGAGAGAGAAAAAAATGGAAAGTGCGGTTCCTGGAAGCAGAGGCAGGTGTTAACCAGCACCTACGGGGACACAAGAGACATGGGATTTGGCAATGGCTTTCTAACGGGCTGTGGTGTGAACGATGTTCTGCAAACGTCTACTATACTATCCACAGTACGCCAATGGATGTATAGAGAAAGAGATCTGTGTACTTCGAGATATGTCTGTAATAAATACATACACTTAAGGTAAGTTGCGTATCCTTTACAGGACGTTGCTGAACCAACCCTAACAGCCCCTGGCTGTTGTGTGGTTTGTCAAGGCAAATTTACGTCCAGTAGTTTGCCATGACTACATACACTAAGACGCCTTAATATCGCATGGTTAATGGATGAACATTAACACTGGAAAACAAAAAAAATTCCAGATATTACAAGATATGCATTGAAAAACCAACCACTCAAACAAACAAAAAAAGACTTCAAGTATTTTTTTTTCTCAAAGTCTATGCTGTGTGGCGTTGGTAGTCATGTCTATCCACAACCTTCTGTCTCGTGTACATTCAGTCAAATCTGACACAGATGATCTTCCATGTCATGATGTCAAACTGTCCAGCATCTTATCTCTCAGTCTCCCTCTGCCTCTCCTCTCCCCCTCCTTCCTACTCTTACAATGTACTCCAGTTTTCTCCATCTCCTCACAAGGTCAATAAATGCAGATTGTCTCTTTCTGATGTGGACAGTCAGTTCTCTTCTTGGGGCAGTTTCTTTAGTGACATCTTCAGTACCCTTTTTTTCTCTCCAGGTATCTAGAGAGCATAATATCATCGAACAGAAACACGGAAGCAGAGATGGAACACAGAAGTAATCAAGCAAATTAAATCACTAAACATATGCCACCAAGTTTGCAGAATGTTGAATGTTGAATGGACATCACTGCACTCGGGACACCCCCATAAGCACTTCGTCCCCATCTTTATCAGCAAGCGAAGAGCTGCAATTCCAGTAGCACCAGTAAATGTCTGATTGTATATCCGTCTCGCCTTTCCCGTGAGTGTTGAGCGCCGGCCAGATCCCCTTGTAACTTCTCGCAGCACCATTCTCCCTATACCGTAATGATCTATCTGTGCCTCAGCACTATTCAATCGCTTCCAAAGAGCCCTAACAATATCCAGCTTGTCATACATCAGTTCACCACCAAGTCTGCAGAACAAACATGCAACAACTGAGACTAAATAAGCATTATTTAGGATATTTTAACCTATTGTCTTACCAGCTCCAAACTTTGACAAGAAAAGGAGATAAACAATAAAATGGGGCTGAGTAGTCTTGAGGCATGGCGTCCGTCTCGAATGCTGGAGGTCACGGGTTCAAACCCCGGTGAAGGCTGGGATTTTTTTTTCACGTGGACTTCTAGTAATTTCCCCTGGTCTCTGGGTAGTAGGATCGGACGCCTGTGTGTATTGTTGCGCACGTATAAAATGCCTTGGCAGTTGGAAATCGAAAAGAGCGGCTTAACGGCGCTCCCCGCGCAAAATGTGGAGTTAAAAATCTACCAAAAGTATTTCAGGAACCTCGCCGGTGCTACGGAGTTCACGCACTGCGCTGAAATTCTTCGGACTAATGCTTGAGTCAGAAGTAGAACGGAGCACATATGGGTTACTACCCTTGTGCCATGATGTGATCCGTCGACTAAACCAATGTACGGAGAAATTAATTCGAAACAGCAGAAATGAAATATCTGCGAGGAATTCTAAATGTAATTTGGAAAAAAGAAAGGATCGGAAATAACGATATCATACGAACTGTGATGAAACTAGTACTAAACTACACAGCAGATCAAATGGTTCGGACACGAGTCAAGACTGCCACCAGTTAGTGTATCACAGAGAGTCCTGTCACTAAGATACAATGTAAGCCACCACGCCAGCGATGGATAGATGGATTGTACCAGTATCTACATATCACATGCCAAGGCTTGCACCTGATGCCTCGTCAAGACATGACGCTGAAAGGCAGAACAGGATTGGAAAGTATAATCTTCTGTAAGTAGTTCCCACTCCGTTTATTTTTTTCTTCTTCTCCCTCTGCTGCATCCACCACCTCCAAACTCCCCCGTTTCCTTGATACTGATTCACACTCACTAATGTGATTTACACAGTACTTTTATGTCTGAAATGATCGTCTATATGTATTAACAAAATGTTCATCTTACTGGGTTTTTTTTTCACTTGACACAAATAAATACATTGATTAGCCAAATTCCATCTGTTTTTTTGTCATGTCTTCCCAGTTTAAATTTTAGTTACGTTTTTAATATTTTAGTTAATGAGGTTCACTTACAAAGGTCTTCGTGTGAAGTATACTTACAAGGGCCTTCTCATTAAGTTTTTTTTTTTTTTTTTTTACAAAAGTCTTCGTATGAGATTTACTTGCAACGGTCTTCGTTTGAAATTTGCTTACCAAGGTCTACGTATGCAATTTACTTACAAAGGTCTTTGTATGAAGTTTGCTTACAAAGATTTTCATATGCAGTTTATTTACAACGGTCTTTCTATGAAGATTACTTATACCGATTATTATATGAAGTTCAGTTACAAAGATCTTCGTATGAAGTTTATTTACAAAGATTTTCAAATGAAGTTTACTTACAAAAGTCTTCGTCTGCTTTTGTGCATAATCTCTTTGGTTTAACTAGAAAAAAGGCTTAACGTTGATAGTTCAAAAATATAAATCACTTTAAACTGCTTCTATTTTCTTGGATTAGACTACAAATACAGATTAAGTTGGTGGCTTAAATGTATAAATCAGCTCAAGTTATTATTGTACGAGGACTGGGAGACATTACAGTGACGCCCACTATAGTTGAGAAAAGTTGGATGTTTGTGTGTTGGGATATGATTATTTAATGACTCTTCTTTAAAAATTGTCAGTGGATGTACACAGCTCTTGATTTATGAGCAAGTTACGTGCCTAAGGCGGCGAGGTCTAAAATGCAGCCAACAGCAACAGTTGCGGGGTAGTTATTGTTGCTTCAGTGTTACGGATATAGGAGCAACACTATGAGAATCTGTTGTAGCAAAACCTCTTCTTCTTCTTGTCTTCCACCTTGTAGATAATCGAAGTGTCGGCGTCACTCCATATTTCCTAGGTCTGCCACTCGCTCTATACTAGTTGTAACATTTTAATGTGGCTGGTTGTGGCAGACAGTACCAGGGCTTTTTTGTTAGGTGTCAAAAACCACTTCATTTGTTGATCCATGATGACCTGTAAGACTGGCTTTATTCCTAGACTTCGTCTGATTTCGTGACTTCGTATTCTGTCTCTCCTTGAAACTCCTGCAGCTCTTCTAAGGCATTTCATCTCTGTTGTCACAATTTTACGTTCATTGGAGGATTAAGTGTCCACGTGTCCACTTCGGAGTATTTGCTTGTGTGTCAACAGGGGAGATAGTTGCCCCATTACTTGATTAGCTTTGGTATATCTCGAGCTAATTTATTGTAGCAGTATCGGTAGTAAAATGCGTTTCAAAAGTCGTTCCCGCACACGTTAACAAATATCTCGAAAACTACTGCACTAATCAGCATGATTTTGTGCATGTGGCCTAAGATTTTCCATAGCCTTTTGACTTCATAATTTACAGTTGTACAAGTGCTGCTGTTTTCTTAAAGAGGCGAATTTCTGTGATCCTTATTTGACAAATAATGAGTGTACCTAATAAAATAGAATATACAGTAATTGACAGGTTTGGGACTTGGTGTGTGGAAATCGTTCACATGTGCAGTGGTGGGTATTAATTATTTTGCTAGCCTGTTCTGCATTTGGCAAATATTTACATTCAGTTATACATTCATACATACTTCCACCCCGACATACTGTCACCCATTAAACCATTCATTCATACGTCCATCCTAACACACATTCACGCTTGTAGCCACACGACTCTTACTAAAATCAAATGTGTATCTGTGTTTTCTGATCTACCAGCCTACTTATCATTTGTGCACAATCAGTGAAAGCAGACATTGCACCATCAAGATCTGTTAGTGTATAAGTTTTATCAGACCTGTGTGTAGAAGTTTATCTGGAAAAAAAACACCTTTTTTTTGTAAAGATCTTGACTGGATTATAATTAAAAGTAAATTGGAAAGATGGTCACAACTAGAAAATTTACAGATTCATTACAACGAGACTGACCTCCAACATCTCCTAACAGTGTCAGTGATTTGTTAGTAGTCTGCAAAAAACTCAGCACATTTTCAGCAACAACGACGCGAAATAGCTTCAGATAATCAACATAGTTCAAGAGTGTGGCTTTACTGTTTTGGCAGTGATTGTAGACAACTACTTTGTCAACTGCAAAGTTTACAACAATTTTCTCAAGTACAACAGTATATGCATAAAAAATCCAGGCATTCCAAGCACAAAAAGCTTCTTGCTGTCTGACTCCGTTTACCTGCTGAAATATATTTGGAGAAATTGGACAAATAAGAACGATTCAAAGCAAATATGTTCATATCCATCCACAGCTGGGCTAGTTTTGCGTGCAACATCCACCTCAAACTGAACTGCACCAGCAGAAGTTTTGCAATCAGCATTTACCTCAGACTGTACTGACCCAGCAGAAGTTTTGCATGTAGCATCCACCTCAAACTGTACTGTACCAGCAGAAGTTTTGCATGCAGCATCCATCTTAAACTGTACTGCACCAGCAGACGTTTTGCATGTAGCATCCATCTCAAACTGTACTGTACCAGCAGAAGTTTTGCATGCAGCTTCCACCTCAAACTGTACTGCACCAGCAGAAGTTTTGTATGCAGCCTTCACTTCAAACTGTACTGCGCCAGCAGAAGTTTTTATGCAGCATCTACCTCAAACTGTACTGCACCAGCAGAAGTTTTGCATGCAGCTTCCACCTCAAACTGTACTGCACCAGCAGAAGTTTTGCATGCAGCATCAACCTCAAACTGTACTGCACTAGCAGAAGTTTTGCATGCAGCTTCCACCTCAAACTGTACTGCACCACCAGAAGTTTTGCATGTAGCTTCCACCTCAAACTGTACTGCACCAGCAGAAGTTTTGTATGCAGCCTTTGCCTCAAACTGTACTGTACCAGCAGAAGTTTTGCATGCAGCATCCACCTCAAACTGTACTGCACCAGCAGAAGTTTTGTATGCAGCTTCCACCTCAAACTGTACTGCACCAGCAGAAGTTTTGCATGCAGCTTCCACCTCAAACTGAACTGCACCAGCAGAAGTTTTGTATGCAGCATTTACCTCAAACTGTACTGCACCAGCAGAAGTTTTGTATGCAGCATTTACCTCAAACTGAACTGCACCAGCAGAAGTTTTGCATGCAGCATCCACCTCAAACTGTACTGCACCAGCAGAAGTTTTGCATGTAGCTTCCACCTCAGACTGTACTGCACCAGCAGAAGTTTTGCATGCGGCTTCCACCTCAAACTGTACTGCACCAGCAGAAGTTTTGTATGCAACCTTTACTTCAAACTGTACTGCGCCAGCAGGATTTGCATGTAGCATCCATCTTAAACTGTACTGTACCAGCAGAAGATTTGCATGCAGCATCTACCTCAGACTGTACTGCACCAGCAGAAGTTTTGCATGCAGCATCCACCTCAAACTGTACTGCACCAGCAGAAGTTTTGTATGCAGCTTCCACCTCAAACTGTACTGCACCAGCAGAAGTTTTGCATGCAGCTTCCACCTCAAACTGAACTGCACCAGCAGAAGTTTTGTATGCAGCATTTACCTCAAACTGTACTGCACCAGCAGAAGTTTTGTATGCAGCATTTACCTCAAACTGAACTGCACCAGCAGAAGTTTTGCATGCAGCATCCACCTCAGACTGTACTGCACCAGCAGAAGTTTTGCATGCGGCTTCCACCTCAAACTGTACTGCACCAGCAGAAGTTTTGTATGCAACCTTTACTTCAAACTGTACTGCGCCAGCAGGATTTGCATGTAGCATCCATCTTAAACTGTACTGTACCAGCAGAAGATTTGCATGCAGCATCTACCTCAGACTGTACTGCACCAGCAGAAGTTTTGCATGCAGCATCTACCTCAAACTGTACTGCACCAGCAGAAGTTTTGCATGCAGCATCTACCTCAGACTGTACTGCACCAGCAGAAGTTTTGCATGTAGCATCCACCTCAAACTGCACTGCACCAGCAGAAGTTTTGCATGCAGCATCTACCTCAAACTGTACTGTACCAGCAGAAGTTTTGCATGCAGCATCCACCTCAAACTGTACTGTACCAGCAGGAGTTTTGCATGCAGCATCTACCTCAAACTGTTCACACCTGGAGCAACTGCATCTCCACTATGTCATATAGTTTTGAACAATTACCCAAAAATTCACAATGATAAGCAACTGATTTCCTCTAATAATAAGAATCTTGACAAATCTAAATTAAATTACTTCGGTAGACAGTGATTTTTGCCCTCTTGCATCTAAAAACATACATGTATGTCTATGCACATCCTGGAGTGTATAAAGTACAGAGAAGAAATATTTAGTAGTCTATAGTATTATTTTAAAAATTGCTCTGGAAGAAAAACTATTGCTTTCATACTGACTGTGCCTACTCATTATAAGTGGTGCACCTTCATTGTGGATACACTATATCAAGATTATTTGCATACATGTATGTCTATGTACATCCTAACGTGTATAAAGTACAGAGAAGAATTATTTAGTAATCTATAGTATTAGTTTAAAAATGGCTCCGGAAGAAAAACTATTGCTTTCATACTGACTGTGCATACTCATTATAAGTGGTGCACCTTCATTGTGGATACACTATATCAAGATTATTTGAGGCAGTCTCTGGGTAAGTGGAAAAAATATCTTTATAATTTACTAACAAACCTCTCACAGAAAGTCACTTGCCTCTTTACTGATTATTAACTTACAGTTTAATTATATAGCGAAGCAGTGAACTAATTTATTCCTAAACCATATGTGTTCATTTGTGTGAATCATTTTTTGCTTCGCGATCACTGGCTGTAAACTCTGGCAGAAACTTCTGGTTGTTCATTCACTTCTGGGCTTTGGCATTGTTCCAGACACTGTTTGTTGCATGCACATATGTTATACAGATTTAACTTAATTGTATTCAGACTGCTGTTTCTTGCCTCTCAGGTAAAACACATTTCGACTTTGAAGGAAGCTACAGTGAGTCAACTCTTACTAAATGCTCGTTGAGAAAGCGGCGAGTCTTTTCTTTTCTATTTTTCTTTCAACAACGAGATTCGGTATCTACATGGGAATTTAGTGTTTGATATATGTATATTTGCAGCTGTATGGTCTGTTTTAATGTGCTTCGCTAACTTTTAAAATGATACACCATTCATGATACTTATACGCGTTGTTGCCTGCAGTATTCAGAAACATGTGTGATGTATTTAAACAGTTACCCCATAATTCACAATGATAGTGAACTGATTTCATCCAACAAGATGAAACTGGACAAATTTGTTTGTGCTGTTTCTACCTTGAGGATAAATATTTAGTAGTGCTATAGTACTGTTAAGAAAGCTGCTCTGGGTGAAAAATTATCTTGTTTACTAATTATTTACT
>CAJHNH020002367.1:204279-211779 GCA_905116865.2 Candidula unifasciata | reverse complement strand
GTTTTGGATCAATTACACTGATGATTTTCCTCCATGCCATCCACCATCATTTCTCTTGGTCTGCCTCTGCCTCTTCTACCAGTGATCTTTCCAGTCGTCGCGATATTTTCTAGTGCTCCTTTTCTCATCACATGTCCAAAGAACTTTGTCTCTTTCTCTCTGTTGTACATAATGTTCTACTTTCATTAGATATTTCCAAGCAATTATTGTTAGTTATTCTGACAGTCCAAGTATTCACACAATTTTTCTCAAGAACCACATCTCAATTGCCTCCAAATTCTTCATAATTTATTGGCCCATATTCCAAGATTCACTAACATACAACAGCACATGCTCGATAAAACATTTAGTACTCGTTTTCTGATGTTTAATGATTTATTACATAAGATACTTTTTTATCTTCTAAAATACTGCCTTTACTTGGCCAAATCTGCTGTTAATTTCTGTCACACATCGTCCTTCTGATGTCATGAATGTCCCAAAATACTCGAATTTATTGACTTGGTTACGTACTTTCCCTTTTATTGCTAACCATTGTTTCTATTTTCTTGAAATTCAAACAGTGTCATTTTGTTTGCACTCTTTAGTACCTCAGTGTGTAGCAGTTGTTGCATGTCCTCGTCGTTTTCAGCGATTAATACTGTATCATCTGCATAACTAAAATTGTTTATATTATCACCTCCAACTAGTATTCCTGGTCTATCCTTGACATCCCTATTTATTTCCCTATACAGAGAGAACAGATTCCGGTGACAAAAGACATCTTTGTCTTACTCTTTGCTTATACTCATATATCCACTCTCAAATATACCTTTACATATACAAAACCTAAACATACACAACAGCCATACATATACAAACACTTAAACGGACACAGAAATTCATTCGCAGACAAATGCTGATACATACAAAAGCATCCATGCAAACAATAACACACATGGTCGCCCATGCATACACACGCTCACACCTATCAGTTAATATATAAACACCCATATAAATACACGTCCATACGTACACGAACACCCATACACACACACATACATACACAAAATCAGACATACACAAACACATTTATAGAGTAAATGAGAGAGACAGAGAAGGGGATAGAGACAGAAAAGGGGGGGGGGGGAGTGACATAGAGATAATACATTTGAAAGAGACAATCTACATTGTTGGATCATGTCAGGAGAAGGATAAAACTGGTGTTCATTGTAACGATGGAATAGTTGGCGAGGGAAAGAGGCAGAGGAAGACTGAGAGAGAAGTTTCTAGACAGTTTGACATGGCATGGACAATCAGCTGTGTCAGAACTGGCTGGAAAAACACGACGCGGAAGTGTTCTACATGGCCGTGACTACCAACGCCACACGGCATGGACCATGGGAAGAGGAAGAAGAATGACCACAACACACAAAACATAATTAATGCTAGCGGTGTCCAATCGGAGGAGCGCTAGCCGCACGGCTAGAACGCTTGGTAAACGCCTTCTCCGACTCTCCTACACAATAAAGATCACAACTATAGACACCAGCTACAAATAGCTGAAAAGTCTGAACCAGATCGAATTATCTTTCTTTTTTTTAACAAGAAGTAAGCAGCCTTCTCCGGCTGAAGAAAGCCTTAGCTTGGCTCTCTAGGGGAGACACAGGTTCGAATCCTCGGTCTTCTTCTTCTATCGTTTTGTCAGAAAATTTATATAAGGAGGCCGGAAGCCTTTATGAAAGCCATCGTGCAATCTGTATCCCCTCCTGTACCATACGTTGTTGTCTTCATTGTAAGTGAAACAGGCCCCATTGCGTCTGAGTTGGTAAACATAACATCCCAACCTGCACAATCCGTGGCAACAGCACTGGCCATGCAGTCGTAAACCTCAGGCTCAAAACCCTCCTCCTGTCTGCATTGTAGAAGCAGCAAATACAGGCAGTAATAGGCGCAAAATCAAAAAGAGATGGATGTCTTAGAAGAGCTGCCGGTGTGACAAGAATGATACAAATTAAACGTGAAGAAATTGGAAGAAGAAGATTACGATTGAGACCAATCACACAGCTTATTTAACAGCAAAAGATGGCATGGTTCGGTCATCTGAGAAGAATGCCCTGGTACAAACTGCTACACACACATACACGCACACACAGAGGCAGAGAGAGTGAGTGAGAGAGAGAGAGAGAGAAAGAAAGAGAGAGAGAGAGAGAGAGAGAGAGAGAGAGAGAGAGAGAGAGAGAGAGAGAGAGAGAGAGAGAAAGATGCTGAAGAAATATAACAGAGCAACGGGAAGACAGCGCAAGACGATACAGCGATGGCATCAAGAGAGACTTAAATTTAATAAATAAAAACCAGCTTTTACAACGCTTTGAAAAGAGCGCATAGAAAATACATCCATCTCAGGCACGAAAAAGTCAGGTTGTACCCGTGCGGACAATTTTCTCTCTTACACATGCATTATGTTAAAACTAGGGCTGTACCGAATAGTGATTTTCACTTTTCGGCCGAATACGAATAGCAGGACCAACTATTCGGCCGAACACGAATACGAATAGTGTATAGTGTATAAAATATATCCGAAAAACGCACATTTATAATGTCAAATGTACGCTGAACTTTTACTTCACATAAAATAGCACAGAATAGTCATCTTCTTTAGCATTCTAACCCCTTGAGGTTTACTGCTGCAGATATCACTCGTCTCCATTAATCTCTTTGGCTATTATATATTTTGATCTTGGTGTTGCGAGACAGACACTTTGACTTTAGCAGATGTTGAAGGGTATAGTACACTTTATTTCTAGATTGTATTTAAGATTGTATTTCTTCTCTCAGCATGTTGGAACAGTTTAAGTTTACGTTCGTTTGATTTTCATATTATCAACTTGTATGTGGCCGGAGTTTATATTCTTTCCATGTCTGGTTAGTATTCGTACAGAATAGTAAACATTTAAAAACATTTTATGTTCTGCATCCTTCAGTCAGTCTGTGGTAGCTAATAAATAGGATTGAAAGAATCCTAAGTATTATAACAAGTAATTAAACCTGGAAATTGTCACTGACAGCTTAGTTAATGCAGGAACAAAACCAATCATTCCATGTTGTCCGCATTAAGGCAGTGTATACAGAAGGTAACTACTATTCGTATTCGGCCCGACCACAACTAATCGGCCGAATACCGAATAGTCAATAAGTCCACTATTCGGCCCCGAAGCGAATACGAAGTGAATATTCGGTACAGCCCTAGTTAAAACACACCTCTTCCTACATCTCTGCTCCCAAAACGTCGAGGGTATAACTAACAGAAGAAGAGGATGAGGAGGAGAAGAAGACTACAACACTCCCCGGCCGTGTTATTGACAAAAAGTGTGCACAAGCAATTAATATACGGATGCTAAACTATCTTTGATTAAACAGGGCAATCAGAAGATGCTGCCATCGCTGAGTAATCGGCACAAAGCAGTCCAATGAAAACAGGAAATAAAGATAAGGTTTGAACGATGCATCAATTACCGACGATACAATGCCAACAGCTGCCAACGCCCTGGTGACATGAAAAGAAGTATCGTGATTCCAATGTTCTTTCCGTTTACGTTAACAATGAAAACTAACTCTCTGCTATCGTCTCCAGCTCTAGTTACATTTGTAACTGAATGCGTTCGTCCTTAGAATAGATACAACGCGTGGGAGGTCAATTACAGATTATGTAAACTTTAGAAATTTAACACTCATTAAGATAAAAAAAAAAAAAAAAAGGACAGTATGGTGTTTCGTAAGATCAATGCTATCCTTTAACTTAGTTTTATGAAATCAAAAATGGTTTGTTGCGTAAGAAACAAAAATATTACACATCTGGTTTACAGTACACAGACATCGCACTATGGAACTAACAGTAAAGAACAATCATGATATTGAGCAGCCAGCGGTTCTCAAAGTGGGTCCCGCTGCACTCAAAGGTGCCGCAAGCGTATGCCAAGGGTGCCTCGGCAGTAATCAACATTTTTTTTTTTCAAAATCTGCTTGAGATCAGCGAAGACAGCAGTTAAAACAGAAATACCGTGAAGGAAGCCAGGAAGAGTTCTGGATGGAGGTGTGTTCAAAAGTCAATGCTATTAGCCATGCGACAGTCCATTCTCAGCGTCCGCTTACATAAAATTAGATAAAGGAGAAAACATTCTGGGTCAAGTTATTTGAAGGTAAAATTAACTAAAGTTTCTCTCTCTCTCTCTCTCTCTCTCTCTCTCTCTCTCTCTCTCTCTCTATATATATATATATATATATATATATACATAATGGAATATAATGGAAATATTCAAACAGTTTTACTGATCGCATTAAATACAACTGGACATTACATGTGCACTGTTTTTACCACTTTAAGGTTAGGCGTGCCGCGAAATGTTTTATTTAGCCCGACATGGGTGCCCGGCGAAAAACGTTTGAGAACCGCTCTGATAGAGTATTACAGTCAGTAGTAGAGTCCTAAGTGATAACATACACATAATATGCTGTTCGTCCATCACAAGTGATGAAGATTTTCTTCATTCACAGAAATATCGGGAAGCATGATCACCCACGCCAGTCGGCAGAAGTAATTGACAACATAATGGTGATATTAATGAGTGTAAAAGCAAGAAAAATTATAGAACCTGTCACCATCAGAGACATAACATGCAGCATAAACAACAGAGAGGTCATTAATAGGACTAGGAAAATTTTTATATTTTTTAAAAATTAGGTAAATGGCCCCTTTTAATGCCAGTGGTGCAGCAGGCATATGATGCTAGACCATGGTCGGATTCAGACCCTGAGATACCCTAAGAACCTAAAAGCCCCCCCCCCCCCCCCCCCCCGGCCAGTTACACAACGGACCCACGTGTCAAAACGGCATTGATGTCCCTATAAGTTCGTAATTCAAAACATTAAAAATTAAAAACCATAAAATAAAATGGTATTTATCAGTATTGAAGAAAACTTACAGTAAGTTGGAAAAATGTAACGCGTATAACATCTGCGACTATATTTAGCAAAGATAAGGTATTCAGACCAAGAAAGACCTGGTTACAGAACCTGACTGTCTGGACAGGCCTCGGGCATGCAACCATGAAGTCCATCGAAACTGACCTCCAAAGGTGGAGAGAGCTGATCAGACAGTCAACAGAAATTGGTGACCCAACGACACGTTGTCTTACAGGATGATAATGATGATGAAGGTGTTCAGTCTACCTTGTGACATTGTTGTTTTGATGTGATTTGAACAAATATACTTCAACTGAGGAAAAAAACACTGACTTAGCTAACTGGCTGTGGTGCCCCTCCCTTTGTGATGCCCTAAGCTAGTGCTTTGTGTGCTTAATGGTTAAATCGGCTCATTGCGAGACTCGCAGTTTTATCGACCTGTCTGCACTCGGGGGAAGCAGGGGGGGGGGGGAGAATAATAGGTCAACAAGACCCCCCATCGCTGTTTTTTCCTCGACCAGTGCTTTGCAAACTGATCGTCGTGGCGCCCCAGAGAGCCGCGACCTCTTTATATCGGGCACCGCGAAATATTCGAAGATACACGAGTGTTTTTTTTTTTTTACCTACGAATAATCTAGCTTTTACTTAGCTTAGGACGCCATGGAACAAGTTTGGGAAACACTGCTCTAGACATATTCTGGACTCAAACCCAACACAGTACATATAGGTAAGGTCATATCCAGTGCGCTACGGCAACGTCTTGTATTTCAACATTACGGTAAGTTAAGGTGAGCCAAAGATCGATATTACAGCACCATAGACTCTCCGTCCTTATCTAACGAAGAGTTAAATCTCTAATGGTGCCAAGAGTTTCATCACTATCACCCTGTTGTCCCTTTACTCGTCACATAGGACTCGGAGTCTGATGAAGTCTGATCCTCCATTTCGTTTTGTCTTGTGCTTTTCATTCAATATCGAGGACTACATCTAGGCCAAGACACTCGGCCTCTCTCAGCACAGTTATTCTTAGCGTTTCTCCGTGATGTCCTAATTTCCTCAATCATTTTGCTTCCCGTTTCAGTGCATGTTTTCCTCGTGCGGGTTCCGGGGTCCCCTTTCAGTTGGGGGGGGGGGGGGGTCGAAAAAAGGGTGGGGGGGGGGGGGACCAACAGAATCCCTTACAAGCCTGTTGTTAAAGGCGACTACTCAAGGATTTCCCATTTGAAGTCGGAAAGCATTTGCCCGAGTGGCGAGGAACTCACAGTTTGCATTCAGTTGAGTTTTCTTTACAGGACGTTGCAGAACCAGGTCAGGCATTTTTTGGCTGTTGCAGTTTTTCTAGGCACATTTACGGTCAGTAGTTTGCCATTGCGACTGTCGAAACCAAAGAAAGACATTCTGTTACCAAATCGCCAGCAGCTGGGATCGAACCCGGAACCCCGGCATTGCGAAGCGCTTTCGTGACGCCCAAGCCACAGACGACGAAGCAGATGAGCATTTAAATTTTTACCTGGAACAAGATTAAAGTCCAGAAGTGAACGAAAATCCAGGACTCCTCTCTCTCTCTTTCTCTCTCTCTCTCTCTCTCTCTCTCTCTCTCTCTCTCTCTCTCTCTCTCTCTCTCTCTCTTTCTTGCTCTACCATACCAGGACATCACACAAGCGATAACACCCGGTGACACAAAGTGCCACCATGCGGATGAGGATTACCCGTGGAGAGGTCACAGAAACCCCTTTCAGCAGTGAGTTCGGTATCTATTCTTTTCTAATTAAAAAAAGGTACCTCCTAGCTTTTTTTTGTTTATTTCTGAATCCATCTGTGTATGTCCCCTGAGTCTATGCAGGTATAAAAATTACTAACCTATTGGCGACTACGGGCCAAATAAGTTCGACATTGACATAAAAAGGCCAAGTCGAAATAGTAAAAAATTTGAGGCTTAAACTAAGGATATGATAGTTAGGCTGGCGTATTTTGGTAGACAGTATTACCAGGAATTAAATTTTTGAAAGCGTGCGTGTTCGTTCCAAATTCAGGGTTAATGGACTGGTGACTTCATATGGGTGTTGCTAGGAAGGATCGAAACCCGTGGGCGTCGGCGTCGCTTTTTTTTTTCTTCAGAACTTTTGTTTTTCAAAGGTTTTGTTTTTAAAGCTGATGAATAGGTGGAAAAACTTTAAAGCGATATAAAAAAGCACGGGAAATGGATAACGGAAACGTGAAACGTTGACGCTTACAATCGGATTATTATGAGGGTGATCCATAAATAATTACCTTAACTATGAAAATAGTGACATAGAAAGCTTAAATTTGGTGCAGTGTTCAATAATTTTCAATATAGCCACCTCCTAAATTTAAACATTTATGCCAACTCTGTCTGTCTGTGCATGTCCTCTTGTCGATCTGCTTGTCTCTCCGTCTCAAACACAAACAAGCAAAAACCAACAATGAACAAATACAATATTTTTTTTTACGACGCCCTTGGAGGTACTGATAGATAAATTCAACCTGTGTGTAAAGGGATCGTTTTAAATAAAACTACGCACACACAACTATCACCAG